>OY282560.1:159009287-159353744 GCA_958295665.1 Tipula vernalis | reverse complement strand
ATAGAAGCGGAAACGGATCTACAAAGAATGTTAGGCTTATGGATTTTAGGAAGTGGACAGTTTTGGATCTGTTGAATTGTACGTTGAAAGTAGAAACTTTTCTCTCTTTTCAACTAATCCTAATTTAAATAGATGATTAACAAACTTATTGTTTTTTATTTGAAGACTATTTAATGGGCTTGAACGTAAGATTTTGTATGTATTAACATCTGACAAAAGTTCAGTGATTTTTTGATCATAATCGGATCTCAGCATTACCACCGTGGCTTTGCCTTTATCACTGGGGACAATTATCAGGTTATTATGCTGTTTAAAGAAAGTAATGGTTGTTTTGTAGTTATCGTTAGTTATAACATTCACGATATTTTTCTTTTCTTTTTGTTGCGTAAATTTAGCGTTGGAAATAATATTCGCAATTTTTGCTCTATGTCTCTATGTTTTGTTTCTTTTATAGTTTTAGTGACTTCTTCGGTATCGGCGATAACATCGAAGAGCTTGAAATTAGATTCGTGACTAGGCAAATTAAATTTTGGTCCCAACGATAACAATCAACCTATATCATTGGGAATAACAATCCTTAGCTGATAAAAGAAATTTTATATATTTTTGCAGAAATAAACTACACCCCTTTTGAAAATGGCGCATTAAAGCTGAAACTTGTCAGGGACATAAAGATGAATTATACATCTTTTATTTAAATAATGTTAACATGACCGCAAAGCCATATAACAAATATAATTTAACTTAATTTATTTTTTTTTTTAAAACGTTACCAATTTAACATAAAAAAACTAAAAATATGGGTCGAGGAAAATAACTTAGTAAGGAAGAAATAGCCCAAATTCAAGTACTACACAGCAAAAATTATTCTCTGCAAGCAATTGCAGATAAAATAGGAGGAAGTAAATCCAAGTAAATATGGCTCAAACAACAACGCCCGAATTGTTGAGGCCACATCTGCAGCCGACAAGCGGGCTATACTAAGGACAGCATCCAATTGCGCACTATCTTGTGCAAAAATTAAAGCAAAAGTTGGTGTGGAGGCGAGCCGAATAACAGTATGGAGAGTGATTAAAAAATCAGATCTCTTATTCTAAGAAAGCTTCAAAAGAAACCACCTCTAAATCAGGAGAGGAAACAGAAAAGGTTGGATTTCTCGAGGCAACATATGACATGGGCTGAAAAATGGAAACGTGTCGTTTTTTCTGATGAGAAGAAATTTAACCTCGATGGCCCCGATAGGTTTAATTATTATTTTCACGACCTTCGAAAAGAGGAACAGTTCTTAACAAAACACCATAGCCGGGAAGGAGGCGTTATGGTGTGGAGGGCGGTATCATTTTATGGTCCGGGAGATTTGTCATTTCCAACCGGAAAAATGACCGCAGCAACTTACGAGGGCATCCTTGAAGATGAATTTCCTAGATTCAATGATCCTTTTGGGCCATTGCCATGGATATATCAGCAAGATAATGCCCCTATCCATATGGCTAATATAATTAAAACATGAATATCGCAGCAAAACGTAGAATGTTTGCCATGGCCACCGTATTCTCCCGATCTTAATATCATGGAGAACGTGTGGGGTTGGCTGTCTTGGAAAGTTTACGAAGGTGGTCGACAATTTAATAACAAAGAAAGCCCTATTAAGGCGGTAAACGAAGCCTGGAAGGAGATTTCTTTAGATTATTTAAAATCTTTGTATGACTTCATCTCAAGCAGGTTGTATGAAGTTATTTTTAATAAGGGAAGTAGGGCGCATTACTAAAACCATGTAAACTAAATTAATTTTTAATAATAAATCGAACTCAATTGTATTTATTAACAAAATAACTTTTTATTAAGATTAGTTAATCGTTCTTATTCAAGTGAACGTTCAAATTTACCATTTTCTTAGAAAAAATAAATTTGTTTTTCCTTTAATATTTACTGCTTAATCAGAACTTATAATCCTGTAAAAGACAATCTGAAAAAAGTTGATCGATTTCGAAATATTCCAAAAAAACTGTTGTTCCTATTCAAGTGAACTGCAGTGTATATATATATATATATATATATATATATATATATATATATATATATATATATATATATATATATATATATATATATTTATATATATATATATATATATATATATATATATATATATATATATATATACAGCCTTCATCAAAAGTACGGAGCACCCTATAAATAAGTAAATAATCATTATATAAAAAGGTAAATATTACTTTTTCTGTATTGCTTGTATTTACAGCAGCAGGTAGTATCGTATATACCTGCTTTTATTGCCGTCTAATTGGTTTTCCCAAATTTATGCACGTGCTCATGTAAATTTCCATTAGTTATTTATTAGCTGTCGTTGGGTAAAGTTCTATTTCGTGTATTCCAGAGAAATTAAATTGAATATTTTTGTGATTCATTTTTTTAGTGCTAAGACAATGAGTGCTAATACAAAACATTTAAGCCTAGCAGAAAGGCAAAAAGTGATTGTGATGAGTGAAAAAGGAGAGAGTCAAGTGAAAATTTGAAAAGCCCTGAAATGTTTCCGAAAAGCTGTTCAAATTGCGTTACATCGTTTTGCTGTCACAGGTTCTCATCAGGACCAACCAAAAACGGGCAGACCTAGGAAAACTAATCCAAGGATTGAACGCTAAATGGTCAGATTGTCACTTCGTTCAAGGACAAAAACCTCTTCAGAATTAGCGTCTGACCTAAATGACACCGGAATCGTGGCAATACCTGCCCAAATAGTGAGAAGGAGACTGGCAGATCACGGATTGAGGGGATGCAAGGCCAGGAAAAAACCTTGGCTTTCGGAAAGGAACCGCAAAATTCGAATCATAAGAATTGGAAGCCTGACGATTGGGCCAAGGTGCTTTGGTCCGACAAATCTAATATACAAGTAAGTTGTCGTAGGCAATAATGTTCAATACATAACTACAAATCTGTTGAACTTTATTTGCATTAAAAATAATTTCATATTTTAAAATTAATAAAATTTGTTTGAACCCATCTAGCTATTTGGCACCCTGGGATGATTTACGTACGGAGGAGACGTGGAGAAGAATTTCACCCCGACTGCGTCGTACCTACTATTAAATTTGGTGGTGGAAGTGTAATGATATGGGCTCTATGGAAGCAACAGGTGTTGGAGAAATGTTCGTGTGTGAGGGTAAGATGAATTCTTCGACATATACCGCAATGCTTTCGCAAGTGTTAATGCCTTCAGTGCGTAAGGTATTTGATAAAAAGGTCCAGCGAACATTTCTATTTCAACAGGACAACGCTCCTTGCCACACTTCAGCAGCTTCAAGGGAATACTTCCGGGACCAAGGAATATCCGTCCTGGATTGGCCAGCGCAGTCCCCGGATTTGAATCCGATTGAGCATTTATGGCCAATGCTTAAAAAAATATTGCTCAACACAAACCTAAATCAAAAACAGAGCCAATTTTTAAACTTAAACAAGAATGGGACAAAATTCCTGCCGAATTTTGTAAAAAAATTATTCAAAATATGCCAAAAAGAATAGAAGCAGTAATAAAAGCAAAGGGTGGTGTAACCAAATATTAAAAAACTATTAAATACGAAATTAAATAACAATTAAACTAATTGGTTTGTTTTATTTTATCATATTAACTATAGAAAAAAGACAAATATGGGGTGCTCCATAATTTTGAGCAAGGCTGTATATATATATATATATATATATATATATATATATATATATATATATATATATATATATATATATATATATATATATATATATATATATATATATATATATATATATATATATATATATATATATATATATATTTCATTTTAAAACAGCAAACATTTTGGAAATTTGAACTTCATGATTTTTGTATTAAACATTTTTTTAAAAAAAAAAAATTTTTTTTGAAGCGGAGTGACGTAAGTGATCTTTTTATAATTAATATTATTTCGTATAATCACAAAACACCAACAGTTTTCACTTACTTAAAAATAAAAAAACCAAAATTTTATTTTTGAATTTATTTACTTTTATTTATTTAAAATTACAACTAGTTTCGATCTTGTAAAGATCATCTACAGGTAATTTTTTGCAATTAAAAAACTAAAGTAAAAACAACTCTTATATATACAAAAATGTTTGTTTAACAGGTAAAAAAAAAAAAAACAAAAAAAAATATAAAAAGGACTTATATATAAAAATACTAAACAAAATATAAAAGAAATAAAAAAAAAAAAAACGGAGGCGGACAAACCCACAAATTTAATTAAAAATAAGGGGTATTGCGCTTGTTATGGTTAATTTTTAAAAGTTATTTTAAATAAGGGGGAATTAATTTTTGCATCATCTGTGTTCATGAGATTTGTGGTGTTGGCGATGTGGTATGACTCGTATGCGTCTAGTTTCCATTTTTGATGTACTGTTTTTATTATTTTTGAAATAGTGGTGTCTATTTTGTGGTTATGGTGGAACATATGATATGCAACACTAGATTTATTCCAGTTGGCTTTTTCATGTTCTTTAAGCCTAGTGCTGAAATCTCTCGAAGTCTGGCCGATGTAGGTGTCCTGGCAATCAGAACATTTAATTTGGTAAATTCCAGACCGTAAATCTTGTGTTACATTATCTTTAAAGTTGTTTAAATCCTTTTTGATGGTTGTTGATGGACGGGTGACAAGTTCTATGTTGTGTTTGTGGAAGACGCGCTGAAGTTTATTGGTGATATCCGGAAAGTATGGAACGCTGACTCTAGTAGTATTCACCGTTTCCATGGCTGGTTGTAATGTGGTGAGTGATGATTTGATGTGCTTGGCTTTGTGCTTGTTGATAATTTTATCAGCAAATTGAGTAGAATACCCATTGGCTACGGCCGCGTTCTGAATAAATTTAACCTCCTCATCAAATTCCGACTGCTCCATAGGTATATTAAATAATCTATGCGCCATAGAATGAAACGCTGCTTGCTTGTGCGTCACATGGTGAAATGAATCTACTGTTATGAATCTATTTGTATTTGTAGACTTTCTAAAAATTCCAAATTTTAATTTATTGTTATTATTTCGGATGATTTTTATATCCAGGAAGTTCAAAATGCCATTTTCCTCGGTTTCCATTGTAAACTTAATTGCTGGATCTATTGTATTAATATGGTTGAAAATAGCTGGCAAATGAGGTTGTTTCACTATTGCAAAAATGTCATCTACATATCTAAGCCAAATCCTCGGGAACAGGTTGAAGTTTTGTTTTAGATTTTCCTCCATGTTGCTCATGAATTGGCGCCATACCTAAGCAACGTATTCATGAGCAACATGGAGGAAAATCTAAAACAAAACTTCAACCTGTTCCCGAGGATTTGGCTTAGATATGTAGATGACATTTTTGCAATAGTGAAACAACCTCATTTGCCAGCTATTTTCAACCATATTAATACAATAGATCCAGCAATTAAGTTTACAATGGAAACCGAGGAAAATGGCATTTTGAACTTCCTGGATATAAAAATCATCCGAAATAATAACAATAAATTAAAATTTGGAATTTTTAGAAAGTCTACAAATACAAATAGATTCATAACAGTAGATTCATTTCACCATGTGACGCACAAGCAAGCAGCGTTTCATTCTATGGCGCATAGATTATTTAATATACCTATGGAGCAGTCGGAATTTGATGAGGAGGTTAAATTTATTCAGAACGCGGCCGTAGCCAATGGGTATTCTACTCAATTTGCTGATAAAATTATCAACAAGCACAAAGCCAAGCACATCAAATCATCACTCACCACATTACAACCAGCCATGGAAACGGTGAATACTACTAGAGTCAGCGTTCCATACTTTCCGGATATCACCAATAAACTTCAGCGCGTCTTCCACAAACACAACATAGAACTTGTCACCCGTCCATCAACAACCATCAAAAAGGATTTAAACAACTTTAAAGATAATGTAACACAAGATTTACGGTCTGGAATTTACCAAATTAAATGTTCTGATTGCCAGGACACCTACATCGGCCAGACTTCGAGAGATTTCAGCACTAGGCTTAAAGAACATGAAAAAGCCAACTGGAATAAATCTAGTGTTGCATATCATATGTTCCACCATAACCACAAAATAGACACCACTATTTCAAAAATAATAAAAACAGTACATCAAAAATGGAAACTAGACGCATACGAGTCATACCACATCGCCAACACCACAAATCTCATGAACACAGATGATGCAAAAATTAATTCCCCCTTATTTAAAATAACTTTTAAAAATTAACCATAACAAGCGCAATACCCCTTATTTTTAATTAAATTTGTGGGTTTGTCCGCCTCCGTTTTTTTTTTTTTATTTCTTTTATATTTTGTTTAGTATTTTTATATATAAGTCCTTTTTATATTTTTTTTGTTTTTTTTTTTTTTTACCTGTTAAACAAACATTTTTGTATATATAAGAGTTGTTTTTACTTTAGTTTTTTAATTGCAAAAAATTACCTGTAGATGATCTTTACAAGATCGAAACTAGTTGTAATTTTAAATAAATAAAAGTAAATAAATTCAAAAATAAAATTTTGGTTTTTTTATTTTTAAGTAAGTGAAAACTGTTGGTGTTTTGTGATTATACGAAATAATATTAATTATCATGATTTTTGATTTGTTTAATTTTTGGTGTACGTGTAGTAAGTAAAAAAATAAAAAACACTTTTTTTTTATTTTTTTGATAGAGGGTGTGTATTGCGCACGGGATGGTCCCAAAGTTTTGCAAAAATAGTGAAAAATGCTATTTGGAGTAAATTTGAAAGGCAAATTTATGAATTAAAAAATTAATCGATTTTAAAATTTTTTTTTGCATTAATTAGAGTGAATATCGAAATTATAACTTTTTATAAAATTATAATCAAAATTAAATATTTTTGATCCGATATAAAACGGCAAAATATTAAATGAGATATTAAACTAAATATACCATAATTTTTTTAAATTTTTTTTTGCTCAAAATAAAGCTTAACTAATTATCTTTTACATACTCAAATATGGCACTAGCGTTATTTTTTGTTTTTAAACTGCACTAATTCAAGCGTAAGGCATCCTTAATAAATACTCAACGTAAGTGAAATATGAATGAATCTCGTTTCAAGAAAGTTTTTAATTTCACTTTTTCGCAATTTGCGACCATGTCAAACAAAAACAAGGCAAAATTGGTGAAAATCCTTTCACGGTAGAATAAGGATAAAAACAATAAAAATGTATGGTTCAATTTGCAAATTTGATTAGTAATATAATGTTCACTAACGATTTGTGAATCTGAAAATGATTTAGTTACAAATTTATTTTTTACCTTAGGTATAAAACAAGTGAGTAATAAAAAAAATTGGTTATTGGTTGTGAATGTTTGACAAAATTGTTTCTGAATTTTTAATTAAAATTATAACTTAGAGGAGTGTATTCTTGATAATGTCTTCATATTATCATTGCTGTAAACCATTTGTTAGTGCAAAGTGCAATAATAAGTTGAGAGCTGTTAGTGGGTACGCTAGAGAAAGGATTGTCTATTTGAACCCAGCTCGAGAATTAAATAATAAATTATACATTTGTAATACGTGTTACATAAACCTAGGAAAAATAAAATTGGATTCAACAAACACTGCAGATAAAAACGAAGAAACGATCGAATATCCGATTGCTGGAAGCAGCTCAGCAGATTTTAATTTAGTAGATTTAGAATTAAGGAAAGTAGAACGACTTGAATTAATTGAAAGTATCAACCAACATGTGCAACCTCACGCATTTAGCAAAATCTCCCGGATTGTTCACAGAAATTGATAAAAAACATTTAAACATCTTAAAAAGCAAGATGAAAAATGCATATATATGTATATTGCAATGCTGACAAACGACAGACTTCTGACCGAATTGAACTGATGCGTGCGCGCACTGTATTGAATATTTTTCTCATATCGAAAGGTTGCACGTTCAATGTTCACCGGAATAATTGTTTGTTGTTTACGTTGTCGTTCAAAAGTCGCACGTTGTGATCTTGCTTGATCACATTGCCGAGTACGAACATCTCTTCTTCTCAATCGTCGTTGCTCATTGTAAGCTTCGTTGATCTCTTCTGACTATCACGCACGATTTTCAATCATTCTGATTCGAGCTGATTTCCTTTCAATTGCACGTTCATTTTCCGTTCGACGTGCTGCGACATTTCGGTGTCGCGTTGCATTCTGAGAACGACGACCAATGTTACCATGACCTTTTCTTGGCAACGTAACAAATATCGAACTGTAAATTATCATCACTTTATTTAAATCGCACATAAAGTTTCACTAATCAATAATTTACCTTTGAAATAGCCAAAATAAAGGAAGCAAACGAATGAAAAAGATACAATTTAAGGGCTGCGGTCCAGAGTTCTATTCTCGGCTGACCAGATGTTCGGCTTGTCATTTGCACTCTAATATGGTACAATCATAAACTCTTTAGTGTAATATTTGATTGGTTGACCACCATAAAGGTGCACTCAATATGTGAAATATTTTTCAAAATGGTTCGATAGAAATGCAAATATAGGCCAACTTTGGCCTATACACTCCTTTTTTTAATTTCGTCAGATAAATCTAGTGCCAGATAGCTTTATATTTAATTTAATTGGTCTTTAAAGTTTGGTGTAGCAGCTGTAACAATTCGGATTAAATGTTGAAAATTATCAAAGTTGATCCATAATTAGCTAGGGACTTAATGTATTATATAAATTTGATTTTGTTATTTATATTTAATTTTCAATACGTAAAAGATTAATTTTTTTATTTTGTATTTAGGAAAAGGTACAGATATTGAGGTTTTAAAGGAATTAAACAACGATGATTTGACGAGATTAATACCCGACGAATCATTTGGTGTTAGAATTAAATTTTAAAAAAAAATATAAAAATGGCAACTAGAACAGGTACAAAGAATTTAATTGATAAATAATCTCAAAATATACCAAATAATAAATATTTTTTAATCCAGGGTTATAGATTAACTACAGCAACAACAACTCTCCTCGATTCTTGGTTAAGTTCACTCCCCGTAACGATTGTATCGAAACAATCGGAGTTAGCCGCAAACTCACCAATAAATTCAGATCGCTCTTCAGTTTATCCTAGTACGAGTTCGGTGTTCACCAACGAATTTGAAAACAATTCTTCGACGTTTGTAAATATTTTGCTTGTTGAGTTTCCGAACAATTCAAAGGACTATATATATTTACATATTTACAGGATTTGGAGAAAGAGATAGCAACCAATAATACGCAAGGAGCTTTTATTTTATCGCAATATAAAAAAGGGAACCCACTGACAAACTCTGATAGGCAATATATATTGTACAAGTGGTAGCAGAAAATTTGGTATCAAAAAAGACAAGAATTACGAACTCGGAGTACAAAAGGTTATCTCAGCAAATTGTCCAACTATTTCTATAAGTTTCTAATTATAATCACTTAACGAACATTATTTTTCAAAATCTACGTATCTAAATCTTTAGTCTAGTAGTTTTAGTTTGCAATTTCTGTTAAGTTGTTTTGCTGTTACAGTTCTATATGAATTATATACTAAATGATTTGTTGTTTTCAGGCTACATATTTTGGAACTGACAAACAAGGCGGAAAATTAGCCGAAAAGTATTACATACTTTCTATAAAATAGGTGAAATCCGGTGTTATTGAAAAACCATTAAAAAGAAAGCTTACGGAAGTAATAAACATTATACACAAGCAGCTCATTACAGATATCGAAAACATCGAAGATCAAGAAAACAACTTTCTATGGCTACAAAAAAATTTTATTAATGAAACCTTAGTAGTAGAAAAATGGAAACAATCGTTTCAATTAAGGAGGAACCATATTAATGACCATACCACGGACATTTTAAAGCAATGGCCAATATTAAAACAAAAAATTGGCGTTTCACTTGTAAGTTTTACACAATTGGGATCAGGATATATGTATACTAAAGTTATTTTATTGCAGATTGAAATCGATTATGAAAGATTATATCCTCAAAAGTCAACATATTTATTCTCAAAGTGGGATTGCTTTTGTCAAAAAATAATAAAAATATTGCACCGAGACATAAAGGACTCATATTGTAGACAATTGCTTAATTTTCTTGGTTCGACTACTAATGAAGGAAGGACATTTTTCATTATCATTTATAAAAATATACATTATAATTTTAAAATGTTGCATTTATTGGATTCTAAAAGTTATATAATGAAAATCCTTTTGAACGCTGTCTTAATTCCACAAATAATAAAAAGCAAAGGACCTCAAAAAGCATGGAAGCCATCGATTTTGGATGAACAAAAATCATTTACAACACATTTAGTTGTAAGTATAAACTACCTTTTACGGAAAAAAAACGATCATTAAGCGTTGATTACATTTGTGATATATTACTTTCTGATTCTTTAGGAAAAAAGTTACATTCAATCAACAATTGAACTAAAAAAAACACAGAGTAAAAAAGAAATTCAAGGCTACAACCATCTATATCATCCCTAATACTAATTCTTAAATCGAAGTACTTATACTATAATATTATATATGTGTGTATATATAGATAAAATATATTTATAATATATATATATATATATATATATATATATATATATATATATATATATATATATATAAATATGTTATGATATTACATATTTACATTATATATAAAAGAAAATGCAAAAGTGTTTCCTGTGTTCAAAAATATGTGATTCTGTTGTTCATTAAATTAACCACTTAAAACATGTACATAAAACAAAGGCTCACTCTAATTTTATGTGCTCTGTTTGCCCACAGACCTTCAATCAATTTACTCCTTTAAGAAACATATCATAAAACAGCATGCTGACCAGACATCAGATTCTTATGCAATAAATTTATCAAAAGATTCACTAATTGACGAGTTACCTAGCGTAATAGAAATAAATGAGTTTGATGAAATGGATTCACTTAAGAAAGGTCAACCTCATATTGAATTGTCTACTGTTGCATACAAAACTCGAAATGATATCAAAATGTCTATACTAATTTTTATTCTATTTTTGTTTGGAAAGTTAGACTTAACTAGAAAAGTTGCAATAGAAATTTTAAATTTTATAATAAGTTCAATTTTAGTTCCATTACTAGCTAACCTTGAAAATGAAATAACAGCTTTAGATTTAAATGTAAGCATTCATCAAAAGCTACTGGGCGAGTTTATTGAAATTAAACAATTTCTAGAAGAATTAAATTCTGAATATAAAATAAAACAGTTTTTAAAATCTCAAGATTTATTTACTGAACCTGAAGAATACATTTTCGATAGTAGTTTAAATATTCAAACATTAAATACAAAACAGTCAGGCATACTATTACCTCTCAAAGACAATTTACGACGATTCCTTTCAATTCCACATACGTTAAGTTGAGAGTTTATTAGCAGTAATAAAATTGAAAATATTTGCAGTGGTGCAATTTGGAAGTGGAAATATGAAAACTATAAAGGAAAACTACTTTTACCCCCTTGGATAAATAATCCCCTTGGATCAAAATCCGGCATACATAAAATATCAGCATTCTATATAACCTTTCCAGTTTTAGAATTGGACGCTCTGTCTCAGTTAGAAAATATTTTTCTCTGTTGTCTTAATGAAAGTAGTAATTTTGTTTATGGCGCAGATCAAAGTTATGGCCCTCTTTGCCATGTTTTGAAAAGCTTAGAAGAAAATGGTATTGAAATTGAAATTAATGGAAACTAACAAACTATATACATATCTACTTCTGGCTGCTATTGTGGCTGATCATTTGAGGCTAAACACAGTCCTTGGATATACAAAGTAATTTTCTGCGAATTATTGTTGTAGGATTTGTAAATGCCCTAAAGAAATAATGAAAAATCAAACTACTGAAGATAAACAAATATTAAGAACAAATGAAACCTATTGGCAAGATTTACTAGAACGGGATATGTCTAGAACTGGTATTAGTGAAAGTTGTGTTTTTAATAAAATTGATTCGTTTAAAGTAGCTGATAATATTGATAGTATTTGCCATGTAGAAGTGAGTCTCATTTTAAAATATTTTATAGTAGAAAGAGAGTATTTAACTTTGTTCATTCTAAATAACAGAATTAAAAAAATTTCGTATCACTTTTCGGATTCTTTACATCATGTGATGAACAGAAAATTGAGAATGTCTGCTTCTCAAATGTAATGTTTTCTACATCATTTGCCATTAATAATTGGAGATTTAATACCAGAAGTCGATTTAGTATGGAAATTTTTGATTATATTAGATAATTTAGTACAGATATGGTTGTTGCCATCATATAATGACCAACAAATCAATAAATTGCAAAAATTAATTAAAATCCCCCACGACACTTACAAACAGCTCTTTAATTTTGATTTCATACCAAAACATACTCTCGCTCCACTATCCATATGTTATAAAAAATATTGATCCTCTTAAAGGTTTGTGGGTAATGCGACATGAAGCTAAACCTAAGCAATTAAACACATATGCTAATATACGAGTATGTTGCTCTAGAAGCAATCCGTTACTAATCATTGCTATTAAATTACAATTTTACACAGCGCATCAAATATTTTTAAAACGAAACGGCTGTAAAACAGAATCAATCATAAAACCTAACAATGATAATAACTTGAATGTTCAATATACAGATTTTGAAATAAGATGTCATGAATTTAATATGACTTTTGCAGATTTAAAAAATGCTCGTTCAGTGGAATTTGGATATTTGCATAACACTAAGTATGCAACTAATGATATTATTATAGTTGAGTATTTTAATGAAGTTAATTTTTATATAATTTGTCATATTATTTGTTTAAAAAACGAGAATGCATTATTAGTTATTACAAAAAAAATGATTATTGATCATTTTAATAAACACATTAATGGCTTTGTAATACAGAACTGTGATCTGAAAATAATTGATGTATTCCAATTAAAAAAATTAACATATCCACCTATAAAAATTCTATAATTTAGTTCATGGAAAAGTTATAAAATTAAAGCCGCCATTGATTTAATGGAATTAAAATATTTATGTACACAATTATATATGAAATTTTTCTTTATTGGAATTAGAAATAAATATGTATTTTATTATAAACATTTATAATATGTCTTTTTATTGTATTTTGGATAACATCTAAATTATAAATAGTTAATTCATTTAATCCACGAAGCTGGAAAATGGCTATAATGTTTAATTAAGTCATCTATATTCTTTTAGTCAAATTTAAATTTAATTTCGACCATTTATACACTCAAAAAAAAATTCTAAGTAAAATTGACAATTTTTCTCTGTAAAACTGCATACAACTAAAATTTATATATTTTACAAAAAATTGTCAGTTGAATAGGAATATTTATTTATTTAACAAGTTTATTGTTTAATTAACTAAAAATTTGTTAAATTATCAAATTCTGTTGTAAATTTAACAGTAACTTTCGAACAAACATTTTATGTCAAATTTAACTTGTTTTAGTAAAATCAACCTTGGAAAAATAATAAATTAAACAAAAGTATAAGTAAAATATACAAAATAACCATTAATTTTTACAAACGCCTTGTAAATATTTTTAAATTTTATTCTTTTGTAATAAAGGTAAAGTTTTAAAATTGACAAAGAAACTCCATTCTGTTGTGTAAATTTGATAAATAACATTTTAAAAATATTATAAAATGTACAAATATTAAGATTAAACTTACAATACTCTTTGTTAAAAATAAAATTGAACAATATTTTTTAATTTTAATTTGATAATTTTCAAAAAACAAAAAAACGTTGGTAAAATTTTGGTTAAAAAATTAAAAAATCTTAATGCATTATTAATTAAAACGCATAACATCTCTTCTCTGATGAAATTCTTATTAATAGTATAATTTTAGTAGAATTATTCCTATTGACAACTGATCCTCTTTGAATCAATTAAATGTTTTTTAGTTATTTAAAAGAATTAAGGAAAATTTGAACCCAAAAATTTCCTTGGAGTGTAGAGTCATTATAATTACCGAACTTCAGATTTAAAGAGAAATATGGTTTTGTAAAAGTTCCCTGTCCGTGACCCGGAACTTAACCTATCGGAAGTGACACTTTACTTAGAAGGTTTAAGGAATGAAATAGCTGAAAAATAACAGCTTATATTTGAGAAAACAAATGGATTTATTATGAAATGATCTTAATATAATTTGCAAGAGATCCGTTTGTTAACATTTTTCCAAAATTTTAAAAGAAATTGAAGGTCCACAGACATTTCTGGACAGAGAATCACCAAGTCTAGTTTTTATATTTAAATTTAACTTTGTTTTTTCTCGCCGCATTTTGTCAGCTAAGCTTTCAAATTTGAGACAGAGCTTCGTTCCATCAAACAATTTAGTTGAATATATGTACATATTTATTCTATACAGAATATGTATATTTTACAAAAGTACAGTAAATTATACAAATACTTGTAAGAAACACAGAAATATAGCTAATTTATAGTACATTAAACAAAACCCAGTTGTAAAATCTACAAATTTAACAATTCGGTAAACAATTTTTTAAAAAAATTGTATTTTATCGATATTTTGGGCACGCCAATCCTAAACATAAATCCATATTATGTGTATTTAATATAATGCTTTATATGTAATTAAATGAAAAAGAACATTTTTTTTCTTTTATGTTGTAGAAAATTCATTATACATTAATTATATTATGATATACTAACATAGTATAATATAATATGTAATGGTTCCAAGCTTCGGAACAACGCGCCTAAAATACCATTATAATACAATTATTTTGTAAATAGTAGAACAAATTTGTACGGTTTTGTTTAGTTTGTAGATTTTACAAATATGTTTTGTATAATTAACAATAAATTATCTGTTTTTGTGTTTCTTACAAGTATTTGTATAATTCACTGTACTTTTGTCAAATTTACAATTTTTTTGTTTATTTATAATAATAAACCATCGAACTGTATTTGTATAGCGATATAATTCAGTTAAATTTTGCTCGTGCTACAGAAAGGTTAAACTGAAATAAAAAATATGGAAGTAGATACTAGTGTTAAAATAAAAAATGTGTTAACTTTTATTGGAGTACCGAAAATTTTAATTAAAAAATATAATTTCATTAATTTTCTAACAGGTGAGTAAAATTATTATTAATAGGTATTGTAGTGAAATTAAAGGTAGCACCAGCACAGCTCAAATATTGGAGAAATGGCACCATTATAAAAGACCACTAGGTTACAAATTGGTAAGTAGACAATTTTTTTTAAGCAGAAGTATTTAGGTATATACTGATACCCTTATTTATTTAAATAAAAAATTCTTTCAACAGATTGAAATTGGTTCGATAATTTGGATTGGTTTGATAATTTCTCCAGCACAATTCTAACGATAGTTACCGAAAAATGCAAAAAATCTGGAGACCTACAACTTTCAAATATAGAGATAAATTATTGCTAGTAAGTAAAATTATTAAAACATTTCGATTAACTTTAACTTATCAGAATTTTGAATCTTGTTTGAAGCTCACTTTACCTTATTTATTTTGTTCCAGATGGTTACAAAGCGGCGATCATCCACTTATTACATCGTATAATACCACCAACAGCAAAGAAACTGAAGGTTAAAGGAAACAAAAAAATGTTTTTGAGGTATAGTGTGAAAGACTCCCAACAAAGTTGCATGCTAACTGGTGTAACAGCTAGAGCTGCTGATTTTGCAAAGCTCGAGCTTTCGATCTTTTTAGAGTACAAGCGTTTTTGATCCTAAAATATTAATTTTAAAACGTAAATTATCTCTCTTTATTAAGAAATCTCTTTATCTCTTGAATGGTAAGAGGTACAAACTTTTTAACAACACTTTCTAATAGTAACTTAGGTATGAGGAATCCGAATGTGAAATATATCAATTTTCGAAATTCGAAAAAAATGCTACACACGGCTTAAGTTAGTAAAAAGAACAAAAGCTCGAGCTTAAAAATATTAAAAGCTCGAGCTTTCTAAAATCAGCATCTCTATAACAGCAGAGGAACTGGAAGAAAAATTTGCTACTACAATTATCGAGTAATAAATCAATTCAACCATTATTATTAATTATAGGTTCTATTATTAATCCCAAACAGATAATGGTATATTTCTATGGTACACAGTACCAAGTATATTCAATTTAAGGGGCCGTGGATATTTACTTTTACATTTTTCACATATTTAATCTACAATATTATATTCAATCCCAATATATTTGGATTTTTTCCAAAATTATTTTTACAATATATAAACAATATATGACAAAAACCACCCGTTCATAATTTCTTTAAGGCAACAATTAGAGAAAAACTAATAAAAAAACACAAATAAAAAAAATTGAATTGAAATATTTAGTTTACGATGAATTTATATATTAATGAAATTTAATTTAATGTAAAGTTAGGAATAAAAAGGCAGTTAATTGAAAACAAACTGAGAATAAATATATTCTTTATTTTGTTTTCTTTGGGTAAACAGTTGCAGATTAATAATTAATAAAACTATTACATATTTATATTAAAAATGTATGTGTGTTTCATTTGTATATTGGTTGAAATCGATATCTCATTTGTTTCGAGGCAGATATATGTATATATATACATATATATATATATATATATATATATATATATATATATATATATATATATATATATATATATATATATATATATATATATATATACCATATATATATAAATATATATATATATATATATATATATATATATATATATATATATATATATATATATATATATATATACAGTGAAACCTCCCAATGTGACCACCCCTTCATTCTGACCACCTCCTTAAATAGGCCACTTTTCTACAGTCCCAACACATTAACCATACAAATTTGTTCTCTTTTTAAATTCTCTTTAACCTGACCACCTCCCTATTTTGTTTAGCGACCAGTGTATTTGGGGTTATGCGAATTAAATCAACTCCTTTAATATGACCAAAAATATTGTTTTTTAAATGTAAACAGAGAAATATTTTTCTTTTTTTTTACTCTGTAGTCCCTTCTCTCCACATGTTATGGATCATGTTTTCCGAAAGAGGCAGCACGATTAAAGAAAAAGTACAGAGCGTTTGCAACTAGATGTCGCTACAAAATCAATAAAGGATTACTGACGCTTTTCAAAAGGACGTTCATAAAAAGTTCTCAAAATCAATTTAATTATCACGTATTAATAATAATCACTTTTATAACACGACAATATTTTTGCTTATATTTACAAAATGTACACATAAAAATGTCTTACAATTTTTGACAGCAAATATTTATTGACACCTAGTGGCATTATGTGAAAGTTGCTTATGCTTTCGGAGTTTTCCGAAAGATGGTAGCTCTTGCGGTTTAAGAAAATTTGACATTTAAACATGATCTATTCAAATCGTCATTAAATACGCTGGTCCTCACTTACATATTTTTTCTCTACACGGTTACTAATATTACCACATATCCACCTTCATAATGTAGCTTGGTTTATTTCTCTCGGTTTCATCTATTCATTATTTAGGACGTTTTCGAAGTTTGTGATAATTATTCTAGCTATGACATTATTTTGTATGCAACCAAATTATCACAACCAGTATGTGTTGTAAATTTGACACTTCTGTAATAATAGCTGTATTATGTTGAGAAAAAATTAATTCGAATTATTTTGGAGGTATTTTTTCGATTTAATTTTTATATTCTAGGTTGTTATTTTTTCTGTTTTTCATTCAAGCAGTTACGTATTTTACTTGTTCGAGCTCGAATTAAATAACTCAAATTTTTTGTTCGAATTATTTAATTCCTGTCACGTGCAATTATTGTAGTAAATTTCTCAACAAAATACAGCTAATATTAATAAACGAAAGCACGCAATAACTATAACTAAGCCGTATTACCGTAAGCCGAAATTTATTTCTAAAAAATAGTATAAATAAAACTTATTACAAAATATAGAAGAGAAAATTATTTCACTCCTGTCAAAATTATTATAAAACCTAAATTATTACAAACTTCGAACACGTCCTTAGTTTAGTATACGATGTTGAAAGTAATAAGAGTAAAATAGCAAGCAATTCTATGGATATTAATTATTATTGGCATTGCCCCGACTGTAAATTTTGATTGTTTGTGTGTGTATATGTATTTTTATAAAATAGTAATTCACCGTTATTTTATTTTAAACGATTACAAAGTACCATTTGTCAAATCTTTTATAAAAAGACCAAACTCCAGAAATATAATTTTGCTCACTATTCAGAGAAGTTTCTTCATTCACCTCCGTAAACTGACCAGAAATTTATAGTCCCGTAAGTGGTCGCTTTCGGGAGGTTTTACTGTATATATATATACATATATATATATATATATATATATATATATATATATATATATATATATATATATATATATATATATAATTTATTTGTTGATCTAACAAGTAACAAATACTACATTTGTTGAAATAACAGCATTCAAATTTACAATATTTTGTTAAATGCAAAATTGCTTTTCATGATTTTACAAACACTTTTGTACATTTTACTGTACTAATTGTCTACATTTACAGATAATTTGTTAAATACAAAAAAAAATTGTATATCCAATAAATTTATTTTAATAAATTATTTGTAGAAATAACATGTAATTTGTCACATTTACAAGATTTCAATTTTGTAAGTTTTACAGGTATTTTGTAATTTTGTCCAAATAACCTTAAATTTTTGTTGGACGTATAGGAACAAAAAAATTGTACGTTTAACTCTGATATTGTAAGTAGTACTATGATTTTTTTTTGAGTGTGGATCAAATTGTATACTTCTTTCTGCGGGTTTGTTCGTAATTGCTGCGCGAAGGCTTAGGAAAAAAAACGCGAAAAATTCTCAACATTTCGTTTTTCAGTATAATTCAATTACAGTTGAACTGGTGATTCAACGCTGTAGGCGGTCATTCCGTTTGATAGCTCACTATATTGTTTATTCTTTCTGATTTGATAATTTGAGAACTGTGCGCACAGAGAGAAAAATTTAGGAAATTTTTCTAAAAATGGGGATGATTTGTTTAAAAATTGTCTTTAATTTTTAGCCTTCTATGATAGTTAGGTGTTTTGACGAAAAGGGTTTTAGTTGATTATGCTACAATTAATTTTAGCTAAATTATCTATATTATGTCAGTACTTTGGCTAAATATAATTTATATGATTTGACTTTTATCTAAAAGATATTAGTTAAGTTGTTTATATATATACAGCTGATGCATCTAATCATTTATATAGTCATTTTCAAATTTAAAGCATCCGAGCAAATCACGATCCATTTTTATATACTATCTAAATTTTTGTTTTGGTACATTTTAATGGCGAAATCTCTTTAAATTTAACAGTTTAAACTCTTTGGGAGAACACTCACTATCAAAGTAAATTATTATACCTGAAAACAAATGAATAAAAAAAAAACAAGCAGCTTACCATAAACTCGTATTGATCCCTCCGTTTCGCCTAACGAATTTTTCGATATACACCGATAATTTCCAAAATCATTGTGCTGTAAATTTTTTATAGTCAGCTTCATATGAGCCCTGTAAAAAGTTTCAAGAAAAAAGGTACAAGTTGTAATTTTATTGCGTTTAGTGTTACGTGCATTTCCTTACCTATACGAATTTTCTGTATAATCAATAATATATTTTTTACTTGGAAGCACCATAACTGAATTGTACACCCAATAAATAATTGCCCTATTTGCAAAAAAAAAAAAAAATGTTTAAGGCAAATATTAAAAATTAATTTTAAACTTTAGAAAAACAAATCTCTTCTCTATACTTTAATATACCTTGGATGTGCTTCTGTGTGACAATCAATTGTAACATCTGTTCCTCCTGGTGCTCCAACCAACTGATTTGGTACCCATATCATTGGTGAAACTGTTGTTGTATACAGAGCGAACACAAAGTTTATATAAAAAATAAAACAAATGAAGTGTAAGAAAAAGTATTTTTGTTTTTGTTTTTTTGTTTTTACAATAAAAGAAAAAAACAAAAAAGATGGAAAATTATGAGAAAAAATTTTTGTTTTATAAATTTTACACTTACATTCAACATCTAATATAATTCGCTTTGACACCGAAGGTGGTACACCATTTGTCGCTATACATAAATAAGCTCCCATTTCATTTCGACTTACTTTTGTTAACGGTAAAATTTCACCATCGTATACCATGACTGTTTATGTATATTGTGTTGCCAAAATTGTGTCGCCAAAGTTGAATTGGTAAGCAAATGAAAAAAATAGAAAAGAAAAAGGTTAATTTTCATAAAAAAATGAAAATGTCAAAATAATTGTTTTTTTTTTCTGATGTTATTGTTGTTATAACTTGAATATTTATTATTTTATTTAAGCTCCCTTCGATTTTTAATGGGTTGTGAATTTAAACTCTACCTACTTACAAATATAAAATTATTAAATGAAAATTCGTATAAGATGTGAAAAGCCTTTTGAATTTCTCCCACTTTTAATTTTCAATATTAAATTTAGCTGGGTTTGTTGTTTATGTTATTGTTTCGCTTTAGACTTGAATTAGGCATTGTAATTAAGCTCAAGGTCAATATTTTAATTCCAATCAAACTAAAGGATATTGCATGGTTTCTTTGACTTATGTGTTCTAAAACTCTATAACCACATAGGAATAATAAATACAAGAAAAACCTTGATTTATGGTCATGTTTCTCTAAAATGATTCGCAGATGAAGTTCTAGAATAGGTAAAACTGATTTAGGAATCCCATTTCGGTCGTCTTAATCCAATTTCATCATAATCGGTTAATAAATAATCAAGTTCATTCCTAATCTGATGTATAAACTTCTATACGAGATATTCAAATTTTCTACATTCGGATCTAAGGCACATTCGGAAATAAGAGACAGGCCAATCCTCAATTAGGCTCTTAAATCGAGGTTTTACTGTAATTGTTGACCTTTGAACATTGGAGTAAAATTTTCACCGGAAATTAAAATTTATACTCATATACATACGTTTAGTGTCATTTTACAATAAATGTAACATGCATAATTGCTTTATGTCAAGTTATAAATAGTTGTAAATTATTGCTTTACTAAGATAATTTAGTAAGCATTTGTTGTTATAGTTTTGTGTGTAGCTTACAAATTAAGCATAGTATTTGTTAAGTTAATTAACAGTCAACATATTATTCCTAAGCCGTTATTGAGACGTTTGAGACCAAAAACGGGATTCCGTTTTGAGAAACCCTAGTTACAACCAGCCTGAGGTTAAGGGACTCTATCAGAAAATTTTTAGCAAAATCTTACGACTTTGTATACCATTATAGAATTTCTACAAGATTTTAGAAATTTCTGAAACATAGCCCAATTGGTGGGTACAACAAGTGCTTTGCCCGTTTGTGAAAAATAAATTATTACAAATAAAAAAAAACGATTTGATATGTATTAAATGTTTCAAATCGATTAGAAAAACGTAAGCGTAATTTAATCGATTAATTTTGATTCGAAAGTCGCATAGGAAACAAACACTAACAAGTGACGAAATAAAAATTCCGTAAAGTCACGTACTAAAACTGATAAAGATATATCACTAGGCCGACTCCATACTAGAAACCCTAGATTAGATTGCCCGATTTCAACAATTAGAAACTCAATACCAACCAAACGCCATAGTCTTAATATTCTGTGACATTTGTAAAGCAGACATCCACGACAATAAGTGTCATTAATAAACTGAACATACTAACTTCAAAAATTGTAACTATAACTACATAAAAATAAATGTTTTGTTAAGGTCAATTTCCAGTATATAGCGTAACGAGCTATATATCATCGGGGTGACGTACTTAACAAAAATGAATGAACGAACTTGAAACGCGATTAACGCATTTAATCGATATGAAATCGATTATGGACGTAACTCGACTTATGCCACTATTTACTATTGCCCGTAAACACTTAAATTTAAGCTAGATGGAATAAACATATATAAACTTAATATCGCCGGGTTTATCAAATTCTGCGATTCAGAGTCGGTACAAAAATAGAAATATTTTAGCCAAATGCAAACGACAAATAAGTAGCAACGCTCCTTGTGTTATTCCGCAAGAACTTCTATCGTTAAATATCTGGAAAAATAATTACGCGTCTTGCAAAGCTTGGTCTGGCTGGTGTGAACGATTTCGGAAAACAATATCTTGCTTGATTCTCAAAACAAATTCATTTAGATCAGGTGCTGTGATAATAAATTTATGGTAAATGTTTATAGTAGACGTGAATATGTTGGGAATGTGGAATATGTACATGATGTAATTTTAAAACGTCATCAAACAAGTTTACTGAGGGTATCCGCATTATTGGTTATTGATCCCTGTGGCTTCCACACCACACTATGCATACAAATATTCAGTTCACTAATGCAGATTTCGTGTAGTCATTTCTCTACCACAGAACCAATACATTCACTAAAAATATACTTCCATTTCTCTCAACTTATAGGAAAAGAAAATTCGTATCTGTATACTTTCTGTAAATTTATCCCAGTAAATGAATTTCGATATCTTTGCTGTACTTAGATTGCTTTATTGGTTAGAAACGTAAATTAAATACAGTATATTTAAAGAAATACGGGAAAGATGCAGTTTAAAATTAATAAAGAATCTTTATACAAATCCGATATTCATGTAAAATTTTCTTCCACTTGAAATTTTCGCCAATTTTCTTTCCTTTCAGTTTCTTGTAATCCCTAGAAATGTATCGCTGTAAATGATTTACGATACATTTTCAACGCCTTATTCTATACTAAGTTTTTCTTTAAGAAACATACATATGTAGCTGTCTGTATCTTTAGTGTAGCACAAAAAATTTAATGTTGTTCTCATTCAAAATTAAAATAATGAATGTACCTATACAGAATCTCTATAAAAACATGTACTCATAAAAAAATATTCAACCTACTTTAATACCGATATTGTATTGCATCTTTACTGTATACTAGACAGTCAACTCTATATTATGGGGGAACCAGCGAGTCAGTAACAACCTTAAGTAAGAACGCGATATACAGAAAGTGCATGTTACTGACCAGCGAATCTTTAAGAACTTTTCGTTCAGTTCACCCGTCACTTAAGAGAGCGAAAATTAAAGGGCTAACCAGCGAATCAGTAAGAATCCTTAAAGAATTTGACGAAATTATTTCCTTACAGAATATTTGACATATCGGCCACCGAATCCGTAAAACCTGACAAATACAGTATTAAAATTCTAATGTGAATAGCAAAATTTATTATTTTTAAGAAAAGTATGCTTTGAAAATTTTGATGTATTCTGACATATCCTTCAGTTTGCGCGTTAATTTTCGCTCTCTTAAGTGACGGCGGAACTGAACGAAAAGTCCTTAAAGATTCGCTGGTCAGTAACATCAGAGCCTACTCTATAAATAAGAGCCTCCACATTGACTGTATTTTTTACTAAGCTTAAAATAAAGTACATAAAATTTTTTCTTTACTATGAAACTATATGGGAAAATGATTGTTTTCATTTACATTTTAAGTCTATAAGAATTATGAGCTTTTACAATATTTTTATACGAAAATGTTCATAAAACATGTAATTTTACTTGATTGAAAAATCGAATCATGAAAATGTTTATTTCTTAGTGAAAATCCTCTTGGAATATAAACTATTGCTAAACTTTTATGGAATGTTGTTGTTGTAAAATACGTCATAAATAACATAAAATTTATAAACAATTATAACCATCTCTTTTTAGTCTCCTTCTAAAAGCATTGCCACATGACAAAAATCTACCCGAATACAGATTCATATCATGTGGCAATGCTTTATTAACGACTTTTGTTTAAACCATAGATGTCGCCTACAATTAAAAACATATAAAAAAAATCAAATAGGTGATCGAACCGGTCGGATTCTAAAATCGGTCTGATTTTTGATTCGGTTAAACATATTTTTGGTGGATTCCCTCTATAGTAATAACTAAATTGTAATAATAATTAATTTAATATAATTTTTTTTATAAATTTACTAAAATTAAACCATTGCTATGAAAGAAATTATGTTAATTTTACGTAAAAAGTTTTCTTTCAAATCGTTTACTCAGCCCGAATCCCTGTTGTTTTTAATTGTGTGTTAAGTGACATCTAGGAATGGGAATAATAAGTAAGAGCTATTTTATTTTATACACCGCTCTCCAATGTTATGACAATTCAAATATTCGAAACAAAAACTTATTTTGAATGGGTCATTAATTTTTGGGAATAAAAATCGATGCCAAATATTAATCATGTTGTATTTATTTTCAGCTGTGTCTTAATTTAAATACAATAATATTTTTAATACTTGAGAAATAAATAAGGCATTTATATTACAGTTAATGTTTGTTGGTTATGTCGTTTATTTGTGATGCATAACAATCTGGGTTGATTTGATTTTTTTGATATCTTTGCGCTCAATGCATATTATTATAATTTTTTCTCTTTGACTCTCTTTGATTTATTTTAATTTTGGCTGTTCAACGTATTGTCTTTTTTTACCATTGATTTTAGTTGTGAATAAGTGATGACGTCATTAAATAGAATATTCTCTTTTTTATACATATTGTTGTTGTTGTAGAACGTTTTTTAATTTAATTCCCTTATTTTCTTTTGATTATATCTGGAAAATGGGGAAACTTGAGAATCTGTGCTTTCAATGAGTTAGTCATTGTGTTGTTTATTAGTGATTTCAGAAAAAATTATTTATCTAGGTTTAATTTTTAATTCATATTTTTTCGTCAATCGAAATCGCGTTTTTTCATACAAACTCTATGAAAATAAATTATTTTTTAGTGTTTCTATGTCCTTTATTTTAAGTTCATTTTTTACATGCCGGCTCTATTCATATCAAGATGGTTCTGGTAACATTCACTTTCTGTATATCGCGTTCTTACTTAAAGTTGTTACTGACTCGCTGGTTCCCCCATAACGCGCAAACTGAAGGATATCTCAGAATACATCAAAATTTTCAAAGCATACTTTTCTTAAAAATAATAAATTTTGCTATTCACATTAGAATTTTATTACTGTATTTGTCAGTTTTTACGGATTCGGTGGCCGATATGTCAAATATTCTGTAAGGAAATAATTTCGTCAAATTCTTTAAGGTTTCTTACTGATTCGCTGGTTAGCCTTTAGACAGTCAAATGTATATTATGTCAAAAATCACATTCCTTTAATTTTCGTTGCTTAGTTTTTCATTCGTGTTTGGTGGGAATACAAGTAAAATAAAATTAAGGGTGTGTTTTATTCGGATAAAAAGTTAAATAGTAGGGGTACCCATAAATAGTGTTACGTTTTTGCCTTGTCAATCAAGGTTCGTATCACTGGATTGTGAATAAAACAAAATCAATTCAATTTATCACCAACGAATTTATTTATGTCACACAAAAATTATTACAACACAGTTTATTAATTATAATTCACAAAAGCACTATTTATAAATTATTCGCACAATTTTACTGATCACTTTTACTTTTTATTTCACACTAAAACACTTTTTAAATCACTTTTTAATCAATTTTTAATCTTCACACTGTCGCTTTCCAAATACTACTAATCCAATTCGATCTCGTTCGCCTTTTTATATACACAAACCAAACTTCTAGAAAGCTCATGACTTTTCCAGTTAGAATAGCGTAGACACATTTAGAACAATTTTTATTATGGAAAATTCCATTTTAGTACAGTTAGACATTGAGCTATTAATTAAACTTATTCTATTACACACTAGGTGTCACCGTCACACTACCCCCCACCTAAGCCTATTCGTCCCGAACAGGACCCAAATCAGCTCCTCTGTATAGGGCGAGCCTATCCAAATGCACCACTTACGGTTTACTTCGATGTCCTTTCTGAATCCGATAAACCACGTCATTCATCCTGGTGATGACAGTGTAAGATCCTTCCCATGCTGGTTGCCGCTTCGGTGATAATCCCTTTTTCCGTTGCGGGTTGTGAAGCCATACTAATTGCCCTTCCTGGAAGCCCTGGTTATTTGCTCGTATGTCATATCGAGCCTTCATCCGGTTACTTGACATCTGTATTTTTCCCCGTACAAATTGATGAATCTCATTAAGTTTCTCTTTCATTCGGTCTACGTAATCCTGTCCACATAAAGCCGCTGATGGTACAGCCCCAAAATTTACATCTCCAGATAATCGTAGGTTATCTCCAAATAAAGTTTTAGCTGGTGTCATTCCTTGTGTCATGTATTGCTGATCGAAAGGCCATCAGAAATATTGGTATATGCCGATCCCAGTTGCTTTGGTTTTTCTCAACGACCTTTGTATTGAATCTTTCCACCATACCATCAGACTGTGGATGCAAGGGCGTTGTTCTCGTTTTATTTATATCGAGCATCTGGCATATTTCTTGAAATACCACCGATTCAAAATTTCTTCTTTGATCGTCTCCTGATTGGGAATGGCGTACACCTCCGGCCATTTGCTGAAATAATCCATGATTACTAGCACATATTTTTTGCCGCTCTCAGTGGTGGGAAATGACCCCACTACACTGGTCCCTTCACCGCCCCACACTGGTCCCTTCACCGCCGCACATTGGTCAGATTTTTGACACTATTTTATTACTGACTGCCTACATCCTGACCAGTAGAATAGTTAACGTATCTTTGCTAGTGTTTTATTAATTCCTAGGTGGCCCCCACTTGCTCCTCCATGATACTCGTTCAGGATTTCCGCAAACCGGCACTTTGGTAGCACCAGTAACAATTGTTTCACTTTGCCATCCGTGCTTTCCTACAATCGTTTTAAATACCCACTCTCAAGACGGAGGCTATCCCATTGAGCCCAAAAAGCCTTGACAATGGGAGTTTTGTCCGCGATCTCGCTCCAAGTTGGCCGGTTTTCCTTTTCCCCCCATTCCATTATAACTGATAAATCCGTATCATCCAATTGGTCTATCCTGATCATTTCGTCGGTCCACTCCTCATCAGGCAGCACTTGCGTAAGCCTAACGTCAATGATGCCTTCCTTTGCCTCAACATGGCCACAATGTTTACATTCTACTGGACACGACCGTCTTGATAATGCGTCGGCATTTCTGTGTGCACTCCCCTTCCGATGTTCAATTTGGAAATCGTAGCTTTGAAGACGTTCAATCCAGCGTGCTACTTGTCCCTCTGGATTCTTGAATTGTAACAGCCACAGTAAAGCGCCGTGATCTGTCCGTAAATGGAATTTGTAATGGAGGGCCTTCCGTTATTATCCGACGTACTACAGAATATGGACGTGTACCGTTTGAGTAGTTGATGTGCAGAATCTTTCTAGGCCTCAGTAAGATCTTCGGTCCATTTCGTATTCCATTTCGTCCATTTCCATGTTATCGTAAATTAAAACTCCTCGTCCAACATCCACCACGAAGCCATTTGCCCTCATGAAGTCCATCCCCATAATGACTTCATCCACAATATCTGCAATCAGTACTTCGTGTTGGAAAATAGTTCTTACGTTCTTTATTTGCACAATCATTATTCCTTTTATTATTGAACTACTATTTCCAGTTACTGTTTGCAACTTCAATCCATTAGCTGGTTGTATACCGCCATCGACCAGATCTTTACGGACAATCGTGCGATTTGCCCACGTATCCATGCAATCCGTACCATCAATGTCACCTTTGATTGTTAAGCTGTCACCGCCTCTTGCTACTTTCGAAACGCGGATGGAGGTTATGGGGCAATCGGTTGTAGGAGTCAGCTTCTGCCACTTTAAGCTGACTCTTTGTAGTTTAACGACTCCGTCGTAATTTGGCCCTCTTGCTTGGCCACTGCCTGTGCTTTGCTTGGTCGTCGCTGCAAAGGAGATGGTGATCTTCTCTGTTTTCTTTTTATTTCCCAGCAGTTCCGAGGGATGTGACCGATTTTATCACATGCCGAACATCTGATTTTGCCGCTTCCGTCTCGGTATCTTTCCATATAATCAGCCGACGTACTGGTATGTGCTAAATGTAGTAGTCGCTCGATTGCCGATGAAAATTCCTGTAGCGATTCTCCTCCCTTTTGGTAGCGGCTTTTAAGTTCTATGCGATAGATTTCCCGCTTGTGGTCACTGCCGTACTTTCTACCCAGCGCCTTCATAATTTCAAGATAACTGTCGCGATCCTTTTCTGGGATGGTTTGTAAGGCCTCCGCTGCTTCACGTTTTAGGGCCACTATTAGCGCTGCGACAAGATGTTCATCATTCCAACGGGTTTGATTGGCTGCCGTTTCAAATTAAAATTTGAAAATGCCGAAAGATGTTGTTCCGCCGAATTTTGGTGGCTTTAACTTAATCGACTGGACGGTCTTTACCACTTGCGTCGTTGTTTCACTTGCCTTGACATCAGTCAGCTCTTTCTCGAGACATTGGATATCTGCTTGTAATTTATGTTCACCTGTTGAATATCCGTTTGAAATTTCTCTTCAATCTGTAGAACCGCCGTTTTGACAATTTGAACTTCCGTTTCTAATTTTTGGTCAACCTGTTAAATCTCCATTTGCAGCTTCTCCATTTCGCCGTGTATGTTAGTAGAAAATTCTAAAAGTTTCTCGTCTATTCTCTTTTGACAATCTGTAATTTGGTCTTTAATTTCTTCTCCTTGTTTCTCCACCCAGTGTTTAAGTTCTTCGTTTGACTGGTTTATAGTCTCCATTTGTTGTTTCATTTTTTGTTGCGCCATTTGATTTTTAATTTCTCCTAGCTATCGTTCGTTTTTTTGTTTCATTAGACGCATCTGTCCCATCATCTGGTTCATAGCAGCTATTAACTGCGACAAATCGAAACTTCCAGATGGTGGTTGTGTTGTTTCGGCTGACGGTTGTCTATCCCCTTCTTTCTGCTTTACGGTTGCAGCATCCGTTACTTTCTCTTCAAAATCATGTTGATCCGCGTCTAACCCTTCTTTCTCCATGGCACCACGTACTCGTGCTTGTAAAGCTGCTTTACTATCATCAGTAGCCAAACCCCGTTTCTCAAGCTCCCTCTTTAATTCTGGAACTTTTAATTCGTTGAGAATCATTTTCTTTATCTTATTATTCACAATCCCACCGCTATCAAAAATTGTTACGTCTTTGCCTTGTCAATCAAGGTTCATATCACTGTTATCAAACCAAACTTCTAGAAATCTCATGACTTTTCCAGTTAGAATAGCATAGAAACATTTAGATCAATTTTTATCATGGAAAATTACATTTTAGTACAGTTAAACATTGAGCTATTCATTTAACTTATTCTGTTACACACTAGGTGTCACCGTCACAATAGTCAATCTTTTACAATAGGAACATTTCCATTCAGTTTCATTTCATTCGCTGCGGAGTTAAGACATCTTTTGGTTTGGCATAATACATATTATAGTGTGGACTTATTATTTTCAACAATAATAAAAATGACTGCTAATCAGAAGAACACATAAGTCAGTTTAAGCTATTTCAATTTCGATCGCGATATAATACAACAAATGCAACAACAAATATTTGTAATATCTATGGTGATGTTTTGAAGGTCAATAAGTGTCAGCGTTGGTTTAGGAAATTCGCTAGTGATGATTTTATACCATCGGACAATGTTCGAAGTGGGAGACCTTCTACATTTGATAACGATGCTTTGAGATCAGTGGTTGAATCAGATTCAAAACTGAACATACAAGAAATGCAAGTGCAAAGACGGCTCCATGAAATTGGAAAAGTATTCCGACAAGGTATTTGGGTTCCACATCAATTGTTGACTTCAAACAAAGACCAGCGGCGAACCATTTGTACATTGTTATTAACTATTCAACTAATAGATCCATTTCTTAGAATTCCTTATTAGAATTGTGACCGGCGATGAGAAATGAGTGCTGTACAGCAATTTTAAATGCACCAATAATTTAATACCGACACCTAAACCGGGTCTGACACTGAAAAAGGTCCTATATATTGTGCGTTTGATGGGATCCCACTGGAATAATTTATTTTGAGCTACTAAAACCGGGCGAAACAGTTACAGCTGATGTTTATTGCCAAAAGTTAGAACATCTGCGTAATGAATTAGCGAAAAGCGGCCGGCTCTTGTCAATAGAAAACGTGTCATTTTGCAACACGATAATGTCAGACCTCACGCAGCTAAACAAACATAAAATAAAATTAAACTTAACCGATTATTTGTCGGATTATCATTACTTTAGATCAATGGACCATTCTATTAAAAACAAAAATTTCCGAAATGTGATCGATGTCCAAACATATCTTGAAGCATATTTTGATCACAATCAACACATTTTTACAGGAGAGGAATCGAAAATTTCCCGATGAGATGGCAGAAGGTTTTGGATAATGATAGTGAATATGTAATTGATTGAAATATAATAAAAACAAAAATGGAGGTTTGGCCAACTCACGACTTTCTTTTACGAACAGAGAATTTTGAGAAATTTAAATTTTTTTTTTTTTTAAATTTTTTATTTTTTGGACACATTTCATATTAAGAAAGGGAGTGGCCACTTTCGGTTAGCCGATTTAAAGTAAAATTCACTGGGACCTCCCAATTTATCAAAAAAGCTTAAATCTGAAGTGTCAGTTCGATCAGTTAAACCATCTGGGCTATAGAGAGGACACAGCCTGACTAAGTCCTCCAATGGAAAAAGGATTCTAAACTAGTTTTTAAATAAAGTTCTGGAATTTGGCCAAGCATGATGGAACTTGGCTATTTCTTAATCGATTATGATGAAACTTGACACGTGCCACTGAAATGGGGTTCTAAAATGAGTTTTAAATAAAGTTGTTGCCATATTCCATAACTTCATCTAAAAATCATTTTAGAATTCCATTTGCAACGTACATCTCAAATTTCATTTATTTACTTTTTTTTACCATATTCCAGAATTTTATACAAATATCATTTAAGTATCCCATTCCATGATTGAATGTGAAATTTCACTAAAACCGGCTAAAAAATAGCCAAGTTCCTTCCTAATTGGCCATACATATAATTTGCTAAAAGTTAAATTTGAAATGTAAAAAGATCAATTTGAAATGTAAAAGGTTCAATTTGAAGTGTAAAAGGAACAACAAATTAAAGTGAAAATGGTGTACTCGTAAAACCTGTATCATCGGTTAAATATAAGTCCGTGTCGGCTCGAATAAAGTGTCATCTTATCTTATTGAGGTTTTCATTGAAAAACTACGGTTGCATGGGACTTAAAACTTTGTCCATTGAAGTGAGGATTCCGCTAAATTAAGTGTCCGTTGAAATGAAGTTTCACTGTATTTAAAAGTGAGTATAATATGTACAGTATATGTGTGTGATATTTAAATAAGCGCACACGCATTGAACAACTTGAACCAAACTTTAGACAAATATTATTTAAGACTTAAGAAAGGTCACTGTTAATATCTCAAACATTCATCTCCTTATTGAGTGATGATAATCAGGTCTAAAGTTACTACAGAAGAATTTTTCAAACTTCAAAAATAGAGTTGATTTTTGATGTCGGTATGATGATAAAAAGGTATCATGTTATGATGGTATTATAATAGTATATGATGATGATAATGGTATGATCGTATGGTGGTGTGATGGTATGATAGAGATAGTATGGTGGTATGATGGCCTGTTGGTATGATGGTATGAGTTGAGAAGATTTTTGAGATTTGGTTCGAGCTAAGTTGAATTGAAATTGAATAAATAATTATTATTTAAGGAATTATTTAAGAGTTGATTTGGAATTGGATTAAGGGTTGATTTTAGGATTTGGTTGGCGGTTAAATTGGTAATTGCGTTTAGAATTATAATGCGATTGAGATGGAGGTTGATTTGTATATTGAGTTGCAGGTTGAGCTGAAGATTGACTTAAGAGATTAATTTCGGGATTGATTTTGGAGTTGAATTAATCAAGACGTCCAATTACATCACTATATCGTGCGCGTCTCTCATTGGGGACAGAATTCCCACATCTCCTTGATAGTGTTTGTCTATTTTTGAGAAGGGCACGCCATTTTGATAATTTTCTTTGGTTTATGTTTCTTATGTAAAATTTAGAATTCTTTAGGAAAAAAATTAGGCCGAAATGAAAAATAGAACTGTTGACAGTTTTATTTATAAAACAAACAATTCACTACCTCCTAAGATATGTACCCTAAGGATCAGAAACATTTTCAAACTATTTGGGAACAGCATTGGTCAAAGTCCTTGACCATATGGGACATCCTGTTATTGGGAGAGCACTGCTATACTCCGGATCACAGCTAAATCTCATCACCAAGTCATTTGCGTCTGTACTGAAGATTCCTCATCATAGTAGCAGCATCAAAATTCATGGAATCGGGTCTAATGTTGTCGAAGCTTCGAGCAGCTCAACAATCACTTGAGTTTCAAAACGTCGATTTATTGTTGGGTGCAGAAATTTATGAAGAATTGCTCTCTGTGGGACAAATTAAGTTAGCTGATCATCTGCCTATGTTACAAAACACCGTATTGGGATTGATAGTTTCTGGAAAAATGTCTTCTAATTCAGGGTCTGATTATGTTTGTCACGTGACTATCAAAGATTCTGCCACACTGAACGATCAAATTGAGAAATTCTGGACTATTGAAAATCTACCTCATTCCGTTAAACAGATGTCTTTTGAGGAAGCTGAATGTGAGAAACATTTTGAACTATTTACCAAGCGCAACAAAGAAGGAAGATTTATAGTGAAACTGCCATTTTCTTCGGATCTGACATCACTGGGCGGCTCCAAATTTTTGGCTATCCGCAGATTTCAAAATCTGGAAAGGCGTTTTCACAAATCACCAGATTTGCTAGCCAGCTATTCAAAGTTTATTGATGAATATAAAGCGTTGGCTCATATGGAATTAGCCGACCCAAAGGAGATAGCTTTGCCAAATTATTACTTCCCGCATCACTGTGTCGTGAAACCGGAAAGCTCTTCAAGCACTCAATGCAATAATGATGGTGGGTCCAGTAGTGCAAAGTGATCTGTTCTCGGTCCTAATTCGTTTTCGATCACACGCGTATGCTTTCAGGCAAATTCTAGTTCGCAAAGAGGGTCATAATTTCCAGTTCATTTTGTGGCGAAATTCTCCGTCTGAACCACTCCAGACATTTAAATTGACAACAGTCAAATATGGCACCTCATCCGCAACAGTCAAATATGGCACCTCATCCGCACCATGTCTAAAGCAGTTAGCTCTCGACAACAAAGATACGTCTGCCATCGCTGCCGATATTATTGGAAAGGATTTCTACGTCGACGATTTATTGATTGGTACAAATTAATTGCAGCCGCAATAGAACTTAAACACCAAATTTCAATTATACTTCGAACTGCGGGAATGGATTTAAGAAAGTGGTGTGGGGCTCTACATTCTTACGCCAGAACACATTTTTTTGGCCAACGCTTCGTGAGCAATTTATAGTGCCGGATGAATTGGGTGGGGCACAAAAAACTACACGTACCAACGTAGTGTCAAACGAACCATCTAACATTCTGACTTAAATCAAATATGACAACAACTTCCGGAGACTATAACAAATTGTGGCCTACCTCCTTCGGTTCAAACCAACTCCTAATTACAAATTCAGCGGACCGCTAAAGTTACAGGAATTAGACCGAGCCCACAGTACAGTAATTAGATTAACTCAAAAGGAATCATTCCCTGTCGAGTACGTGGGATTGGAAAAGACATTTCGTCGTGAAACATCCGGCACTCCGCTCGCTGTCACTATTCCTGGACAAGGACCATATTATTCGAGTTGGTGGTCGCCTTCATCACACCAACTTACCCTTTACTTCGAAATATCCTATCCTATTACATACGTCTCATGAATTTACATTAACCTTGATCAATGACTGTCTGCAAAAAGGTGTTTCGAGAATGCAGAGAATGCTTTCGTGTTCGGCTAATTCCGATGACGCAACAAATGGGCAATTTACCACCAGAAAGGGTTATCGCCTCACCACCTTTCTATTCAGTTGGGGTAGACTTCGTCGGGCCGTTTTACGTACACTATCGCATTCGCGGTAAGCCACCAACGAAGACACACATCTGTTTCGTCACGAAGGCGTACACCTTGAATTGGCCTCTGATATGAGTACACAAGCGTTTATGGGCCTTTGAAAATCGGTCTTTTCCGATAATGGTACTAGTTTTATCGAAGAAAATTCTGAATTGAGTGAATTATATGCAAGTATTTCTTCACAAGACTTGAAGAACCAACTGCAGCCGATGTGTGAAGATGATCGCATATAATGGAAGTTTACTCCACCGGCTTCACTAAACTTCGGTGGGCTTCATGAATCAGGTGTAAAACTAGCCGACCACCTGATGAGGTTTGGCACTTCATGTTTTTTTTGCTTCTTCAGATTCAGTGACATTTAAATCGTCGAGAAAAGTGGTTGTGACCAACCAAATTTTTGGTCATATTTGGCTGTTCTTTATGCGCTATTTAAGTGATCTCTCGGTAACCGAGAGGACAGATTATTCTTTGTGGAAGGCAACAAAAAATTTAAAAAGGCCAATAAATCCGAATCCTCCGATTAGAATACCAACTGGAAATTGGGCGAGAAGTGATGAAGAAAAAGCTAATGCTTTTGGTGCTCATCTAACAACAGTATTCGTCCCACACGAAGAAGATAATTATTTCGTGCCACCCCAGCAAATGGATGGTGGTTTATCTTACAAACCTATAAAGTATAATTGGAAGAAAGTTAAGAATAAAATTAAAACTTGCATAAGCCCGAAAAAGGCACCAGGACATGATATCATTACTGGAAAAATGATAAGGGAATTGCCAGATAAATGCATAAAACTAATAACATTTGTATTCAACGCGATCAAGCGAACCAATTATATTCCTCAAAAATGGAAGATATCTTTGCTCACAATGATACATGAGTCAGGGAAAAATTTAATGCAAATCTCATCATATCGCCCAATAAGGATGCTGCCCACAATCTCAAAACTATTTAAAAAAATGTTACTAACGAAATTGAAACCAATATTAGAAGAACGGCGCATTATTCCAGACCTTTAATTTGGATTCCGAAACCAACATGGTACTGCAGAGCCAGTACACAGAATTGTAAATGCAATCAAAATCACCTTCGAGGAAAAGAAATATTGTTCTGCTGCATTTTTGGATATCGCCCAAGCTTTTGATAAAGTTTGGCATGATGGACTAATTTACTTCTTCAAAGGTAATGGTCAAACTGCTCAACTACTTGCTTAAATGATATTAATGCAGGTTGAACGAAAACAAATCAACTCACGTCACATTCACGCTGAACAAACGCAACTGCCCACCAGTGAAATTAAACGATAAAAATATTCCTCGACAAATGAAGGTAAAATACTTATTTAGGTTTGCATCTGGATAGAAGGTTAACTTGGAAAAATTATATTGAAACAAAGCGCAACCAAATAAAAATTACATTTTACAAAATGTATTGGCTGATGGGAAGAACATCTCAGTTGTCATAAGCCAATAAGGTTTTGCTGTACAAAGCGATAATCAAACCCATATGGACATATGGTATTCAGTTATGGGGATCCACCAGCGCTTCAAACAGAGAACTCCTGCAACGAACCCAAGCGAAAATACTTCGCAGTATTACCAATGCTCCTTGGTACATTCGAAATAGTAATATACACCACGACCTTGGGATTAAAACCGTTAAAGAAACAATTAACGAATTCAGTTCAAAATATTACTCAAAACTAGAAGCACATCCCAACGAATTGGCCAGGGAGATACTAAAACAGCCGCGATTCAGACGTCTGAGAAGAACAGATCCACTCGAACTGATGAACCTGTGAACCTGTAAATTTAATTCGATATACTATATACATATAAGTATAGTCTAAATTAATTAAATTGTGAGCACTAATAATAAGTATTAACATTGGTTAAGACTTAAAATATATAATAATTTTAGCTTAAGATTTGATTACTTCTTGTGAGTTTCTTATGTAGAAAGATTCAAGAATAAAGCCAGTATTTCAATACTTTGGTAGTTTTAGACCGATGTAAATAATATTAAATGTTAAGAAGTAAGATACCACTCAATCATTTTAAACAATATACACATACATTTACCTTTCTTCTTTCGTTCCACCGTGATACTTTGTCCGTCCTCTCGCCGCCAAATAATTTTTGGTGCTGGAAAACCATCCGCTCGACATGTCATATTAATACTTTGATTTTCTCGTACCGCTACCGATGACGGTGTACTTTCGATATCTAATATATTTGGTGGAACTGTAACAAAAAAAAAAAAAAGTACAAAAATATTTTAATAGTTTGTCAGACTATTTAATGTTTGCTTAATGCTTAAAAACTAATTAATTAATTTTGTATTTCATAAGTCAAAAAACGAAAAAATATTTTGGAATAATTAAACTAAACAGCCACGGCACTTATCTGGATTTGGTTTTCTACACTAATAATAGTTCTTTTAAACTAGAATCATGCGACGACTTTGCCGGATTTTCGAGTGTTTATCATACCCCGGTTTCATTTCAGTTGTTCTACAAAACTTCTAATAATTTAAACTTTACCAAAAATTGTACAGTATTTGATTTTTCGCACGCCAATCACAGCTCATTAAATGATTTTTTAGCTGAAGTTGATTGGGCTGGTACACTGTCAAACATTGATATCAACAGTTCATTAGATACCTTCAATGAATTGTTGAAGGTTGCTTTTGAAAAATTTGTTCCTAAAAAATTAATTAGAAAGTCTCATACCCGCAACGTCCCATGGTTTACCAAAGAACTGAAACAACTTGAAGTCCTACGTAATAAATGTCATAGGAAGTATAGGCGTACAGGGTTGGCCCATGACTTTATCCAGTTTAAGTCTTTGCGCAAGCAGTTTTGCTATCTCAACCGATTCCTCTATAACAATTACATAATTGATATTGAAGACGATTTGCGATGTAATCCGAAGAATTTCTGGAGATTTGTCAAAAATAAGAACCATAATAACGGCTTGCCGCCATTTTTAGAATTCCATGGTCGAAAATCAAATAATCCAGAGGCAATCTGTGGTTTTTTCGCTGAATATTTTAGCAGTGTTTTTGTTAAGGATAGCTCATTATCTCCTAAAGTAGCTAACACCAATAATTCAAAAATTGTTTTTTCAGAACTTGACGTGATGACGGCTTTGATGAACATGGACGTTTCTAAAGGTCCTGGACCAGATGGTTTACCAGTGTCTCTATTGAAGCAGTGTGCATTTGGTTTTGCCGCTCCTTTATGCCATTTATTTAATTTGAGCCTCAGCCAAGGCAAATTTCCTGATCTGTGGAAAACATCAAGTATCATACCGATCCACAAAAGCGGTTCCCGCAGTGATGTAACAAATTATCGTGGAATTGCAATACTGTCTTGCATTCCTAAAGTATTCGAGTCAATGGTTAACAAAGTGATCTACTTCCACTCCAAGCAACTTATTAGCACACGTCAGCATGGATTTTTTCCTGGCCGCTCAACGGTCACAAATTTTGCGGTCTTTCAAAATAATCTAATTAATTCTGTTGCCTCGAAAGTTCAAGTCGATGTGGTCTATACTGATTTCGCTAAAGCTTTCGATAAACTTAATCACAGGTTATTAGTGAATAAGCTCAGTGAACTTAATTGCGACATTATTCCCTTAAATTGGCTTATGTCTTATTTATCGGATCGCAAAATGTTTGTCAAGATCAACGATACGTTCTCAGAATGTTTTATTGCGACATCTGGGGTGCCTCAAGGTAGTCACTTGGGTCCATTATTATTTTTATTGTTCATTAACAATGTTGTTGATTGCTTCAAATTCGCAGACTGTATTCTATTTGCTGACGACATGAAAATATATGCAAATATTTCATGTGAATTGGATCGCGATCACTTTCAGCGGGACCTCAACACATTTTGCGGTTGGTGTGTTACTAACCTTATGTTTCTGAATGTTGATAAGTGTCACGTGATCACCTATTCCAGATCTAAGTCTCCTGTAGTTTTTAACTATTATCTAAATGACGTTAGTTTGAAGAGAGTTAATATGGTTACAGATTTGGGCGTTATCTTTAGCTCGGATTTAACGTTTAACTCTCACATCGATGCGGTTGTTAATAAAGCCTTTTCGATGTTGGGGTTTATTAAAAGAAATTCGAAGGATTTTCACGACACATTAACTTTCAAGTCACTGTACACTTCATTTGTTCGTTCACAGCTTGAGTACGCGACTGTCATATGGTGGTGTAAATAAACAAAGTGGGTTTTACTGCATTCTGTGTATAGACAAAATTTTAAAAATTCAAACCATTATGTATCAGTATAATATAAAGAGTATATAGTTAGAAGTTCATCTCTCGTAATCACAATACTAAAAATAATATTCTATGAGTCTCATTCAATCAGAATTGAAAGTATTCAGAAACAGTTTTTGGTATTTGTTCTCAGAAAATTACTGTCTTTCGAGCGGAACAATAATTTCAGACTATCACCATATGTAGACCGATGCCGTTTTCTGGATCTCCAATCTCTAAGTGCTAGACGTACATGCGCAAGTGCCACATTTGCGCGTGACATCATTTGTGGTAAAATAGACTGTTCTGACATTCTTTCATGTTTTAATATTTATGCTCCTCAACGCAACTTACGCCCCCGGGAACTTCTTCATATTCCTACTGCAAGTAGCAACTACAGCTTCCATGGCCCTATAGTGCGCATTCAACGAGATCTCAACGCCGTAGCAGATTGTTTCGATTTCAATATTTCCAGGGATGAATTTAAAAAACGAATCGCTAAGATTTTGTTTTAAATGTCTTTTTGTTTTGTTGTTAATTGTTTGATCTATTGATGTCGTTATATCTTTTATGCTTTTATTGTATACATTTTTTTAACTTTTTATAATGTTTTTTAATTATGTAAGCCATTTTTGCATATACATGCTGTTGGTTAGTAAATAAATAAACAAAGTGGGTTTTACTGCATTCTGTGTATAGACAAAATTTTAAAAATTCAAACCATTATGTATCAGTATAATATAAAGAGTATATAGTTAGAAGTTCATCTCTCGTAATCACAATACTAAAAATAATATTCAAACTTTACATACTTTTTGTACATAGAGATGTAATAATTAGAAAATTTTTTATGCTTTGTTTGGTTTTCTTAAACATAATATTGATTCTGTGTTCCATTTCATAGAAAACTATTTTCTACAAGTTTTTTTTTTTTTGGCAATATATAGATCGATAAAATCTTATTCAGTTTATGTACAATATACATACAGAGACTATGTGCTTAAATATTATGTTGTGAGAATAACTAGGGAAGAAATAATACATTTTTTAATTAAAAACTATTTATATTTCTTATAATAACGTCGAAATAGTTTTATTAGTTCTAATTATGAAAAGTAATCAGTTTGAAAAATTATGATGTCTAACCACATGAAAATTGTTATAACAGATTGTTTCTCAACAGATCAAGTAATTGTTGGTTTAGTTTTGATTTGGATTAGCTACAAATAACAATATCTGTACGAGATAAGGGGTGCGATTATGCATAGTAAAAACACATATACTAGGTTAAGTTAGATTAGGGTGGCTGTCCTTAGGCGGTCCTAACAAAATACAATTTTTCGTCGCGTCGAATAGACCTGATGTCCATCACATTGAGGGCTGCCAGGTCGCTGTGGAGAGGAGATCCTAAAAATTTCCATATGCTTAATGCTAAGGGGGGACAAGTACAGATACTACGTCCATACATATGTACATACATATTCTACTACCATGCACCTGCCCACCAGTGAAATTAAACGATAAAAATATTCCTCAACAAACGAAGGTAAAATACTTAGGTTTGCATCTGGATAGAAGGTTAACGTGGAAAAATCATATTGAAACAAAGCGCAACCAAATAAAAATTACATTTTCCAAAATGTATTGGCTGATGGGAAGAAAATCTCAGTTGTCATTAGCCAATAAAGTTTTACTGTACAAATCAATAATCAAACCCATATGGACTTATGGTATTCAGTTATGGGGATCCACAAGCGCTTCAAACAGAGAACTCCTGCAACGAACCCAAGCGAGAATACTTCGCAGTATCACCAATGCTCCTTGGTACATTCGAAATAGTAATATACATCACGACCTTGGGATTAAAACCGTTAAAGAAACAATTAAAGAATTCAGTTCGAAATATTATTCAAAACTAGAAGCACATCCCAACGAATTGGCCAGGGAGATACTAAAACAGCCGCGATTTAGACGTCTGAGAAGAACAGATCCACTGGAACTAATGAACCTGTGAACCTGTAAATTTAATTCGATATACACATATAAGTGTAGTCTAAATTAATTAAATTGTGAGCCCTAACAATAAGTATTAACATTGGTTAAGACTTAAAATATGTAATAATTTTTAGCTTAAGATTTGATTACTTCTTGTTAGTTTCTTATGTTGAAAGATTCAAGAATAAAGCCATTGGCAACATTTAAAAAAAAAAAAAAAAACCATGTAAAACTCATCGATGAAGTGTTAGATGGCGATACTGATATCGTTTTTAATTTTTCAAAATACTTGTAAATGTTTAAATTCGCCTAAACATATGTACGAATAAATACTCCCAAACGTCATTATGAATTTTTAACCGTTAATTGTATAGCAATGGATTTTTATTTGGTTTTAATTCAACAAGCACTAAAATAAGACGATTTATAAAAAATAATCCTGAAATCAAAGTTTTTCGCAATTTTGAGTCCCACCTAAATTATTCCTATTGGTGCACAGAGTCACGCGAATATTTTTTTTGGCTCATATAATAATCGACGCCCGTACAACATAAAGATATTCTCTTGTGCTAGATATCTCTTCGATTATCTTTGTATAACCTCACGAAAGCTGTGCTTTAAGTGTTCATTCCTCGCATTCCAAAATCTGGATCGCGTCTCAAACCAAACATAAAGATTCTACTTTTACTTGTCATGCAACACAATCCAATAATTTCGAAAGTTCCATAATGTGTAGCGTCAAATATCGGAAAGCCAAGCCAATATCTACAACCCAACAAAGCCAACAAAAAATGAAATCAGGACACTCAGTAATCTCGATAAAATTCAAGTAATCTGATAACCTTAACACCTCTCTAAAGTTATGGAAGAAAATTTTGTAACTTATTGCTAAAGCAATAAGCAAAATTTCTAAAATCTCGAATAATTTTGAACCCAAAAAGCCTAGACCCCTCAAATAATTTCTGAAATCCCTTAAACAATTCTAAAAAAAAAATCAGAATACCGAAAAATTTCGAAAATATCAAGATAAATCGTAAATAATCGCGTAGGCAGGCGCTGAAGAGGCGCTTACTTCTGGCCTCTAATGAGATTGGAGACTTTTGATTTTTTCTGAGAAACTCACAAAATAAATTGCTTCTGTGTAAATTCTGAACAAAGTAAATTTTAATTTTGTAACTCGACCACAATGTTTTTCGAAAAATGTTGGTTGCCTCACATTTTTCATAAAACATCTTATGTAGAATTCTCATCAAAGTGCGGAGCAAGAAAAATGCTGCCTGCGGCACAAAAAATTTTAGCGGTAGTCCTTTTGGTAGATAATATAAACAACTCCCAAATCAGAGTTTTTTAGGCGCTAGTACGATTACCTCAATGATACGTCAATGACCCGATTAAAACCCATCACATTTTTCCGTGCAGAAACCGAGTTAAATAAAATATAAAACTCATTACATGTGGGTAGTGTGAGTATTTCGTTAATAAACTTCAAAGGTTCATTTTTGTTGACATTTATACCATTAGATCTGTTTATTCATTGACAAAACCACACCGAAACGTTTCTTGAGGTAATGATCAAACAAAATCCTCTTTTGTCAAAGTGATTAACATTTCCTCTATAATTTATAATAACAATAAATAATTCCCATAATAAATTTGCCGGGAATTCTACCATTGCATAAGATTCAGGCCTAGAGTAGTTACTAAACTTTTTTCAGACATTTATGCCAACAAATAACGTAGCCTCGACGCTAGTAACCCAAGTGTAAACTTTTATTTGTTAGTTCATCCTGTGCAAAATAAATTTGATCCGCATCGAATTATCGCTCGAGATTGTCCCATTTTAAAAGGCCCACTCAAATATTTCATTTTAAAAGAAGTAAGTTTGACCTTGAAATCTGTTTTCAAGATTAATTAAAGGTCAACTCTTTTGTTTTTCATATACACCCTCATTATTGACTCCGGATTCTAAAAGAGCGTTACATTAAGATAGGTATTTGGTTGAATTTCAAGGTTAAATTACGAAATTGTACACTGAAAAAAATATCGTGCAATTTATTTACGAATGGGTTTCATTAACCATAATTCGCACTATTAATGTAAAAATTGCTATATTTACGTAAAGAACCAAAATTTAGAAAAATTCATGAAAATTTGTCCGTTAATAGTACGAATCACAGTTCATAAACTAAAAAATGGATTAGTTTATTGTACTATACGTATAATACATTCACATGTTGTTTGCGTATTAGTGAAACTTGCATGATTTTATTAAAAAAACATATTTATGAACAGTTCATAATATTTATGCATAAGACTATGATGAACATTTATTTTAAATACTTATTGTTCATCATATTAACGAAAGTGGCTCTATAGTACTTGAATATTAGGTACGAATAAATTCATATGCGTAACGATTCCATTACATTTTTGTTTATCCGAATATATTGTATCAAATTTTATAATTGCATAATGTATACAAATTTGTTCGTATTATTAATGATTGAATGCATCTATTCTAGCATCTACGAAAGTAAATAAATTGCATACGCTTTATTATTAACTATTATCGTGCGGCTTGAAAGGACCATTTACATAGTTTGAAAAATCGTGAGAAATTAAAATAATTTTTGCGTGTTTAAAATCAGGTAAATATGGTATTTTATGTCCTTGTTTTCGTTTTAATAAGAACTTAAATAAAATCATCGCTTTTGTGATCGATGATTAATTCTTATTCCGTGAAGTTAAAACGAAAATACTTTTGTGTAAAAAATCCTAAAATTCATTGTAATGTGTAAATTTATAATTTATGTGATTTATTATTGTGTTAGTAATACTTCTGCTTACTATTTCAAATTTTGCCGATCCTTCAAATCAAGATATTTCAGCAACACTTGGAGAAAATCATGAATTAAACTCGCTTTTTGAGTACCTATTTGGATCAGATCAGGTAACAAACATAAGCAAATAAAAGTACCTACATGTGATTTTAATTTAATTTATTGATTTTACAGAATAGCAAATTACTAACGAATTTCAAAAGGAAAATGGGAGGAATCAACAATTTCGAATGTAACCTGTCAACATGGTGTTTATTATCCCTATTATATTTTTTAATTATTAATTATATTTATTTTAAAATTAAAGTTTAATTTTATGGAATTAAATTGACTGCATTTTTGGAACAAATGGAAGAAACCAAAAAGATAAAGAAATTACAAAACGAAATTTTAAGTTTTTGATTTCTTTACAAATCTTTAGTCATCAAACAACACACAAAAAAAAAAATCAAACAACACAAAAATTTGTATTCTTACTTTGAATTACCACTATATATAAATATTATGTAATTTTGATTATCAATTATGAACCCGTTCCTGCATTTTATGAATTATTTTCAATATATTTATGAAAATAATCATCATATTTGTGAATTATTCATAACCACTAAGCACTGCATTCTTCCTACATATGAATAAAGAATTTCTAACTTAAATGTATACATTTTTCCGTTAATATGATTTACCATTTCATTAGTATTATGAAAAATTTCATCTTATCTTCTATTTCTTACGTTAATAATAAGAACCTATTCATCCACAAATGCTAAAATCTGCATTAAAATTATAATATTTTTCGTATCTACATAAGTAGTCAAGAGTAAAATAAAAATTGTTATCTGTTTCACTATATTTACGTATGGTATTCGTTCTATTAACGAAGGGTCGTATCGGCTCAGTTTTAACGAATTTTTCTTACTATTAATGCAGTTTTTGTCTACATTGATGCAGGATTTTTTTCAGTGTATGAAATGGCCAACAGATGATGAATTTTAATGGCGAATAACTCAATTGACAGTTGCGACCGATAACAGTAATAATATTTCAGAATGCAGTTTTCATTTTCCGATGTAAATTTTGTTCCGATCCGGGCTATGACGCATCAAGAAATGTGGGTATTTTCACCGAAATCTATATAAACCACAGCAATTAGAATTTATTATAACCAAAAAGGTATTTATTAAATAAATTTCCCTGTTAGTAGATATCATGCTTTCGCAGAGCGACTGTAAAAACTTTATTAGAAAAATAAACATCAGAAATTAAAAGCTCTAAATATTATTTAAGATTATTATTTGGTGTTTTGATTGTAGCATTTTCTAAAGTTACAGGCTCGTAGAGTTCTAAAAATGTTCTGTAATGAATATGGTATTATTAACATCAAATACGACCCAAAAGTGACGTTTAACCTCCAAAATCACAAATATTTGAAATTGACAACAACAACGCCTCAGTAAGGATTTTGATAACAACAAAAATCACCTTAACTTTATTTTGAAAATTGGACTTATTACTTTGTTCCCATTCTAAACTATTCGTGTGACAAAAATAAAGAGACAGAGAGAGAGAGAGAGAGAGAAACGGCGAAGCAAGCGTACATTAGTGGCTTTCCAAATGACCACCGCAAGCACTTATGGTTCATGTCTTTGCTAGATTTACTATAGATAACCAATACTACTTACTTCCAACACTACTTACTACTAATACTACTTACTACTAATACTTGTGGTGGTTGATTGGAAAGACACAATTTTTTTTGATTTATTACAAATTGAGAAATTTTGAAGAGATTGAAATTTTGAACAGAACATGGTTTGAAAATATGAACCGAATTTAAACATTAGAGAAAATGATTTTAACAAAATGTTTACTTTAAATTTAACTAATTGTGTGAATTTAGACCGAGTACAATTTATTTATTTCCAACCAAAAATGAAAAATTAAAAGTTCCTGCCGACAAGTCCTGAAAAACAATTTTTAAATTATTGGAGTTAGATAATTAACATATGAGTGTGTCACCTAGCCTTAACAAAAACACTGCTAAAGTATTCAGCGAAAAAATCGCAGATTTTCGGAATTCTAAAAATGACGGCAAGCCGTTTTTATGGTTCATAAATTTGACGAATCTCCAGAAATCCTTCGGATTACATCGCAAATCGTCTTCTATGCCAGGTAATTGTTATACAGGAAACAGTTGAGACATAAACTGGGTATAGCCATGGGCGCTTATACTTCCTGTGACATTTATTACGCAGGTCTTCAAGTTGTTTAAGTTCTTTATGTTGTTCTATTCTTTAGTCCTGGCTATATGTAACTTTTTAATTATTTTTTTAGGAACAAATTTTTCAATAGAAACCTGCAACAATTCATTGAAGGTGTCTAATCAACTATTGACATTAATGTTTGATAAAGTATCAGCCCAATGCATTTCAGCAAAAAAAATCATTTAATGAGCTGTGATTAGCGCGCGAGTAATCAAATACTTTACAATTTTTTAGTAAAATTCAAATTATTAGAAATTTTGTAGAAAAACTGAATTGAAACCGGGGTATGATAAACACTCGAAGATCGGGCAAAGGCGTCGCATGATTCTAGTTTAAAAGATCTATTATTAGTGTAGAAAACCAAATCCAGATAAGAGCCACGACTGTTTGGAGCACTGTTAATTTACGATGTAGCTATTTGATGAAGATTAGCTATTTGAATTGACGATTTGTCCGTCTGTCTGGATGTCTGGATGCCTGGATGTCTGTACCCATTCTACCTCGGGAACGGCTTGTGGAACCTGCGCGTCGAGAGGGGCGGCTACCTACAGAAATATTTACTAATTTTTTATATATGCTGGTTTGAATATTGAGTTGGGTATTGAGTTTGGGATTGAGTTGACGGTTAAGTTAGGGGTAAATTTGTGGGTTGAGTTGAAGTTTATTTGGAGTTGAGTTGGGGTTGGCTGAAGATATAGTGAGCAGTTGAATAATTTTTTATATATGCTGGTTTGAGGATTGCGTTGAAAGAGAGTTTGCGGTGGGGTTAAGGGTTCAGTTGGGGGCCGTTTGCGGGTTAAATTAGGGTTGAGATGGTATTGGAACAGTGTTTAGTAAGCAGTTGAGCAATCGTGAGTGGTTGTATATATGTACAACATATGTGTGATATTTAAACAAATCCACACGACTTGACCGATTTAAACCAAACCTTACACAAATATTGTTTAAGACTTAAGAATGGTTACTGTTAATTTTTAAAATCTCAAATTGAACCTTCTACATTTCAAATTAAACCTTTAGCAAATTAAATGAATCGCCAATTAGAATGGAACTTATCTATTTCTTAACTGATTTTAGTGAAATTTGACTTCCGCGATTGAAATGAGATTCTAAAATGATTTTGGGATGAAGTTCTAGAATATGGCCATGTATGATGGGACTTGCCTTGGAAACGTCAAAATTCATCGTAATCGGTTAATAGCTAAGTTATATTCTTATTGACCGTATTGCAGAACTTTATCCAAAAATCATTTTAGAGTCCCACCTCCAACGCACATGTCAATTTTCATCATAATCGGTTAAGGAAAAGTCAAGCTCGATCCTATTTGGTCATTCATATGATTTGTTAAGAGTTCAATTTGAAATGTAAAAGGTTCAATTAGGAATGTAAAAGGTCCAATTTGAAATGGAAAAACTTCAGTTTGAATTGTAAAAGGATCAATTTAAAGTGTAAAACCTGTAAGATTGTATAATGGTATGATGGTATGTTGGTATGATGGTAATGATCGTATGATGGTAAGATGGTATGATGGTATGATGGTACGATGGATTGATGGTATCGTGGTAAGATGGTAAATATGATAGTATGATTCTGTGAAGTTATGATGTTATAGTGGTACGATGTTATTATATGATGGTGTGATGGTATAATTGTATATATGATACAACGTACGATGGTATGACTCTATTTATTCTAGAATGATTTTGTGATGGTACGAGGGTATGATGGTATGAAGGTATAATGGTATGAAGGTTTCATGGTATGATGATATCATGGCCTGTCAGTATGATGGTATGATTACAGGAAGGTATGATTTGAAAGAGAAAATAGTTTAATTAGTTTAGGGATAAATTTAAAGTCGAGCTTAGGGTTTAGTGCGAGATTAGACTGAGTTCAGTTCATACACACATGTAGCTTTCCAATCGAGTTAATTTTGGGATTGGGTTGGAAAATAATTGTAGAGTTGAGTAGAGGGTTGAGATTTGAGTCGAGCTAAGTTGAGTTGACGTAGAATTAGGATTTTTTTACCTGGAATTGGTTGACTTGTGGGTTAAGGGTTGACTTGGAGTTAGGTTAAGGGTTGATTTGAAAGTTGATTAATTGTTAATTTGGAGATTTAATTGATGGCTGGGATGGCCGTTACTTTAGTGATTGCGTTTTGAATTATGTTGTGGTTGAAATAAAGGTTGAGTTGTAAATTGAGTTGGAGGTTAAGCTAACGATTGACTTAAGAGGTATATTTCGGGATTAATTTGGGAGTTGAATTAATCAAGACCGAAGCTCTGACTACCTTATGAGGTTTCAACCCTTTATATTTTTTATATTGTAAATATTATATTGTAAATGTAATAAATTTCGGGCTCAATAATAAATATATAAGTGTAGGAATTTCGCATAAAGGAATTCTTTGAACAATTTGACCCATTTTTCAAAATTTCAGCCGATACAACCAGGGTGGAATGCTTGTTGCATTTTTCAAAGCATGGTTACTGGTTTGTATTTCAAAATCCAAAGGATAATATTTTATAACCCTAATTTTAAAGGCTAGACTCCCTAATTTAACAACTTGATTTAGGTATAACAAATAGAAACAATATTTTTATCCGTTTATAATACTGGTACGTGAATTTATTCGTGTGTGTCTCAGGCTCGTTAAATTTCCAAACCCTTATAAACGATTTATCTGTCTAGCTTTGTTTATTGGTATAAATAAATCTCATACGTCTACTGACACAAACTCACATCCTATTTCTAAATGACACTAAAATATAATTTATTTTAACTACATACATATGTACGTATAAGGATTAAGTTGATGATAAATATAATTTTTGTATTATGCCGTACCGAACGAAATGACAACCCAAATACATCACCAAAAAGTTAATTAATTTGTGATTAAAATCGGAAATTTCTCAATTTTTTTTTTTGCATGTTTGCAGGTTTTATTTACTTTCTGTGTTTTGTTTAAATGAAATTGATAATACCATTATCATTATCATTAAATAAACATTTATTTTCTCTTAAATACATTGTTGTGAATATGAAAATATACAGAGATAACAGAAAACTCTTTATTTTCAGATGAATGAAAAAAAAAAATATATTCACACTGTATAATGCTAAAAGAACAACCCCTCTTATAAATAAGGATATCGATTTATTTACACAGGTAATTAGATAACAACAAATAACTTACCAACAACTTGTAAATAGCCAACTTGGCTAATCATTGGATTTGTATTTACTTGGCACATATAATAACCACGATCATCTTGTTGTGCTTGATTCACATGCAATAACCAGGTATTTGCATTGTCGTATGTAATACTGTATCGTGGTATCCGTGATATCACATGACGATGAATTGTTAAAATCATTTGTCTATCTATATGAATCCATGCGACCTGAAAAAAACAAAAATTTATGTTTAGAGGTTAAGACAATTATTTGCTTTTATCGGAATTTGTAAGCTTTTATTAAAGGATGTATAAAATATTTGCGTGCGTGCCGAAAAGTCAAATTGAATGATTATAATCTTCAGTTTAGTAACCCACTTATGAAACAAAGCATGTGTTAGCTGTCATTTATTTAATGATTTGTGACCCAGAACTAAAGTGATATTAGCTGTGTTTTTTTATAAGTTTTGATAGATCTATTCAGATCAGGGAGTTGATCCTTTAGTACTTTTTTCGGTTCTTTTGAAAATAAAAAGTACTTCGATACTTTTGTTCAACATTTCAGTCCTTCTAAAAAATTTGTATATTCAATTTTTCTGTAAACGTTAGACAGCACCTTAGGAAGAACGAATCATTTTTCGTTGGCCAACTCATCGAATTTGGACTAAATTCAAATCTAATCGCCGAAACGACCGAAAAGCGACGGCAAACTAATATAATAACGCTTTTTCGTTGTAATTTTGGTGGGCAAGCGTCATCTTTCTAAAGTTTGTAAATTTATTAACACGAGACGATTTATATAGGGTTCGCGAACAAAACCATGGTTCAAGTTAGGTAAACGATGTAATGCATAAATCAAAAATTATTTTTGAATACTTTCGATTCTCTCGAAATGGGTGTGACAGAACGGATCCCAAATCATAAAAGGGTCATAAAGTTCCCTCCCATTACGCCTAATGAAACCCAATAAGGAATACCCTCTGCTTGTAATGTAGTCCACATGATTATTAAATGTAAGGTTGCACGAAAAATAACGCCAAGATCACGAATATCAGAAACTCTGCTAATTTCATTAAAAAATAAGGGGCCTATTTACTAGATAAACGTGATCGACCAAAAGGTATTACTTTGCATTTGTACGTGTTCAAGGGCAACTTAATCTAAGCGGACCAATCACAAAAGACAACAAGTTCGTCTTGCAATTGCGCAGTGTCAATTAAAGAATTAATTGTAGCATACATTTTTAAGTCGGCAGCTTACAATGGACACTTACAAAACCTGAAGCACTGAACAATAACGTCAATAAATACAGTGAACAGTAAAGATCCCATATCTGGCATGGGCAGCCTTGAAAAACACCAGAAGGTATAACAAATTCGAAGAAACGGACCTGCGAAATACTCACACATTGATGTCTTGATGACAGATAAGATGCGATCCATTATATTGGAAAGAAATCGGATCCGAACTCAATCAAAGCTTTCGAAAAAGGCTTCCTGGGCACGGTTTCCAACAGTCTCGAAAACATTGCCCCAAAAAAACCATCAAATTAGTAATTGTTGATTTACCCCGAACGAAGCCGAGTTGACGCGCACTTATACGTTTAATAATATGAATCTCAATTATAGATTTTATTAACGATTCAAAAAGTTTGGGTGTAACCGAGAGAATTGAGATACCTCTGTAGTATGCAATATCACTCCTTCTAAAAGATTTAAAAATAGAAACTATAAATGTTTTTCTCAAATATCAAATATCAGGAAACACTCCCCTTGAAATACTCTTATTAAACAAATAAAGTATAGGTACAGACAAAGAAAGCGCACACTTAGCGACCATCTACCTGAAAAGTTAGATATATCAGAGTTATCAAAAGAGGCCTGAAAAAATTTGGCAAACGCATCACATATTTCATGAGGACTTGAGAATGAAACATTGATTGAAACCGTTTAGGATTAATCAAAATTTCACTTTGGATGTGGAAAACATACATTTTGTAAAGAAAATCGGTGAGGTTTCACTTAAACACTTTCCATAAATCACAATATCTAGATTTGTCGTTAATACCCCCAGAACGCTTATAATTCTTAAATAATTCTCTAGACTTACGATTTGTGAGGTTTTTTAAGCGGTGATTGAACCATGATTCTGTATACGTCGAACCCACAAAAACCTTTGGAACGAATAATTCAAAACCATTCGTCATAATACTATAAAACTTTGAAACAGCAACCGAAATGGCCAATAAGTGAAATAAAACTGTTCAAACAACATTATCAAAAAAGTTGTTAGCGACACCAGATCAGCATTCCTAAAATCAAATTTAAAATCGATCTCAATAAAATTACAAAAATCATAATCTAAAAATTAAAATTTAATTAAAAGTGGCGTGTGATGTTCCGCTATATCCGGACAAGATTCTACCATATGTCGATGAATTCGCAAGATGGATAACTAAGTCCAAAATACGTTCAAACTCGTTAAAAATAGTATTGAATTGACGCGTTCCAAAATCGCAAAACTTTCTAACACGGCTAGAAGTAATATCAACGGATGATCCCATAAATTGGTTATCGATCCAGCACCAAGAGATTTTTGGCAGATTAAAGTCGCCCACAATCAACACCTGATCCTGAGGAGTTTTGGTCGAAAGAAACGTTACTATTAACATTGGTAGATCACGGTATTATTCCACAAGGGTCAGTCTGAAGTTTTTTGGACGATGTACAAACTCTCGGACCAATGCTCCGGCAGGCCATATGTGAAGTTGAAGGAGTTTGCTGAAATGGACTAAATGAACGGCGATTTTGAACAAAATGAAATTGAGCCGACTAACGCCATGGCCAACTGACACAACCACCAACTGACACCCGACACTCAATCTCATCGTCAGAGATTACCAGCTTACCATACTTAGAAATTTCCATAAAGCAGCCGGTTCAGTGGTGTTACCGAATTTTGAGGCATAAGTAAACTTCCTATCCGGAACAGCTTTGATAATATCATCGGTACCGTCGCAAGAGCCAACAATAAACTCCGCCTGCGGCGGTTGAATTGGAGTCAGTGTAACATTATTACAGGTGTAGCATTATTAAAATGACCCGGGATGATTGACGTATAACATCGCTGAACTTTTCCAATAGATCATCTACATTGAATGGAATAATGCCGAGAGATTGATTAACAGCAACAAATTAGAGAAAAGGAGTCAGAGAAAAATGAAATTCAAATGTAAAATGCCATACTACGAGAGAATTCGGGTTTTCTCTAATTTTGAAGTAATTTTCGGAATTAATTAAATTTAATTTGATTGAAAACATTACATTAATATTATAAATAGGCAAAAATTATATATATATGTAAGTGATTTTAATATCATAAGTCTAAAAAAAATGTTTACTCGCATTCTTAATTCGTGCTTGATGTGGAAAGCCCGAAATTCTAAACAAATTATCTGTGCCGACTTCGAAGACCTGATTAATTTAGCAACAGAATACCTGTCTCTAATTCGTCACAAAATCAGCATTTAACGTTTTAAATGAACACTCATAAGAAAAAGAAAAAAATACCCTTTTGTTACTTTTAGTTACCTTACACCTATCCCTGAAATACGTTAACACATCAAAAAAATTAAAAAGTACTTTATAGCGTAATTTAGTCCTCTGTTGCCCAACATTTTAGTACTTTGGGATTTATGTAAATTTCATCCCTGATTCAGAAATTTATAAAAAAATGGGACATTGTAGCTACTTCTATCATCCACTAAAAATTGTTTCAATCGCAGCACTAAGAATTTGTTACGTTTTTGCCTTGTCAATTAAGGTTCGTATCACTGGATTGTGAATAAAACAAATTCAATTTAATTTATCACCAACGAATTTAGAATTATTACAACACAGTTTATTAATAAAAATTCACAAAATCACTTTATATAAATTGTTATAAAATTTTACTGTACACTTATAATTTTTATTTCCACTAAAACACTTTTTATATCACTTTTTAATCTTCACACTGTCGCTTACAAAATACTATTACTAATCTTACATGTTTACTCTATCACGTTCCAAATACTAATAATCCAATTCGATCTTGTTCGCCTTTTTATATACACAAACCAAGCTTCTCGAAAGTTCATGACTTTTCCAGTACTAATAGTGTATAAACATTTACAACTGTTTTATCATGGAAAATTCCATTTAGTACAGTAAAACATTGAGCTATTAATTTTACTTATTCTATTACACACTAGGTGTCACCGTCACAAATTGTTTTATTTTGGCAACGCTATGCCATTGTTGTTTTCATTAGATTTTGTTATTCCAAAAGTGTAAATATGTACATGAGGAAAAGTGCGAATACATTTTATCCATACATAAAAATGAGACGGACATACTAACACTTTATTTTTTTCTTTCAAACTGTTACTATGATCGAATAAGTTTTGAGCAAATTTTCGAAAAATTAGTAACAGGTTTATTTTTTCGAATTTTCCATTCTTTTTCGCCAAAAAAAGTTGTGATTTGCGATAAATAGTATTAAATAACACATTTTGAACAGGCTTCTTCATAATGCAAGGAAATCATAAAAAATGCATCCTTTTATCGTACATCTTCTGTCTTTTGAAATAGAGCAAATGATTAATCGAAAATCAGCTACTAGTTTTCTATTGTACTAAATGAAAATGGCAGATGTACTAAAAATTAACTCTGGTTTATTTCCATGCTGAAATACAAATTTTTAATATGTGTATGTTACTTATGAAAGGGAAAAAACTGTTGTCTTGATAGAATATCTGTATAAAAAGCAAGATTTTCATGTACATTTAAGTTACATTAATAAGTTGTGTAATTCAAAGAAATGAACTGGATGTAATTAAACTGAATTAATTGCAATTTAACCACAAAAATAGAGAGCATCTGGATGCGATCTATTGATATCTATCGAGATTAATAAAAAAACACCACTATTGAATAGAGCATATTTTTGTTTCCTGTCTTAGGAAACAAATGGTCATCAAACGGTTATCAGAGCAATAATTGTTTTGGAAAATCTGCCTGTATAAAAAAGTTGGCAGTGACAGGCGTTTTTTTGTTTTTTTACAAAATTTGCCAGTTATCAAACTTGCTTAGCTTGCAAATTATTCCAAATTATTTAAAGATTGGCTTTATGCAAGATATATTTGTTTGGAATGTCAAAACCATGAGGAAGAAACCATTTAGGAGGAATTCAAAATATTGAATAATTTTGTAGAACTAAAAGCAACAATGAGGTGCGAATCACACAAAGTTGAATGTACAATTAGAAATCTTTTGTTGTGAAGTTTATGGTAAAAAAAAAATAACAAAAAAATACACTGTTAAATTAGCTATTTTCCAATTGGAATTTAAATTATATGAAAATTTAAATTTTTTGTAATTTTGGATTTTTCGTACCACCAAACAGATTCTTTTCATCAGAAAACAGGTTCTTTTCATCCTTTTCAGATAGCTGGACCATCTGTTTATATCGTTAACCAAAAGCATCCAATTGTGTTGAACATTACTATATTTCAGATAATTTAAAAGTTGACTGAATTTTGATGGTTTTGGAAATGTTAAGCCATATAGCGGTCAATGTCACAAAGCCGATCTAATTATGATGCACTATAATTATTTCACAGTTTTTGGAATTTTTAATAATTTTCCATTATTTTAAAAGTTGTATATCGCCGACCGCAAAGATGTCCATATCAACCTTATTGATACTTCACAGAATTTCGAATTTTTAATAATTTTATTTGTTTTAAAAAATGTTGTATCTCCGATCACAGAGATGTCCACTAGGTCTTGTCTATATTTTTGGATAACTTGACCATATGCCAGTCTACATAGTCAATCTTATCCAATTGTGATGAACTATAGTATACTTCACAGGATTTCGAATTTTTAATAATTTTATTTGTTTTAAAAATTGTTGTATCTCCGATCGCAGAGATGTCCACAAGGTTTGGCGTATATTATTGAATAACTTGACCATATGCAAGTCTACGTGGTCAATCTTATTCAATTATGATGGACTATAGTATACTTCCCAGAAATTAGAATTTTTAATAATTTTATTGGTTAAAAGTATTTGGTCTAGAGATATTTTCTTTTTTCTGCATCAAGCAAATCATGTGGACATCTCTGTCATCGGAGATACAACAATTTTTAAAACAAATAAAAATATTAAAAATTCTAAATTCTGTGAAGTATAGTATAGTTCATCACAATTGGATAAGGTTGATCACGTAGACTGGCAAATGGCCAAGTTATCCGAAACTATGGGCAAGACCTTGTGAACATCTCTGCGGTCAGCGATATAAAACTTTTAAAATAATGGAAAATTATAAAAATTCCAAAACTGTGAAATATATTATAGTTCATCATAATTGGATCGGATTGGTGACATTAACCGCTATATGGCTTAGCTATTCTAAGAAATGTGCGGGGCCTTCGGGACATTTCCAGGATCGGCGCTAAATAATTATTTAAACCATCAAAATTCAGTCAACTTTTAAATTATCTGAAATATAGTAATGTTCAACACAATTGGATGCTTTTGGTTAACGATATAAACAGATGGTCCAGTTATCTGAAAAGGATGAAAAAAACCTGTTTTCTGATGAAAAGAATCTGTTTGGTGGTACGAAAAATCCAAAATTACCAAAAATATAAATTTTCATATAATTTAAATTCCAATTGGAAAATAGCTAATTTAACAGTGTAATTTTTTGTTATTTTTTTAGCATAAACTTCACACTCATTTTATTTTATGTAATTACAATCTAGTCTCCTGGACTAATGAGCAATTTGTTTCTGACTTAATTTACTAACTTAAATTAATCTATGGATTCTTCCCATTGGCGTTCCATAGTGTTTGGTAAATTGAAGTAAACCACATCTTTGTTGTGGATTTTAGATCAGCATAATGCTGCTTAAACTGACAATCACACCAGCTCAAAAGGTTTGGTTCTTTTAAGTCTGCGAACTAAATTCGTGATGCTTAGGAGCTGAGTTGCCTCAATGTTCACATGTTGGCGGAGCCTTTTTTCGTGTCTCCGTGCTTTTTCCTGGATTTCATTTAAGATGAGGTTCATTTTAAGGTCCCTATGAAGGTCATTGTTCCTGACATACCAAGGAGCATCAACGATGTTCCTTAATACCATATTCTGAAATCTTTGGATGCTATTTACGTTGCTCTGTTTGGTACAACCCCAAAGCTGAATACCATAAGTCCAAATCGGTTTCAATATTTGCTTATAAAGTAGAAGCTTGTTGTATGTTGATAAAGAAGAGTTCCTTCCCATCAGCCAATACATTTTTCTGTATTTAAGTCTTAATTCTTCACTTTTCTTCTTAACGTGTGCTTTCCATCGTAGTTTAGCATCCAGGGTCATGCCGAGATACTTAGCTGTGTTCGCATGCGGTATTATTTCCCGATTTATGGTAATCGGAATATGTTCGATTCGTCTGTTTGTAAAGTTGATGTGAACTGATTTAGCTTCATTTAGTTTTATTCTTCATCTTTTTGTCCATTTATATATTTGAGTTATAGCTGATTGTAACTTCTGTGTTAATTCTTCGTTGCTTTTTCCAACAGCTAAGATCGCCGTATCATCTGCAAAAGTTGCCACCGTGTTGTTTTCTAATGTAGGAAGATCATAAGTGTATAGTAGGTATAAAACCGGCCCTAATACACTGCCCTGTGGAACTCCTGCATTGATTTCTTTCAATTCAGAAAATGTATCATCTAACTTTATCCTGAAGAACCTATCTTTCAAGTATGATTCCAGTATCTTAGCAAATTGCATTGGTAGAAGATTCCTTAACTTGTGGTTAAGTCCTTCATGCCACACTCTATCAAACGCTTGTGCAACGTCTACAAATACTGTTGAACAGACTTTTTTCTCCTCTAATGCTTTCTGGTTATTCTGTGTACTTGATCAATTGTTGAGTGTTGGTTGCGAAAACCGAACAGATGATTTGGGATCAAGTTTTTACTCTCGATTATCGGATTTAATCTTTTTACCAGAAGCTTCTCAAAGAGTTTGAACATGACTGGCAATAGCGAAATTGGCCTATAAGACGATGTTATGTGTGGTGGTTTCCCAGGTTTTGGGATCATAATTACTTCTGCAATTTTCCATAAGCTTGGTACACATTTCATTCTAAATGCTGCATTTATAAGATTGGTGAGTTTCACCAGAGCTTTCCTTGGCAGTTCTTTTAAGATTTCTGCAGTAATAAGATCGTATCCAGGAACTTTTTTCGTATTCATATTAGCTTTTATCTCACGCATGACTTCTTTTGGTATTGTGGGTAGGATTTCTTTACTTTATTGCACAGCTTGTTCAGTTATTATCTCGGCTTCCAACGTTTGGTCTTCATGTGGCTGGAATATTTTTTCGAAGTGTTCAGCAAATTCTCGAGCTTTGTCTTCATTATTTCTAGCCCATTTCCCACCTGTATTTTAATTGGGGCAATCTGCATTATTGGTTTTTTGAGTCTTTTGGTTGCTTTCCAAAGAGAATACTCGGTACTGTTATCAATAATAATAATTAGAAATCTGAAAAAATCTTAACAGAGAAAAAAAAACAAAAGCAGATGATGTAATCCTAATTGATCAAAAAAGTGTACTTGAGGTTATACTATACTTTGGATTACATTTACGTTGGTCTGTTTGGTACAACCCCAAAGCTGAATACCATAAGTCCAAATCGGTTAGGTTTTTCACTTTTCTTCTTGACGTGTGTTTCCATCGAAGTATAGCATCCATGGTCATGCCGAGATACTAAGCTGTATCCGCATACGGTATTGTTTCTCGATTTATAGTATGCGGAATAGGTTTAGTCAGTGCCACTTCTAAAAATATCGTTGAACAGGCAATAACGAAATTGGCCGACATGACAAAGGTTAAGGTAGTGGTTTTGCAGTTTTTGGGATCATTCTTACTTGTGCAATTTGCCGCAAGCTGCATCTTTAAGATTGGTGAGCTACCAGAGCTTTCCTTTTAAAATTTCTGCAGTAATAAGATGATAACAAGGACCTTTTTCGTATGCAAATGTCTTGTTCAGTTACTATTACGGCTTCCAATGTTTGAACAGCATAACGGTATAACAGTATAAAGCAAACAAAAACCAAACTAGAAAAGGCCAAACAATGACTTTGGCCCTTAGCAACTATTTTCTGTTTCTAAAATTTAAAAAAAGGCTGCAGGGAAAGGGATTTTTCGAGATCTGGATTTGTCTCGATTGACGAAGCAATAACCGAAACAAGACATTCAAATGTTTGTTGTGATGAGTTCACAATTATTCATCAAAACACATCACCGGTCGAGAAGCAAAGCGTATACAAAACAAATAGAGAAGACATGAAGAAAGGCGTGGAGAGATGAGAATGAATACATCGCAAACAACGCAATATGGAAAGTTCGAGAGTTTATTTAACGGGTATATGTATAAACCCAACCAGGTTACAGCATCACATTAGTTTAAATTTAACCAGTGATCAGTGAACAAGTGGGTAATAAAGTGAATTAGTGAAGAGTAAAGTGCTTTTTAAAGTGAACTAGTAAAATTCTAAAGAGCTAAAAAGTGCTGGAAACAAGTGTTGTAATTTATTACCTAATAAATTGTACAGTGTTAATAAATTAATTGAGTGTTTTATTGCAAAATACAATACGAATCGTGAAAAGATCCCGAAATTCGTAACAATTTGGTTCCAGAAGTGGGATTTTACAAAAAAAAAAAACAGTGTTGCTATCCAACGAGAACGAAGATCAAACAGCTGAAACCAAAGCGGAATCAGTACTGAAGGAAGAGCAATCAGGCAGAGTAATCACTGCTATAGAACAAAAATGGGAAGCAACAAACATCGGAGCTATCCTCAACGCCCTATTCTTACAAACTCAACTACTAACTCTAAAGTTGATCAATATACGCAACACACTCAACAGAAAAATGCAAAGCAGAGTTCAAAATTGGATCAGTAAATGCAACAACAAAATGAGAAGCTGAAAGAAATCGAAGCTAACATTTCAGGAATTTGTCAGGAAGAATGAAAGAGTTGGAAGCAGACGTTAAAGGACAAAAACAAGAATTGCATTGATTCATCACAGCCAACGTGAGTGAAAAAAAATACAATAACTGGATTGCGGGATTAAAGAGTCTGAAGACCACCAGGAAAATGTTCCCTCATACAAAAATAAAATTCCCCAACGAAACAGCACAACCACATCAAAAGAAAAGCCTCGTTAAGGCCATAAAGAGTTCTGAAACTTTCATCATTTGATGGCGAAATTTCGATCGGGAACTTCAACTTGCAACTTCAAGCTGTAGTGCAACATAACGGATAGGGTGTAGAAGAACAGCTTAATGCATTAATATTGGCACTAAGAGGCAGGGTAGCTGATGTGCTATATACCATACCTGCAGCAGAGATGAATAGATAAAAGAAGAAGAGATCAGATTAAAGTTGAGGTACGGACAGATCCATGTCCAGGAGTTGTTGTGCAAAATTCAGCTGCACAAAAGGCGTCGACAACGAAAAGGATGTCTTCAAGATGTCTAACGAGACATAACCAAGTTCACTCTGATACATGTGTTGAATGAACTGTCGGGGGATGTTTTCATTAACGCCATAAGAGACGACCAGCTGAAACTTCACTTGAGGACTACAGTGAAGGGAAAAGCATGAGGGAAGTCTTAGGAATTGCATTAGAAGACGAAGCAGCTAGAGCCAGCCTAACTTCCGATTCCGTTAGACTGCGAAATCTCGATGTAAAAATATAACGCAAACAGAGGCCATAATAGAAGCAAAGATGGGAAGACCAGCGCAAGGCTTCCATAACAACAAACGGAGGATATATCGCTCACAGTCTAGATGTTAACAACCTGAGCACTCTATCAAAGAATGTAAACAATCAGCAGCTGGGAGAACAGGCCAGCTAGACAGTCACGAGAAGCAACCAGAAAGATTGAGACAAATAGGCAGAAAAATAGTGGCATGTGGCTTAATTCGCCGCATCCAGGAAAACTATGCGTCACCAGCTTTATGGGACGAAATCCGCAGAAAGTGGGAGAATGCCCAGGATGGTACCACAAGAGCTTATGGAAAAAGTGGTTCGTTATAATCTAAGAACAGCTACTAGAGAAGCTGCATCAGTGGAAGGAGAGAGTTTCCTAATAATCACATTGTTGCCGGCATAACGCACCATTGCATCTTAGGCCTAAATTTTGTGTCAGAGTACCAAATATCACGGAATTTAAAGAATCTAGTATTGAAATGGCGCAATTTGGAGGTACCGCTGCAAATAGACAACAATAAGAATGGCGGTTTACGACTCATCACGGAGGAAAAGTGGAGATACCACCGATGTCCAAAAAAGTTATGTACGTCAGAATCAACGGTGACTCAGTAACCTTGGTAGCAGCAAGCTAGAAGTTGTAGAGCCAACCAAAAAAGTAAAAGATTGTCTATTATGTGGAAGAGCCCTGGTACAACTCATGATAAAGATTCCAGTAAGCATGATCAAGGAATGGATAGTGACTGGCAAAGTTGGGAAGGTCAATTTCATCATAAATTGCGTATCAGAAACTACAGTGCAACATCGGATCGACATCGGAAATGCAACTCCGATTCGGCAAGAGAATTACCGCTAGCTAAGCAGTAGGAGGCCGAACTGCTGATCAAGAAAGTGGAGCGCGACGGAATTATCGAGAATTCTAGCAGCCCGTATTGGCAGGCTTTTACTTTTAAGAAAATTAATCCACTGGAAGAGTGAAAAGTGGTCTTCCTAAGAATATGGGAATGTATAGATCTACCGTTTGGATGACATTTTATTTAATGTTTTATGACTTGGATGGATGGATGGATCATTCTTCCGTGAAAATATTGACCATTTTATTAATAGAAAATGGTACCCACAGGCGCAGTTAACAGGTCCTATTTCTCTTATAGAGGTAGTGGATATGTTTAAAGGGGCCTACCAAATATTGCCGTTTGGTTATCTATCGCAAAGGCTTCAATTGCTATTTGTTGCGCAATTTTACATAAGAGAGGAAAGCATTTAAACTATCTGTATGTACAGGAGGAGTTTGCAGACAACTGAAGCAATCACGTTTAGGTCTTCGAGGAAGAAGATGAGAATAGTAATAGTAATTCGAGGCCAACAAAAAAGTGCTGAAGATGAAATACAAAAAATCTTTACTGAGTTGGCACAAACTAACCATCAGAAAATTATCAGAAGTACTACCTCAAGAATAAGTAAAGACTTGTAGCGACTCACTCACTCACGCAATTCAATTATTCAAATATTCATCACTCGTTCATCGCCACAACAACACCACAAAACATTCAATCTCATCTACATAAACAAAGCCGCATTCATTTATGTTGGCACCACTGATGTCAACGTTAAAAAACAACTACTCAGTTGTCGCTTTAAATTATAAAATAATAAATTAACTAAAAGTGATAAAATCAATTATATATTAATTAAAAAACATTTTCTGCTCGTGACTTTTCGTGGTGGTGGATTTTATTTCTAATAGTGTAATAATTAAAGTGTTAAAAAAAATTATAATAAATTACCGACCACATATAAATAGAATTGTGTGGTCGTCCCATAATCATAGTTGTTGTGCGTTTATATATATCGTAATTCGGGACGTCGACTCCCGTGTAGAGTATTACAAAATCGCTGCAATAAATATTTTTGGTCACAACTAGTGCCATGTATTGGTGACCCCGACGAGATCACGTCGGGGTCACCAATACCAATATAAAAGTCGGTACTTTTATATCACAAAAAAGTTTTATAAAAACAAAAACTTTAGAAAAATGTTGAGTAAATGCGTTTCATTTATTATAATTTATTTATTTCACAATTTATATTTAGTTAATTAAATTAATTTTATTATTTATTTTAATATATTTTATTAATACAATTTGCCAGACACAAAAAAAAAAAATAAATTTTAATTAAAATTAAAAAATAAACTTAAATTTTTTTCCTGTAATTACTTGTAAGCACTAGGTAGTTTAAAACGAAAAGTTTTAAAAATAAAAAGTACCTGTTACGGAAAAGGTAACTCTTATCAGTACTTACTTTTTTTAATCACTATGTTTTCAAAATTAATTCATCAGGATTGATTCAAACTTGTAGTTTGAATTTAAATGGAGGAATAAATGGCTTAAAAATAACTACATTATGATCGATCGATGCGATAAAGAATCAAACATTCTCCAAAAACGTTTCTCCAAGCTAACGAAGCCAAATCAGGGAAAATATTAGTTCCATAAACTAAAGGGTGTTCAAATTTCAGGTTAATTTTTAATTTTTTTAATTTTTATTTTAAGTGATAGTACAAAGGTTCCGGTTTAGTAATAGAAAATAATATTTTGTAAGTAACCTCCTGCTGCTGTACGGCAAGCTACCATTCGTTTACGAAAATTTTTCGATAACATTCTGGCAATTTCTTCAATACAACTAATAATATTCTCCTTTAGGTCATCAATTATTTGTGAATCGTTGGCATAGATTTTTGCCTTCAAATAGCCTCATTGGAAAAATTCTCGGGGTTTGTGGAAAAGACCAATTGCTTCTATTAGGAGGATTAATATTTTTAAAATGAATCATTCGATTTAAGGCAGTATTTAACGCTAATCCAACCAAGGTGTGCCTTTTTGGCACATTTGATTTTTAAAATGCTACGATTTTCAAAATATTGTTAATATAGTCGACTTAATTTACTGGCATAACAAAATTTGTTGATTAGTTTAGGGTTAAACAAAATAATATTAGTAATAGTTCGGTAGCAAATAGCTCGTACATAATAAACACAAGCTTCCTCATCAAAATATTTAACTTTTTACTATCAAGGCAAACATTATGCTAAGATAGCATAATTACAAACAATATTTCTAACAAAATTAACTTAATCACTATATGTAAGAATCGTGTAGTACATCTAGAAAAGTTTTAATAATTATACAAATAAAAAAAGTTTAATTTTATTCACCCACCTAAGAGAAACGAAAACTTATATGATTTCATAATAGTTTAAGTTTAGTTTATACGAATATATGAATATGACCTCACCAATGAAACCCAAAACTGTACCCTTTAAAATAATTAAAATTATAAAAAAAAAAAAGTTTTGGTAACCAAAATATTACTTGTAATTTAAAAAATTATAAAAACAAAAAATAAATAAATTAAATTAATGACATTCATGATTTGTCTGTTTACTTTGTGTTTTCCTTTTTTTTTTTTTTTGTGTTTGTTTGTTGAAAAAAACTTCGAATCCTTTTAAACATGGGAACAATTTTTGTGTTGCTGATATAAAAATATAAAAAAATTAAAAAAGAACAAAAAAAATTATTATTTCTTTAATTATTAAATTTTAAAATAGTTTTGTTGCCAGAATATAAAAAAAAAATCCATTTTCGTACATCATTAAAACTTTTTTTTTTGTTAACTGTTTCTTTTTTAGTTTTTATATTGCTTGAGTTGTACGTATCTCTTATACATATAGTTTTAATATTTGTACGGTGATGGTTTAATGTTTGTTTGTTTGTTTTACTTTTTTTTAACTTTATTTATATACATAAATATAAATAAAAATTTTGTACAATATCGTTTTAATAGTACAAATCTTGGAACTTTTACCATTTAGATTTTACGGTAATTATAAGATTGATAGAATTGTTTTTTTTTTATTTCTTCTTTAAATAGTTCTATAGTTGTGGAATATAACTTTTATGGTGCCTGAGGTGGAACGTAAATTATTGTAATGTGTTTTACGTTCACCCAGTTTCATTACTTTAATTAATTGTACCTTTCCAAATGGAAGTTTAGAATATGTGTATTAGGTATACATATACATAACTTAATTTTATTCCGCGTCAAATAAATGACTTTAGTCATAAATTAAAATAAAATATTAAACTGGCTATAGTTGTACGCCAAATTTTAGACCAATTTGGTTCAGAAGCCGCCACCAATCTATTTGAGGGAAGAATAAATAGAAAACTTGCAAAAACGATCAAGTTTATTACGGAAGGTACATTTTATATTTCCGGGATCAAAAGAGGAGATATAAAAGAAACAAAAATTCAACCGCTCAATATTGATGCTTACAGAGCATTAATTAAACATTTTGACCATGTTGGTAAACATTACTACATTTATCAACAAAAGAGCCAAACAGGATTGGTTGTTATTTTAAAAGGAATAGAGAGTTATATGGATGCAAACGAAATACGAGCTGCTCTCGCTGAAAAAGGTTTCCAATCCAGATCTATTACCAATATTTTTAATCGGGAGAAGGTGCCTCAGCCATTGTTTGGTCTGGAATTAGAACCAGACAATAAAAGGGTTAAAGGCAACCATGCAATATTTGACCTAAAATATCTACTGTACAGAAGAGTTATGGAACCCAGGAAAAGAAATGGGCTGGTAAAGTTTGTTAAGTGCCAAGAATATGGGCACACTAAATTTGACGGCAATAGGCATACGCTATTCGAATTTATAGAAAATATTCAAGAGATATTAGAAATGTGCAATGAAGTAGATGGCGAACCATGTTCAAAAATATTCTACGTGCTATAAGAAATAAAATCGTTGGAGAAGCCAACGATGTACTGAATATGTACGGTACACCGCTCGAATGGGAAACCATTCGAGACAACCTTACGACACATTACGCTGATAAATGTAATGAACCAAATTTAATTAAAGACTTGCATAATATCAGTCAAGGCAACGATGTAGTAGAAAAATATTTCTCAAAAACCATAGACATACAAAGCACAATAATAAACCACATAAAATTAAACGAAACTAACAATATAATCATTAGAGCAAAGAAAGATCTATATCAAGAAATGTGTCTATCTATCAGGCTCCATGGTGCGAGCCATGCAACCCATTAATATACAGGAGGCATTCCAATATTGCCTAAAAGAACAAAACATACAATGTGCCAAAAAAAAACAGTTATCAAACAATAAACTATTAAACAATGTTCCCCAGGAAACCATTCCAACCACCTTTATTAATTCAAAGATTTCAACCTGTATTACCTCCAAAACCATTCCAATCATTCACACCTTATCAACTCCGATTTGAAAATCTTAACAGACCCCAATATTTTAATCATAAACCTTTCAATAGTAATCCAAATCCAAATTTAAATTTACCACATAGAAATACTTTTCAACAACCTTTTTCGAACTCTAATTTACCTAGAAACAATTTTCAACAACCTTTTCCGAATCATAGTTTACCTCATGTAAACAATTCTCAGCAACATTATAACAAAACACAAATACCAAATAATAGAAAATTTGAACCAATGGATACCACATCCAACCTAAATAAATATACTTAACCCAATTACCATCAAAATACACAATCAACTGGACCACCCAAATTCCACTCACAGGAATTATTTAATATGTAAAACCAAGAATTTGATAATGTGAATAATCAAAATTACCACCCCAATCTCGATCCTGACTACGAAAATAATATTGAGTATTATTACTCACAAGATCCAGAAATTGAAGAAGAGGATTTTCGGCAAGAAGCCTCGGATCAGTTGGATTCATTCAATTAAATAAACTTCAAAGCTCAGCATTACCATTCATATTTATAAAATTTAGCCCTACAAAAATATTAAAATTTGTTATTGACACCGGAGCAAATAAAAATTCTACCAACCCTTTACACATACATCCTAAACGGAATTAAATCATTCCACCAATTAAGGTAAAAACAATGTTCCACCAAATCAATAATTCAGTAACCTTTAATGGATTAATGGAATTTAAAACTAAAGAACCTATAGAGTTTCTCATATTTAAATTTCATGAATATTTCGACGGTCTAATAGGAATAGAAACACTTCAAAAATTCAACGAAAAATTAATTTCCAAAACTCATGTCTGGAAATGCCTAGTGTGTTCATTCCTCTAAATTTCTCCAATATTACAACTCAAGTATTCTGAATACAACCAAGAACCAAACAAATATTTAATATTCCAGTAAATATAGGAAACGGCGAAATATATATTAAGAAGGTTTAGTTATTGCCGAGGGAATTTATAATGCATATAATGGATTATCACCTATTAAATTAATTAATTTCTCTAATAAATCGAAAGAATTTGTAATTGAACAACCTTTAATGGCCGAATCTCTAATCTAAATCACGTTTGTTCAAATGGAAGTAAAATCATAGGTAACGAAATTACTTGATCAAGCCATAATTAGACCAAGTTTTTCTCCATGGTCTTCTCCCATTTGGATCGTGCCAAAGAAGGCCGACGCCAGTGGTAAAGCAAAATGGCGGCTCGTGGTTCACTACCGCAAGTTAAATGAGCAAACTATTGATGATAGGTACCCATTGCCAAACATTACAGAAATTCTCGACAAACTCTGGAAGTGTATATATTTCAAAACGCTTGACCTTGCATCAGGATTTCACCAAAAACTTGATTTTGAACAGAAGGACATTCCGAAAACAGCATTCGCTGTTGACTATTGTCACTATGAATATGGTAGAATGCCTTTTGGTTTAAAAAATGCACCATCCACCATTGAAAGAGTGATGGATAACGTATTAGGAAAACTTCAAGAAAAAATCTGCCTTTGCTATATGGATGACATCATCATCTTTAGCACAAGTCTACAAGAACACATGAATAGTCTCAAACAAATATTTAGCAGATAATGAAGCCAATCTGAAAATACAGTTGGATAAAAGCGAATTCCTCCACAGAGAAATCGCCTTTCTAGGACACATAGTAGCAACGGAAGGAGTAAAACATAATCCGAACAAAGCAAAAGTAATTCAGGATTTCCCAATACCAAAAACCGAGAAACAGATCAAATCCTTTCTTGGATTACTTGGTTATTATCGCAAATTCATCAAAGACTTCGCAAACCTCACAAAACCCTTCACGGAATGTCTACGTAAGGACAGGAAAATAATATTATATCCCGGATATATACATTGTTTTTTAACATGCAAATAACAATTATGTTGACCCTATACTTTAATATCCCGATTTCAATAAAACTTTCATATTCACTAGGTGCAGTTTTATCCCAAGGAATAATAGGTTCCGATAAACCTACAAGTTACGCAAGTCGTACACTAACTCAAACAGAACAAAATTATTCAACACTAGAAAAAGAATTGTTAGCAATAATATGGTCAACCAGATACTTCAGACCATACTTGTTCGGACGAAAATTTAAGATTGTCACCGATCATAAACGTGGTTATTTTCATTAAAAGAACCAAATTCGAAGCTAGTCCGATGGCGACTTAAGCTCGAAGAATTTGACTATGAGATAATTTACAAAAAATAATCAAAAAATACTAATGCCGAAGCGTTATCTCAATTAGAAGTAAATACTCCAAATGAAATAAATATAACTGAAGAATTAGAAAATGACGATTTATCAGACTTAAATGATTGATCCTTTAATAACATTAATTAATAATAGAAATATACCAGTTACTGAAACAATACTAAATGAATTTAATAGTTAGATACGGAGATAAAGGAATCTACAGCTAAATTTAAAATATAGTTTAATAAAAAACGAAGATATCATTTAAGATTTAAAGAAATTAATGAAAAAGTAATAATGGAAATATATAAAAATGGAGGTGTGGCCAATACACGACTTTCTTTTACGAACAGAGAATTTTGAGAAATTGTAGTGGGGTGTTTCCCAAAAATGTATAATTAAAAAACAACTATTTGTTTAATAAACACCTTTAATTTTAATACTTAAAATACTTAAAATTTTAATAACACAGGAAAATTATTTAAGTCACTCCACTAATTATTATTTATTATTTTAATGAAAAAACCTATTCCGGTCTGTGTTCGAAACGCTACTGTATTAAAAAACCGACGTATTGTGTAGTCGTAATTTGTGATTTATATTGCGCACAACGTGTGTGGCAGACAGGGATAACAATATGAATTGCTTCGTACCATAAACTAATCGTGTTAAGTATGATACGAACTTCGGACATGCCGGAAATCAAAATGGTAAAATAGCAGAAATGAATATGCACTTGATTAAATATTTATTGATTAAATATTAATCACCTTTTATTGAAGATGTCGTGCATGTAAACAAAGCATAAATCAAATTTAATCTATTCATTTGTATAACGCTCAAATGAAGATTATTGAGTAGCATCTATTGAATGATGATTACTGTAGGCGAAAATAAAATATATTTTATTTTGAATTGGAGCGTGATTCTAGTATTTATTTGTCAATTCAGATAATAAATTTAACTGAATAAAAAAATGTATTTTAAATACAGAATCGATCGCTACAGTACTCCCCTCCTAAATGATTCTAGTAAAACTTGAATCTTAAACGATAATATTCACTGCCTTATTGGCTCGGGACATAAAAGAATGATCGGCCGAACTTAATATGCCAAAAGCAGGTTTTAATCTGTCGATAGAGACGTTATGATTTTTGTCTTTGATGGAGATTATGAAGTGTTTGCGAAGGCGGCGGATTACTTTGAATGGGCCTTCGTAGGGAGGAGTAAGTCCAACACGAACCTTATCAGACCTCACAAAAACAAACTCACAGTTGTCCAGAGATTTCGGGACAAATATATGTTCTTGTTTTGCTAAACGCGTCGGTGATGGTTAAAGATTCTTCATTGCTTGGCGCAATTGGTCGATAACTGTGTCGCTTGAAGGCATAGGTGAAAGAGGATTATCAATGAAAAATTCGCCAGGAAGTTTAATGGTTTGCCCATAAACCATCTCTGCTGGTGAACAATTTAGATCTTCTTTCACAGTGGCTCGGATTCCTAATAATATTATTGGGATCTCAGAGCTCCAATTTATTGAATTGCCTCTGGCCATGAGAGCAGCTTTAAGTTGTCTATGAAATCGCTCAACCATGCCATTGGCTTTAGGATTATAAGCCGTAGTACGTATTCGATGAGAACCAAGTAGTGTAGTTAACTCAGTAAAAAGTTTCGATTCAAATTGTGATCCTTGGTCAGTTGTTATCTGAGCAGGTACGCCGAAACGAGATACGTAATTATGAACGAATGTGGTGGCTATGGTAGCAGCTGTCATGTTTGGCATGCAGTATGCTTCTGGCCAGCGAGTAAAACGATCGACACAAGTTAGAATATATGAACAGTTGTTGGATATTGGCAATGGGCCGACTATGTCCATATGAATATGTTCGAATCGACCTTGGGGAATATTGAATTGTCCGTGAGGTGAAATTGTATGGCGTTGCACTTTTGCACGTTGGCAGGATAAACAAGAGCTAGCCCATTGGGTTATGTCCTTATTTAAACTAGGCCAGAAATAGCGAGCTGTAATCAATTTACGAGTAGCACGAATTCCAGGATGTGATAGATTATGCAAAGTGTCGAAAACGGCACGACGTAATGAATTTGCGATATAAGGTCGATTTAAACCTGTAGATGTTTCGCAGTAGACTTCGAGGCCAGGCAGAATAAAAAGTTCAAGCTTCCATTTGGAATTTGACTGTCGTCCGGAATCATTGAGTAATGTTTCAAGCTCTTCATCGGATTGTTGTGCCAAAATAATGTTATCGTAGTTAAGACTTGTCTTAACCGTAGCCGAGTCAATATTAGAAGTTCGCGATAGCGTATCTGCAACGACATTATCGGAACCATGCACATGCTGAATATCCGAGGTAAATTGACTAATATAATCCAAATGGCGTGATTGCCTAGGATTGCGTTCAGTTTTAGACTGAAGTGCTCTAATTAAAGGTTTATGGTCGGTATAAATAGTAAAGTTTCGACCTTCAACAAAATATCTGAAATGCTTAACTGCAAGATATATTGCTAACAGTTCCCGATCGAATGCTGAATATTTTAATTCAGGATTCGTCAATTTCTTTGAGAAGAATCCCAAAGGCTCCCATTTCTTCTGATTATACTGCTGCAGAACTGCGCCAACGGCGCTGTTAGATGCATCAGTAGTAATGCTAATAGGTGCGCTACTCATTGGATGAGCAAGAAGAGTAATTTTAGCCAATTCATTGTTTAAATTAGTGAATGACAACTGGCATTCTTCAGGCCAAGAAAAATTCTTGGGTGTCTTGGGCAGCTTATTAAGTGCAGACAAGTGATTGTGAATTGGAACAAGATATTCAGCTAATTTTGGTATGAAACGGTGATAATAATTAATCATGCCGATATACCGCTGAATATGTTTAATTGAACTTGGAGCTGGGAACTCCCTAATGGCACGAATTCTATCCTCAGAAGGTTGAATACCATCAGGAGAGATCTTGTGGCTTAAAAATTCGAGAGAGGAGACACCAAACACACATTTTGGTGTTTTAATGTGAACGCCGAACTCAACTAGTTTACAAAATAATTGTTCAAGATGAATTAAATGTTCTTCCTCTGATTTTGATGCTACCAAAATGTCATCAATATAGACAAAAACGAAATCGAGTCCTCGAACTACTTCGTTTATAAATCGCTGGAATGTTTGAGCTGCGTTTCGTAGGCCAAATGGCATACGAGTAAACTCATAAAGTCCGAAAGGCGTTGTAATAGCCGTCTTGTATATATCTTCCTCAGCGATGGGAATCAGATGGTAAGCTCTGACAAGATCTATTTTTGAAAAAATAGTGCACCCGTTTAAATTCATTGAAAAATTGTGAATATGAGATATCGGATATCTGTCCGGTGTTGTAACCGTATTAAGTCGTCGATAGTCTCCACAAGGCCTCCAATCGATATCCTTTTTTCTCACCATGTGTAAAGGACATGATACAGGGGATGCCGATGGCCGACAAATCCCCAATTCCACCATATGTTGGAACTCTAGTAATGCTGCTTTATGCCTGTCAGGATCTAGTCTTCAAGGTCTCGCCACAGGCAAATGACCTGTTGTAACGATATGATGTACAACATTGTGGCGGACTGGTAAATTAAAATTGGGCAAAGCTACAAGGCTGGGAAATTTTTTGAGGAGCTTGCCATAACCATTATTAATTGAGGAATTAATTGGTGTAGGAGTTTCATCACTCCTAATGAAAGCATTTACTGATAAATCAGTAATCGAATCTATCAGACGCTTATTTTTAAGATCGACTAATAGACCGAATTTTACCAAGAAGTCAGCGCCAATGATCGGACGATTCACTGCTGCAATGATAAAAGCATGGGTGAAATTGCGTTTTAGACCAATATCTAGTTTGATCAACCTGGTACCATAAGTACGAATTGTTGATCCATTGACTGCTGTAAGAGCTAGATCTGATAAATTGCTATATATATTAATATTAAAAAAATTAACTGGAATAACCGAAAGGTCAGCGCCAGTGTCGATTAAAAAATTCATATTGTTTGTTTTGTCATAAATTGTGAGCCGGCTAGTGCGGAATTCATGTGTGGTAGCCGACTCAACCCTGTCTGTCCCTAATCGTTTTTTGATTGGGATGCCTCTTGCTCCGAGTTTTGATTCGTTTGGTGGAAATTGCATGGTTGTATGCAATTCCGTGCTCTATTTTGGAAGCGATTGTGGTTATAACACCATGAATTATTGTAATTGTTCATCCGGTTTGCGGGATTGTTTCGGTAACCGGAATTGCTTCGGTTTCCAGAATTGCTTCGGTTGCCGGTATTGCTTCGGTTGCCGGAATTGTACCAGTTAGTGTTCCGCGATCGAGATCTGCCGAGTTGACTAGCGATGTTATTTAGTCGAGCCTCCATTGCGTCTAATCTGTTTACGATAGTTCGTAGTGTCGGTACTTTAGAATTTTGTTGTTTAACATTCGGTGTCCTGAAAGAGGTTGATGGTTTGTCCGTCGACGCTAACGACGGAGAATGGCTCATCGTGTCAAAAATTTTATCGGCAATTTGCGATAATTGTTCTAGGGTAGAGGTATCCGGTTGCGCAGCTAATGCTAGGCGTAGGACTTCGGGAAGTCTCCGGATCCACAACGTCCTGATTATGTAGTCATTAAAATTCGTTCCAGCGAGAGTTCTTATTCGTCGGAGCAAGTCGCTAGGCCGCTGGTCACCTAAGTCGAGTCCACTCAAAAGTGTCTCGAGTTGACTTTCATCTGAAGGAGTCAATCTAGTAATTAATAATTTTTTAATTGATGTATACATGTCCGTATCAGGCGGATTTTTAATAAGGTCCGAGATTTTGTCGCTTACCTCCGGCGATAATGCGGTAAGAACATGAAGGAACCTTTTCTTGTCAGAGGGAATTCCGGCTAATTTGAACTGCAGTTCTGCAGAATCGAACCATGTTTGAGGATTATTCGCCCAAAACGGGGTTAACTTAACCGAAATCCCTGCCTGATCGATCTCCATTTTCTCGCCTTCTTCTTCGTTAGGCATTTCAAGATCTACACTTAACTAAAGATCAAGATTACGGACTATGCTAAGAAGTCAGTAGGGCGGAATTAATTTCGAGTAGGCCACTACTGCTTGTGAATTTGAAAAATAATGTATCTTCTTCGCAAATCTGCGGGATTGATTTTTGTAAATATAAAAATAAAATATGGCGGACGACCCTACACAATACGGACTATTAATTCCAAAATGGAAATTATGCTGCTTAAAATTCAAATTGATAAACCGTGTAATGCGCTTAGTGGAGCGAATTTTACATAGAAAAATTAGGTTAGTATAGGAGAATTTAGCTTTTAGAAAAGCTATTTATATAAATATTCTTCTTTTTTTGTTAGTATAATAATATTTGTAAATGCTTATATAATAAAAAAAAATTTAAAGTTTTGAATTTTAAGGAAAGAAACAAAATTTTAAGAAAAGAAAATTAATTGAAATTAATTCCAAAAATATTAAATGTTAAAAAAAATGAATAATTAATGATATTATCTATGATATTATCTATGATATTATCTATGAGAAAAAAAACTGTATTTCAAAAAAAACTCATCTGTAGTATTGTTGCAGCTACGATTGTTGTTTTGATGGTGTCCGTATTATAACCGTCCGTTACTCTTGATGCAATATTGATGTCCAAATATTGTTCTGTATGTGATGAATACTATATATGTAATCCAATTTATCCGATTGTTAATATTGTATCAAATTGATGTTGTATTATGTTGTACAATTTGGGGTATATATGTATAAGTAAAACATATGTTTAATCCGATAAAAAGTCGTCAGTGCTTATCCATAAAAACATAACACTAATTAACCGCTACATTATTTTCACTGTTGTTGTTGATGGTGCCGCCACGAGTTGTAAAATGGCTAGGTTTTCCTTCGTAACTCAGCAGAAAGAAAAGAAAAAAAAATGGCAATATATTGCGTAACCAACGACCACTGTTAGTGTGAAAACAATTTAACACGGTACGTACCTTTTTCTTGGCACGAAATATCGTACCAAGATTCAAAATTTAATACGTTCTCAAATAAATATCCGCTCGTCTGGGTATATTTTCGCATTCCTGTGATATGGCTGCGTATTTATTCCGCTACACGGAATGCCCTAAAAAGGGACTTCGGGGTCACCAATTGTAGTGGGGTGTTTCCCAAAAATGTATAATTAAAAAACAACTATTTGTTTAATAAACACCTTTAATTTTAATACTTAAAATACTTAAAATTTTAATAACACAGGAAAATTATTTAAGTCACTCCACTAATTATTATTTATTATTTTAATGAAAAAACCTATTCCGGTCTGTGTTCGAAACGCTACTGTATTAAAAAACCGACGTATTGTGTAGTCGTAATTTGTGATTTATACTGCGCACAATGTGTGTGGCAGACAGGGATAACAATATGAATTGCTTCGTACCATAAACTAATCGTGTTAAGTATGATACGAACTTCGGACATGCCGGAAATCAAAATGGTAAAATAGCAGAAATGAATATGCACTTGATTAAATATTTATTGATTAAATATTAATCACCTTTTATTGAAGATGTCGTGCATGTAAACAAAGCATAAATCAAATTTAATCTATTCATTTGTATAACGCTCAAATGAAGATTATTGAGTAGCATCTATTGAATGATGATTATTGTAGGCGAAAATAAAATATGTTTTATTTTGAATTGGAGCGTGATTCTAGTATTTATTTGTCAATTCAGATAATAAATTTAACTGAATAAAAAAATGTATTTTAAATACAGAATCGATCGCTACAAAATATTATTTTTTTTTTTTATTTTTTTTTTATTTGTTTTTAATTTTTGGAAACATTTCGTATTAAGCAGTTTTTTGTACACCTTATACTTTTCAAGATATTTGCAAAATAAATTTTCTGGACCAACGGAGTGGCCACTTCCGGTTAGCTGTTTTGGAGTAAAATTCACAGGGACCACCCAATTTATCAAAAAAGCTTAAATCTGAAGTTTCAATTCGATTGGATAAATCATGTGGGCTGTAGAGAGGACACAGACTGACAGATAGACTGACAGACTGATAGACCGACAGACAGACACCATTTCGAAACCCACTATTTCTGACTCAGGGGTCCTCAAAACAAACAAATCTCTAAAAATCTCAAGGTCTAAAATTTTCATGATTAGTGATTACTATACTTTATTTTACTAGAGTAAAAGAAAGTAAAAACACACAACCCGTAAAAACAAAGTTTTGACTATATATCCTTTATATAGTATATAAGACTCGGTCGATTGCAATTCAGTTCCGACCTTCTTCACCATGACTAAAATTTAAAATTCAATGAGTAAGGGTCATTCAAAAAACAAATTTGAATTTTAAACCTACTTGAAGAAATATTTGGAACACTACTAGATTGAATTTTTTAAATTGATTTTTATTTTTGTTAGGTGACAAAAGTCGATGTGCAAAATTTCAGCGCGAGAGGATCACGGGAAGTGGGTCAATTTTGAACTTGAAGATCGTAAGGACACTCAAGCAAGCAATCAAGCAGGTGAAGTTAATATAAAGGCTATAAAAATACAAGCAACCTAAAGTAACCATAGGAAAGTGTTTTTGAATTATTTTAATAAAGTTCGTAAAAAACATTTTGGAGACGGTAAAGTAAAAATAGTTAGAAGCAGGAAATTAGTAGAGGATACAACAGTCAAATCAAAACAAAGTGAAACAATAAATAATTATCATTTGGATTCTAATCATAGAGGAATCACCGAAACATATGAACATTTACAACGTAAATACTATTTCCGAAATATGAAACAAATAATTAATCAAATTATAAATAACTGTGAAATTTGCCAAACGGTTAGATATCAAAGAAATAAGAAATTAATAAAATTCGAAATTATGGAAACACCATCCACCACCAACAACATTCAGACCATCAATTTGGGTTCCGAAACCAACATGGTACTACAAAGCAAGTACACAGAATTGTAAATGCAATCAAAATCACCTTTTGATAAAGTTTGGCACGATGGACTAATTTACAAAATTAAAGAGCTTCTACCGAATAAATTTCATTCAGTTTTGGGAAACTATCTATAAATTCCGCAACTACTTGCTTAAATGATATTAATGCAGGTGTCCCGCAAGGCAGCGTTCTAGGACCAATATTATAATTTTTGTACACAGCTGATATACCTGTAACTAACAATGTAATAATATCAACATTTGCCGATGACACGGCCATCCTGGTGTCTCACACTAATCCTGAAATTGCCTCAAATGAATTACAGAATCATTTAAACAAGGTCGCGGACTGGCTAAAGGCATGGCAAATAAAAGTGAACGAAAACAAATCAACTCATGTCACATTTACGCTAAACAAACGCACCTGCCCACCAGTGAAATTAAATGATAAAAATATTTCTCAACGAAATTGATTCTTACAAAGTCAGTAATTCTTTGAAATTAATTACAAAACACTTTAAATTTAGGACAATTTTTCTTCAGTATGAACGCTTTTTTGCAGTGAGATTTTTAGCAGAGTAGAGTAGTTATATTTAATATTTTAATTCCGGAGTTATTTCGGATTCATTAGAGTTAAAAATTTGGAAATTAAATTTTATCGGGTTTCACATTTTTTTTAGAAGGTGCACGTTTTGATATTTCTCGAAAAATTAGGTTGTAAGTTTTTTTTTTGATATACCATATCATGTTTCAGTCGATTTGAATTTTTTTCACCATCTGATTACGAACGGTGATGAAGATAAACACATCTATGACCCCCTGTTGAGAGTGCAGAATCCATGTGCCGACCCACTTTTCATGTCAGCACTATAGGTTGGCATGAAGCAATGCGATGTGCAGGTGGTTTATACAAAACGGGTCTATAGCCGTACGTCCTCGTCCTCGGTTTGGCTAATAATGCGTAAAGTAGGACGATAAAAGTACACTGCGAAAGAGTTGGGAGTGCCTTGAGCCCCAAAACAGATTGCATAGATTAAAAAAAAAAAAAAAAGAGTTTTTTGAATTTTTGCTGTTATTAAATTTTATTGCCGGTATTCCCTCAATTTAAAATTATTGTTAATATTTTTTTTATTGCTTCAAATCGATAACAATAAAACCATCAGTAACAATAGTCTGCATCAATGAATTCAATATCATAATTGGAGAGCAATCTCTGTATCGCTTGTTCTTGTTTTGTATTATTGATTAGATATCGATTTTTTTATTTATAAATTTCTGACTACAATTTAATTATTACAATAAATGTCGTACGTTTTACTTTCTTTTACTCTGTAAAATAAAGTATAGTAATCATGTAAATTTTGGACCTTGAGATTTTTAGAGATTTATCTGTTTTGTGGTTCCCTGAGTCCGAAAAATTGGGTTTCGAGATGGTGTGTCTGTCGGTCTGTCAGTCTGTCAGTCTGTCGGTCTGTCAGTCTGTCAGTCTGTCAGTCTGTCAGTCTGTCAGTCTGTCAGTCTGTCAGTCTGTCAGTCTGTCAGTCTGTCAGTCTGTCAGTCTGTCAGTCTGTCAGTCTGTCAGTCTGTCAGTCTGTCAGTCTGTCAGTCTGTCAGTCTGTCAGTCTGTCAGTCTGTCAGTCTGTCAGTCTGTCAGTCTGTCAGTCTGTCAGTCTGGTCTGTCAGTCTGTCAGTCTGTCAGTCTATCAGTCTGTCAGTCTGTCAGTCTGTCAGTCTGTCAGTTTGTCAGTCTGTCAGTCTGTCAGTCTGTCAGTCTGTCAGTCTGTCAGTCTGTCAGTCTGTCAGTCTGTCAGTCTGTCAGTCTGTCAGTCTGTCAGTCTGTCAGTCTGTCAGTCTGTCAGTCTGTCAGTCTGTCAGTCTGTCAGTCTGTCAGTCTGTCAGTCTGTCAGTCTATCAGTCTGTCAGTCTGTCTGTCTGTCAGTCTGGCAGTCTGTCAGTCTGTCAGTCTGTCAGTCTGCCAGTCTGTCAGTCTGTCAGTCTGTCAGTCTGTCAGTCTGTCAGTCTGTCAGTCTGTCAGTCTGTCTGTCTGTCTGTCAGTCTGTGTCCTCTCTACAGCCCAGATGGTTTAACCAATCGCACTGAAACTTCAGATTTAACCTTTTTTGATAAATTGGAAAGTCCCAGCGAATTTTACTCTAAATCGGCTAACCGGAAGTAGCTACTTGCTTCTGGGCCCTCTGAAAAATTAGACTATGGTAGCGTAAAAACTGAATAATTTTTATCCAAGTGGTGTTTATTTTTTTTTGGTGTGTTCTTGTCTTGTTCAAGAACGTTTTTTTTAAATTATATTGATAATATGGCCAGTGCTTCTACGTAGTTTTTTTTTTTAAAAATAATAAAAATAAAAAAACACAAAATGAATTGCAAGTTGGTTTTTTTAGAATCCGGATGCATGAATTTTTTTTGGAAGATGAATATTATTTTGTGAATGGTGAATAACTAGAGATAAGTGTTAATATTCATTCTATTTAAAGTGTTTTTATTAACAGAATAATGTTTGAGTTAAAAACTGATGATCAGTAAAATAATATCAATGTCGTTAGTGTAAATCCTAAATTTTTAAAGAAATAATCTAAAAACAGTGTCATAAAATTTTGATTGATTGAAAATAATAATATACTGCAATATAATGCAAAAACTAGACTTTGAGTAGCTAGATGTATTGCGGCGAATGATTGTTTTTGAGTTCTTACGTACATATGTATATGCTGAAGCAAATACAAGATTTCGAGAAAATGTGCAAATGATTTGTAAGAAAAAATACAACCCACAATCACATGGTTATTTAATGGGAAAATGGCGAAGATTGGAAATAGGATTGGAGATTAGTCACTGGTGAGTTACTCTTTATTTTATTTATATTGGCTGACGATAGGTTGGTTTACCTACGTCTTATTCTTTATTTATGCTCTTGGAACGATCTGTTTTCTTCAATTCCGTGGACTCACGATGGAGTGGATTGCGGTCTGAGCTTTGCCGGGAAGGCGTGCTATATTAAGATATCTGGCGCCCAACATATATATTTTTGTTTTGTTTAAATAAAATCGATATCTGAAGTTAGAATAAGGCAAAACAGGCTTTCCAATTTAATTGATCGTAGTCTTCTTGAATATTTAGTAACTCCAATTGTTTTGGGAACCAACTACAATTAACTTGATTACTGATCGTTGGTTTTTTTGCTTAGCTGAAAACATTTGGATGTAATCCTTTCTAAAAATTGTAAAATAAAAACCATTGTTTTAGCTTTATTTTTAAATTAATTACATATCTTAATTTTTTAATTTTTTATTTCTTTATTTTTTTTTTCTTTTCATAATTTTTGTTCTTTTTGGTGAATAAATTTTCTGTTTTTTGAATTTTACTTATTTCAATATTTAATTAGTTGTATTAATTTTAGCACGCTACAAGGTTATCAGTGCCCGAATTCCGGTTCGATGACAAATGATAATGATAGAAATGACTTGATTTTTTATTTCAACTAGTCGGTTGTATTTTTATTTAGAGTAGGCGAAATAAAACATAAAGTCATTTCTTATTCTCATTTGTCATTGATCCGGAATTCGGGCACAGGACTCCAAAACATTATTCAAAAATACCGTCTTCCAGTCATACATTTCTGTTACTTTTGTTTTGCTACCATATTTTCACAAATAGTATTGGTCATAGTTTGTGTTAACTCTTGAGTCTATTCGGGTCTGGAATAGAAGGATTTTCAACTGTATACTTCAGATGTATAACTAGCGCTAATTGTTAAAAATCGAAGATGAATGGCGAGAAATGGCCAATGCGATTTTGATTGCACTTCAACAGGTCCCAGAAAAATGTCGTTCGAGGAGTCGAATATACAAAATTTTTTTTTAGCTTCTTAGAATTGTAGTTTAAAACATTATAGATAATTAGAATTTTGGTTGGGCTAGTATACATTTTCTTTCTTCAAAATGAGAACCACCACAAAAGGCCGCATTCCCCTCTGCCCACCATTGATATAGAATATTTTTGTTCGGAAACAGTTATTTTTTCATATTTTGGGTTGTCTCTCACACAACAAATAAATCTCTAAAATTTGTGATATGTACAAACATTCTAAAAAGCTCTTCTTCGGTTTGTGACAATACAAAAGAATTGTTTACGAGACGAGTAATCCTATATAATACTGAAAAACATTGTTGTGAAAGTTCTTTTTCCGTCTCCAATGGCAGCAAAAATATCTGAGGATGTTAAATAAATAGGTCTATATGTATGTTAAGAAGCACACGAGGAAAACCCAACTAAATCGAACGAAAACCAAAAAGGTTATAAGCATACCATTAAATTCAAAAATATCACTTAATTTACAGGATATTTTTTAAGCTTGATCCTTATTTTCCCGTAAATGTATTAACAATTTTTTCTGTTTCCTTATATATTTTGACAGGTATCCTACTATTTTTGTCCGTATCTCTATCGGCTATTCCAACTAAATGACTTAAAACAAAATATCTAATTTGAACACTCACCCATTTAATAGAAGAAAAAAAGGAAGCACTATTTGGGCAGCTTAATAATCCATGTTGCGTTAGTTGTTGTTATTTTCTTGTAGGTTTAGATGTAGCTCTGCTACACTCAAAAAGTTAATCTTTTTTTGAAAATATAGAGCTCTCTCTGTATGTGTACATACATAAATAAAGCTTTTAAATATTATTCCCTACGACGACGAGAACAACAACAACAAAAGAGCTTGGAAAAATCTAAAGCATAAAAAAATATTTTAATAAAACTTTTTTTTTTGTGCAAATTCATTTTTTTACCGTCCTGATAAGAGGATATTTTGTTTAAAATACTAAAGTTTTATCTAAAGGATTATGTGAAAGAGTAGAGCTGTAATTTTTTCTGGTCGAAAAGGAAGCTAATATTCCAAACCAAACCAAACCAAAAAAAAAAAATGTAAATGTTTTTTTTTTTTTTTGTGTTTAGTTATTATGTTGTTGTGCGAGGGTACATACATAACTTTTGATAAAATAATTATAAATCATAAAACATAAAATTCAAAAGATAATAACAATATAATAATAATACGCTGCGAGATGAGACAATCAAATAATACGTTGTACAGATTAGAGCATTTATTAACAAAAAGCTTAAACAAACCTAGATAAAAAGTTCAAATAGTATAGGTACATGAATAATTTATACCAACATCGTGTTTAATAATAAATTATTATGTATTGTGATCTCGAAGAAGAAAAGCAACAATATACAACGATAAAATCGTAAAACAATCGAACTATGTATTTGAAAAAAAAAAAATGCTGAATGTATCTCCCGGAGAACTCCCAAAACACTAAATGCTACAGCAAAATATTATAGAATAAAAAAAATTAACTCGACTTATGTCAGACTTTTTTTTACTGTTTATCTATTGAAGATCTACACTATACTAGGAGAGAGATGCCAAAGTATTTTGTTAGATTTGTTAGTCTCTTGTGTAAATACTTAATACTCTTATATAGAGATATTTTTCTAAATACAGAATTTAATCTTAAAAACCATCAATGGTAAAATGGATAAATTCTATATTGATTTCGTATCAAATTTATTCTTTCGATTCTACAGGCAGTAAATAAATACTTTTTATTGATAAGGGGGATGAAGTATGACGGTTTGGTGTTTATATTTTAACATTTAAGTTATTATTTGGTGAAGTTTTGATAAATTAGATTTTTTCGTTGCGGTACCAAATAAATTATTGAGCCCCAACGGTTGCGTATGATAACATAAATTATGTAAAGTGGTTTTAAAGTTATATGGGTCCGCTAAAGTTTTATGTTGAGATTTATTTGGTTATAGGATAAAGTTATAGGATAAAGTTCAAAAGGTTTTGGAATTGTTTGTACATGATGCTAAATATTTTTCCTTTTTGTCTAGTTTTTTAAGTATAAGCTGTAAGAATAGATAAGCTAATCGATGGAAACAAATAATCTCTCTTCTGGTATATTTTTCAAGACATCAACTTGAGTGTTTGTCACTCGAGATGCCGAACAATTTATTGTGTCATATGTTTTTTCAACATTAGAAAATACACATTTCATGATGGCTACGGAAATTGCGAACTCTCCAAAAACTTTAAATTTAAATTATTTCAAAACTAAAATTCATAACTAATAAATTTCGAAATTAATTCTCTTGTTATATAAAAAAAAAACTGTTATAGAACTAGGATCTACGAAAGTTTAAACAAACCACTTTAAGCTGTAAATATGATTATTCTGACGTTCTGGCCTGTCAACAACCGGCGGTTCCACAAGGAAAACTTTTCCGGTATGCAGTTATGAAATGGCCTGGAGGTTATTGCAGACACGGCATAGCCACAAAGTAATTTCTGCCTAAACTAAACATGCGCAACTATTGTAACCAAAGTATATTGTTGCGTTTTCGCTTTCTCAATAAAGGTTCAAATCACTGAATTGTGAATAAAACAAACCACTGCAATTTTTCACAAACCAAATTATTTATTTATTCGATACAAAAATTAATTCACTTGAACACTTATAATTTGTATATCGCACTAAATCAGCCGGTTTAATCTTTACACTATCGCGTTCCAAATACAAATATTATCTGCATTTTTATATACACAAACCAAAGCTCTAGAACTATCATGATTTAGAGACGATGTAGAGCTGTTTTTGCATGGAAAAATTCCATTTTAACACAATTAACTAAATACCATATCCTTGGTGTTACCAGTGAAACTCTGAAACTGAACAGGTGTCACCGTAAGATCTACCTTTCACTCAAGCCTATTTGTCTCTAACAGAACCGGAATCACCTCTTCTTTAAATAGCCAGCCTCTCCAAATACACCACCTTTGGTTTACTTCGAGATGCTCGTTGTATAGTTTTGGTGATAATCCCTTGTTTCTCTAGTACAAATTGATGTATTTCTTTAAGTTCCTCTGTCATCCAGTCTAGGTAATCCTGCTACATAAAGCTGCTGATGGCACAGCCCTAAAGGCCCTGATCTCTAGGTAATCGAAGATTATCTCCAAATACAGGGTATCAGGAACATCGGTATATGTCAATCCCAGTTCCATTGGTTTCTTTTCACGACCTTTGCCAGATATTCCATGAAACTATAAATCTCCAACGGCACTCCAAATTTCATAAATGAGTTCCCGACTATGTCATTAGCAATTGTTTTTTTCTCCTGATTTGGTATGGAGTCACCTCCAGCCATTTGCTGAAATAATCCTTTATGACTACTAGATGTTATTGTTGCTCTCCACGGTCCGTATGTGTGGGTCTCTTTACCACCGCACCTTACTCGCATTTCTGGCGCCACTCTATCATCAACTACATCCTGCTCAGTTGAATTTAACGTGCGGCTTATTGAATTGTAGCAGGCATCGTAAAGCTCCGTGATTTTTCCGTACTATGCTCAATAAGTCGTTCTTGGCCATTAGTATCCTGTGCCCAGACTCATATTATACCGTCATTAATCGCATTGGTGCCAAAGATATATTTTACATTGGAAAAAAGCATATGTGAGGACTGGCGCGACGCATGATCGTCTCTTTAGTTTCAGGAATGCTTCTTCCTGGTCATCCTTCCATTCGAATGCTTTGTTCTTCTGGTCGTTACCAGATGACCGAAATATTTTACTTCCGCTCTAAACGGCGTTAGAAGAGTAATCTTTGGGCTTAACTTTTTCTCGGTATTCTTTATCCGATCCAAAACCTCTGCCAAGTTTCTTAAATACTCGTCGAAATCCAAAGATGTCGCAAGGGCGTTTCTTAATCTGAAGGGCATAACAATAAATTGCCAAAGTCCTTTACCCAGACTGTACGTCGTTTTGTCGCGATCTTCCTCCTAGATTTCCACCTGCCTGCCAATGTGTCGTCAATCACTGGAAGTGGGTGTTATTTGTTTTCGGTAATCAATGCAGAATCTTGTGCTACCGTAATTTTTTTCGACTAAAAATGCCGGTTAGCTCCATGGGCTGTTAGATGATTGGATTACTTCTTGTTTTTTCAATGGTAATCTCCTTTGTGACTATTCGTTGTGGTCCTTCCGTTATTATCCGATGTACTGCAGAATGTGGACCTGTACCGTTTGACTAGTGCAGAATTTTTCTCTACCACGGTAATTTCTCCCGTCCATTTCTGCATGAGTGGTTCTACAATTTTTTTCTGTCCATACATGCCGGTTTTTCCATTCGGAGTTTTTTGCTCACATTTCACTATCGTCAGGGATCGTCGATACCTCTTCATTCGATCGTTGTCTGTCGTGGGGTCAACAACGATTTTTTAAGTAAAATAGAAATTAAAATTATTATTAATAATTTACCTAGACTTTTAATCGAAACATAATTTACATAAGACTGCAATTTACTGCATTTAATTTGCAATTGCTGTTTGTTGTTGAATCTGTGAATAATCATGTCTGGTGCATTTAGAAAATGCTTACAGTTTTATCGTGTTTAGTTTGTGTTTTTTACTGAAATATTACTCGTTTTTTTGATAATAACTGTGCCATAATTATTGTTAATCAGTAAATCATAATGTCGTGTGCAGTTTGCAAACTTAACTTTATAAAAAATAGGAAATATATTTATTGTGGAATTTGTGGTAAAAATTTTCATCCTAAGTGCACTGACCACAATGCGGATGACGTTAAACGTATTGCTAAGGAAAAGATGAACTGGAAATGTTCTGGATGTATTCAGTCCATTAGTGTGAATCTTAACGGTATTGAGCACACTTCTCCGTTAAATAATGTTGTTAATGCTAATGCTGTGTCAGCTAGTTTATTATCTGATTGCGGCCCGCTAACGCCATCATCGATATCAAATAAATTTGCCGTTGCAACGTGTTTCTCCACAAGATACACCTGAGCGCTCATACGATATTTTCAACGAGCTAATTGCCTTGAAAAATAAAATTAAAGTGGAATTTAATAAAGTTAATACTTCAGAGCACCATGAATCACTTTCTAAGAAAATCGATCAATTGACCGAAGAGAACAAATTTCTTCGCAAGGAAAATATGGATTTAAAATTCAGATTGACTGCTGTGGAACAATTGCTTTATGATAATTGCGTCGATGTTGTTGGCCTTCCGTATAATAAAGGGGACATAGCCTCAACCACCGTTTTAAGTATTAAAAATGGGAGTGTCATTGTTGGAAAGCGATCTTGATTGTGTGACACCAATTACATCTGCTAAAAGTAAAAATAACAATGAGACGGTTCTTCGAGTAAAATTTTTTCGGAATTCCTCTAAGGATGCCATCATGCAGGCAAAAAAGGGGTGTAAAACTTTGTAACAGTACAACATTTGGGTTTTTCTGTGGACAAAAACAAAAACATTAACATTAATCATAGTACATATGTGTTTTTCTAAAAGAAAATGTTTTTCTGAGGCGTGGAGATTAAAACATCTGAAAAAATTCAACAGTTCAGTAACGGAAGAGTTTTTGTTAAACCCAATAATAATGATAGACATAAAAGCAATGCTTTATGCGACCTTGAAGTTGTTCGCTAATTTAAATTTTTCTTTGTTATAGTTTCTAATCAAAATATACCTATTCAGGGTCGCAGTGTTGCTTTTAGTAGTCTTGATTATCTAGATAATAGTTCTTATAGTTTTAGTTCTTCTGACCATTTTAATACTGCAGCAGTTAGCTGCTCAAAGTTTTTAATCTTTCACCAGAACATCCGAAGTTTACGCGAAAATTTTGACAAATTTGTGTCGCAATTAAATGCTTTTGGTACTTTACCGGTCGTAAATATTTTATCGGAAATATGGATTTATGACTATGAAATTGATTTTTTTCCACATTCCTAATTATAATTTTGTTACGTGTTGCAATAATAATTATCGGTCGGGTGGAGTTGGTATTTTTTATAATTGTGATCTTAACTGTTCCTTTGAGTCATCAATTTAGAGTCTGCTGATATCCTTAAGTTAACTGTACAAATTAATAATGATACTTTCATAATTGTTGGTGTTTATCGCCTTCAGTCTGTTTCTGTAGCCAATTTCATTTCGGAGTTTTCGTCCTTTTTAAGTGTAATTAAAGCATAAAATTTATTTGTTTTAGGTGATTTTAACAATAACATTTTAAATTTGCCTAATAGCAGTGATGATTATTTATTTATGATGTCATCTTTGGGAGCCTTCCCTAAACAGAAAAATGGCCAAAGATCTTAGAATCTTATGTTGGAATGCCAATGGGCTGATGCAACATCAACAAGAACTGCAAGTGGTCCTGGACACAGAAAAAATCGATGTATGTCTCATCACGGAAACACACTTCACTAGACAATCAAACATTAAATTTAAAAATTATCAAATATATCACACTATTCACCCTGGAAACACTGCTAAAGGAGGTACTGCTGTTATAATTAGAAAGAGTATTCATCACTATGAGGAACTATGAAACGGAAGAAATACAAGCAACTGCTGTTATTGTCAAATCCAAAAGTAGTTCTATTTGTATTGCTAGTATTTACTACCCACCGAAGCACTCAATGAAAGAAAAAGGTTATCTCGAGTTCCTCAGTAAATTAGGAAAACGATTTGTACTTGGAGGAGACTTTAATGCAAAAAATGTCCACTGGGGATCCAGATTAACAACGACTAAGGGTAAAGAACTCCTAAAAGCTATCAGAAAATGCAGTTGTGAAGCCCTCTCAACTGGAAAACCAACCTACTGGCCAACTGATCCAAACAAAGTACCAGATCTGATTGATTTTTTTATAATAAAGAACATATCTGTAAATTATGTACAAGTAGATGAAAGCCACGACATAAACTCTGATCATTCACCAATACTTCTAACGTTAAGTGAAAAAATCATTCAGAAAGAAAGAAACCCATTCCTAGTAAATAATCACACTAATTGGGTATGCTTTAGACTATCGCTAGAACAAAAAATTAAGTTAATGGTTCCATTAAAGACTGAAGAACAATTAGACAAAGAAGTTCACAAATTTGTAAACGATATACAGCAATCAGCTTGGGAAAATACTCCTGAAATTAAAACGAAAATCAAGGGAAACAATTACCCTATGGAAATTAGGGAACTCCTCGCAGAAAAAAGAAGAGCGAGAAGAGTATGGCAACAAACAAGGGCCCCCCAAGATAAAACTCATTTGAATAATCTCACTCAACAATTAAGAAGAGAGATCAAAGAATTGAAAGATGAATCAATCAGCAACTATTTAAGAAAATTAACTAATGATAACAGTACTGATTATTCTCTTTGGAAAGCAACCAAAAGAATCAAAAGACCAATAATGCAGATTCCCTTAATAAATTTTCTAATTTAAATTCTTATACAAATTCTAAATATATCAAATTAAACCTAGATGATTCCTATTTTTTAATTGATACGGGAGCGGACTTAAGCCTAATAAAAAAGGGATTTTGAATCTAGAAACAATTTGTTATCCTGATTTAAGAGTTTCAATCCAAGGAATTAGTTTAAATTGTGTCGAAACTTTAGCCGTAGTTAAAGGCAACATTTTATTACAGAATCGACTAAACTGTTCGAAAAATTTCATATTGTCCCACATTATTTTCCTGTACCTTGTACTGGCATTTTAGGAAAAGACATTTTGGAACATTAAAAAAAAATATTGAATTAGTTTACAATAATTTAAAATTTATTATCCCTCTTATAAGTAATCCGAATCCAAAATATATAATACTGGCAAGATCAGAAATATACATCTGATTACCGGTTACTTCTTGTGATAATGAAGATTATCTCTCTCCATCTCAAGAATTAATGTCAGAAGTTTTTCTTGCTAACTGCATCATACAACCAAAAAATAATTATGTAGTTTTTAGTATATTAAATAATAACGAATACGAAGTGGCCATCAAAGAATTAAATATACGTAAAGAAAAATTATCAGAGTTCGCATTTATCGTGAGTTCAATGTCATTTTTTATCTGGAGGGAGACAAACTTTCTGCAACTAATGTAATTACTAAACAATACAAATATTACCACAATCTATGAAATCAGAAATAAATTCACAAATTCAACAATTATTAGACAATTCAATAACAGCACCAAGCGTCAGTCCTTGGAATTCTCCACTTATATTAGTTCCAAAAAAATCAAATACAAATGAGAAGAAATTGCGTCTGGTTGTTGATTTTCATAAGCTGAACGAAATCAAAATTAATAATGTTTTTCCATTACCCAATATAAATGAAATTTTAGAGCACCTCGGAAATTCCAATTATTACACTATACTTTAGACCTAGCAAACGGATACCACCAGGTCATGTTAGATCCAATTGAAAAAGAAAAAACAGCTTTCAGCATTGACGTGGATCATTTTAATTTTACCAGAATGCCTTTTGGCTTGAAAGGAGCACCTGGTAATTTTCAGAGGCTAATGAACCATGTATTGTCCGGTTCAAATAGTTACAAATGTTTTTTTTATCTAGACGATCGTCATTTGAGGATATGATCTAGCAAATCAAAATGAAAAATTAGTTGAAATACTCCAATATTTTAACAAATGAAAGTATTAAGCCAGATCCGAAACTGATAAAAAATAACCAATTCCAACAAATAAATCAAGTTTAGAGTCTTCGTCGGATTGACTGGATACTAAAGATCTTTCATAAAAATTACGCAAATTTAGTAGAACCCCTAATAGCTCTGAAACGAGGAAATCCGGCAAATTTTCAATGGAACGCACTTGCAGATGAAGCTTTCAGCATTTTAAAAACTTTCTTGACCAAATCACCTATATTATAATTTCCTGATTTTTCCAAACCATTTTATGTTACGACCGATGTACCCAATGTAGCTATCGGAGCTGTTTTATCACAGGTTATTAATTCGGAGGACCATCCAGTCGCATATGTGAATCGAGTGCTAAACCAGTCTGAACGAAATTATCCTACGATTAAACGAGAGCTCCTTGCTATCAAATGGGCAGTTATAAACCGTTTTCGGCCTTACGTTTATGGACGAAAGTTTTTCATTGTAACCGACCATAAACCGCTTTCTTATTTTCTACTCCCAATCCAAATTCAATATTAGTCAGATGGCGAATTGAGTTGGAGGAATTTGATTTTAAGATCCAATATAAACCGGGAAAATAAATTTCTCACGCTGATGCACTTTCGAGAATAGAAATTCCAAGCGATAGAAATTTCATAAATGCTCTTACTCGTGCTCAACAAAAATTTACAAATTCTAAAAATTCACAAACTCTAGACAATTCTCAAACAAATCCAACAACACACAGCATTACTTGCTTTAATCCAGCATCAATTCCTAACTTGTCTGAAAACAATTTTTCCAATAGTTCAATTGATAATAATATTTCAAATTTAATAAATAATTCTATTACGAGTACAAATTTAGATCCAAATTTTATTTCAAATTCTTCAAATCCAAATTCCAACAAACGATTACAGTTGCACAATGAAGAAGGCATATTTCAAATTATAAAAGATTTTCATATTACTCCTTTGGGTGGTCATCAAGGAATCATTAGAACATTTAACCGAATTAGAAGTTATTACGAATTTCCGAAAATGTTAAGTCATATAAAAAATATCAATGGATATCGTTGGTCCACTAACAACACCTTATACAGGAAATAAATTCATTCTAACGATTCAAGATGATTTAACAAAATTTTCTTATACCATTCCGATCAAAAATCAAGAAACCACCACAATTGTCAGAGCACTTGCCGAAAATTTCATTTGCACCTCCGGACGCCCTTTTTCTATTTTAACAGATCAGGGTCAGAATTTCAAGAGCAGTTCAAACAATTATGTAAGATTAGTTGTTAGATTAATTGTACTTCGTATCACCCACAAAGCAATGGAGCTTTGGAAACGTCACATAAAACTTTAGGAGAGTCTCTCCGAAATTATTCCTAAGACGATCCGTTGAATTGGGACCAATGAATTCCATTCGCCATTTTCGCCAATAACTCAACCCCTCAGACATCTACACATTTTATGCCATATCAACTTTTATATGATAATAAACCATCAATTTCAAATTCGTTGACGAACGATCCCGAACCAATTTATAATTACGACGATTACGCACAGGAACTTAAATTTCGCTTACAAGATTCTTGGAAAATCGCTAAACATCATTTAATTAAAAACCAGGAAAAAACTAAACAACTGTATGATACAAACCTAAATTATAAAAGTTTTAAGATAGGAGATGAAGTTCTACTTAAAAATGAAGCAACAAGTAGTAAGCTTGATGAATTATGGCAAGGTCCTTATCACATCACAAATATTTTGTGTATACAAGTAGGAAACAAAAATAAAACGTTTCACAATAATAGATTAAAACTATTCAACCGTTAATAAAACTGACGAAATAAATGGGAGTCATTAAAAATAATTCTTTTGCGATCAGCCACCTCGCACTGCGACCTACATGATCTATTGTTCTGAACTCTTCTTAATTATCCATCCAGTCAATATCCAGGTTCTTTATGAACTTGATAGTACTGCCTTGGACTAATTAACCTATCAGCCATTCATCCATCGGCATATGCTGTTCCACTTTAGATTAAGGTTTTTGTCAAGGTTTCGTCCTTTAGCGCCATACCTTAGCCTGTGTCAAATGGCCTTAGTTACCAGTGGTTGCCACGAGGAGGCAGTACGTATACTTGCAAATTGTGAACGGGTTACCCTTTAGACAATTGTACCCATCACGCAGCCACCTAATACATGACCAGAACAGTTCACGTGATCTTCACCCTACTGGAAGGTTACAGAGCTGGTAGATTAATCTACTCTACTTTGGTGCCCTTCCCCCCCCCCCCGCGCAATAGACACCAAACTACTCCAGTAAACGCATAGCTACTCAAATTTTAATTTATATCATTATAATGGATGGACTGTTCCTGTTGAGAATGGTTTTCAATGGGACAAAACTAAGTCCATTGTGTATTATTATTTATTTCTCGATACCGGCTAAATGGCCATCAATAGGACAAAATCCGTGATACGCGGGTCAAAATAGTAGGAAATTAAGTTTTTTATAATTTGCGCGACAACATTCATGGTACTGAGTAGATTTGGATGAAACTTGCTTTGCTTCTGCGTTTATCCATAAAGCAAAGATGTATGTAGTTCTATGTGCTTTTTCTAATTGTGCTTTAAGTGAGGAGTTTCTTTCACAATTTTTGGTATAGAAAAGCCGTAACCAAAGTCTCCATAATATGAGTAAGTTATGTTTACAAAGGCCGTTTAAATGAATATTATACTAATCATATTTATGTGCACAACGCATATATGTAATTTCATGTATACACACATTTTATCACTATATCTTCCAAAAATAAATGGAACTACCCTGCATTAAATACAACAATATAGGTTAATTAATTCAACAAAATATTAATGTATGTATGTCTAGTTTATATAGATGGGGCTATATAGAGGCCTAGTTGTAAAGGCACACCATCAAAAGATAACATCGTTTTTAAACGTATGAACATAAATATAGAATCAAGAATTAATACAAAAACACTAACATTGTACACGTAGATAAAATGTAGTTAAAGCTTTCTTTTAAGCATAATGTATCCAGCAACAATAACACAATAACAACAACAAGATAGTACCAGCAAAATATGTATTCACCACTTAATCATTATTCATTCAATTTTCATAAATTTTTAAAACGAATTACAATTCTTGTATCAAATGTGTAAGGGATGAATTTTATTATCTCATAAAATTTTTACGTATCTCATTTTTATCCATCCAAATATTATATACCGGAGTATTATATACTAGATGTATGTATGTACTATAAAAACATCAAGTTTTGGGGAGAAAATGGAAGGAAAATCAATACAATATAAACCATCAAAATATGTTTTCTTTTTTTGGTCTTAATAGCATAACACGGGTATTTTACATATTTACCTTTTTTTATACACATACAATATGTCTGAATGTATGAATACGAGTATGTTAAGTTTTGAACAATATATCTCCATATACATATCTTTTGCATAAATATATGCTTGGATTACGACGAACAACAACCGAAAATAAAAAAAATGTGTGTACAATCTATGTTTGTATGTGTTTAGGTATTTCATATATGGATTTAATACTGATAATTCGAGTATTAAATATTTATTAGCGTAATTAAGATTTATGGTTTGATTTTTAATGAATTTATTTTAAGTTTTGCTGTTGTTTGTTTGCCTTGCCTTGAAGATCCTAACAACATAATATGCTAAAGATACAAGAATTAATTCTAACATGATTTAAGTTTTAATTATACAAATTAATTTTAATAGATGACGGTGAAGACGTTGTATACAAAGCTACAAAGCTATACAAAGCTAAAAATGAAGAAGTAAGGCTATAAGCTCAAAACTGACTTGGAATTTCTTTTTTCTAAAGTTTAATTTAATTTTAATAAAATACTAAAGAGCTCCGCCTCCTGTTTGTTGTACTAACCAACCCCACACGATCAATTAATTTATAACAATAAAAAAACATAGAAACAGTTTAAACCTATCACGAGTTACTCAAAACTACATCTCAGGTCAACTTACTCTAACATCTAGCTCAATCCTATATAAATCCTCAACCAATCAGATGACTCATCCTTCACCAAGTTCCAAATGACGCTCATTCCTACCACAACTAATTCCTTTCACAACTCATTCCCCTAACACCTTCTTAACTTCAGCTCGAGTAATTATGGCAGACTTATTACCATAAATGATACATACGGAAGTGTGTCCGTCTAAAAAATAATCTTAAAAGTTTGTACGTCTATAATTGTCTTAATCGCAATAATTTAGCTCTTTTAAAAGCATAGCATACTAATTCTATACAACAATCATCCCTGTGAAATACTTCCCAAAATAAAAGCCCAACTTTTCCGTATAAGAATATATTTTATCTATGTATGTTCCAACTAATTATCTTTTAGGAGAAATATTTTATTAGTCAAAATGACTATAGCAAAAACGGTTCATTGGCTTGATATTTTGCTTTTATATAAAATTAAATAAATAACACGCTCATTGGAACATATTACATACCATCAGTTGCACCAAATTCAACGTCGAAATCCGTTCAGCAAAAATCAAAAGATTGACATTCGAATGTAAAATGTAAGATGTAGGTAAAATGTATGCCAAATGTCACATGGTCGATCATAGTTGTAAGCGATATAAATAACAGGCAATGTATATACGGCATGTTGCATCAAATTTCAAAGACGATATCTGTTCAAGAAAAATCAATAGATTGATATTCGACTATAGTTTCAGGGATAACTATAAGCCTTATATGTAAAATATCTGATGGTTGATCCCTGAGATCGGCGATATGAATAACAGGCAATATGAATACGGAATGTGCCAGCACGTTTCAATGAAGAAATCTCTTCAGCAAAAATCAAAAATCTTTTATATTGAATTTGTACTAGAAATTTCCAGTACAAAGTCAATACAACATCCTAGAAACCATATTCGCATGTCGGTTTTTTGACATTTGTTGAAGATATTTCTTCATTGAAATGTGCTGCAACATTCCGTAGACATATTGCCTGTTATTCATATCGCCGACCCCAGGGATCGATCTTTTGAAATTTTCGGTACAAAGTCAATACAACAGATATCCTAAAAACCATATTCGCGTGTCGGTTGTTTGATTTTTGTTGAAAAGATTTCTTCATTGAAACGTGCTGTAACATTCCGTATACATATTGCCTGTTATTCATATCGCCAACCCCAGGGATCGAATTTTTGAAATTTCCAGTACAAAGTCAATACAACAGATATCCAAGAAATCATATTCGTATGCCGGTTTTTTGATTTTTGTTGAAGAGATGTCTTCATTGAAACGTGCTGCAACATTCCGTATACATATTGCCTGTTATGCGTATCGCTAACCCAAGAAATCATATTCGTATGTCGGTATTTTGATTTTTGTTGAAGATATTTCTTCATTGAAACGTGTTGCAACATTCCGTATTCATATTGCCTGCTGCAACATTCCGTATTCAAATTGCCTGTCATTCATATCGCCCACGCCAGGGATCGATCTTTTGAAATTTCCAGTACAAAGTCAATAGAACAGATAACCTAGAAATCATATTCGTATGTCCGTATTTTGATTTTTGTTAAGAGATTTCTTCATTGAAACGTGCTGCAACATTCCGTATACATATTGATTATTTCAACATTACGTATACAAATTGCCTGTTATTCATATCGCCAACCCCAGGGATAGAATTTTTGAAATTTCCAGTACAAAGTCAATACAACAGATATCCTAGGAATCATATTCGTATGTCGGTATTTTGATTTATCTGAAAAGATTTCTTCAATGAAACATGCTACAACACTCCGTATACATATTGCCTGCTGCCACATTCCGTGTACAAATTGCCTGTTATTCATATCGCCGACCCCAGCGATCGATCTTTTGAAATTTCCAGTAAAAAGTCAATACTACAGATATCCTAGAAATCCTTTTCGAATGTCCGTATTTTGATTTTTGTTGAAGAGATTTCTTCATTGAAGCGTGCTGCAACATTCCGTATACATATTGCCTGTTATTCATATCGCTAACCCTAGGGATCAAATTTTTGAAATTTCCAGTACAAAGACAATACAATAAATATCCTAGAAATCATATTCGTACGTCGGTATTTTGATTTTTGTTGAAGAGATTTATTCATTGAAACGTGCTGCAACATTCCGTATACATATTGCCTATATCAACATTCCGTGTACAAATTGCCTGTTATTCATATCGCCGACCCAAGGAATCGATCTTTTGAAATTTCCAGTACAAAGTCAATACAACAGATATCCTAGAAACTATATTCGCATATCGGTTTTTTACTTTTTGTTGAAGAGATTTCTCCATTGGAACGTTCTGCAACATTCCGTATACATATTGCCTGTTATTCATATCACCAAACCCAGGCATCAGTCTTTTGAAATTTCCAGTAAAAAGTCAATACAACAGATATCCTAGAAATCGTATTCGTATGTCGGTATTTTGATAATTATTGCAGAGATTTCTTCATTGAAACGTGCTGCAACATTCCGTATACATATTGCCTGTTATTCATATCGCCAACCCCAGGGATCAAATTTTTGAAATTTCCAGTACAAAGTCAATACAACAGATATCCTAGAAACCATATTTGCATATCGGTTTTTTGATTTTTGTTGAAGAGATTTCTTCATTGAAACGTGCTGCAACATTCCTTATACATATTGCCTATTTCAACATTCCGTATACAAATTGCCTGTTATTCATATCGCCGACCCCAGAGATCGATCTTTTGAAATTTCCAATGCAAAGTCAATACAACAGATATCCTAGAAATCATATTCGCATATCGGTTTTTTGATTTTTGTTGAAGAGATTTCTTCATTGGAATGAGCTGCAATATTCCGTATACAAATTGCCTGTTATTCATATCGTAAACCCCAGGAATCGAATTTTTGAATTTTCCGGTACAAAGTCAATACAACAGATATCCTAGAAACCATATTCGCACATCAGTTTTTTGATTTTTGTTGAAGAGATTTCTTCATTGAAACGTTCTGTAACATTCCGTATACATATTGCCTGTTATTCATATTGCCGACCCTAGTCATCGGTCTTTTGAAATTTCTAGTACAAAGTCAATACAACAGATATCCTAGAAACCAAAATCCCATGTCGGTTTTTTCATTTTTGTTGAAGAGATTTCTTCATTGGAATAAGCTGCAACATTCCGTATACATATTGCCTGTTATTCATATCCCCAACCCAGGTATCGAATTTTTGAAATTTCCAGTACAAAGTCAATACAACAGATATCCTAGAAACCATATTCGCATATCGGTTTTTTGATTTTTGTTGAAGAGATTTCTTCATTGGAACGTTCTGCAACATTCCGTATACATATTGCCGTTATTCATATCGCCGACCCCAGGAATCGATCTTTTGAAATTTCCAGTACAAAGTCAATACAACAGATATCCAAGAAATCATATTCGTATGTCGGTATTTTGATTTTTGTTGAAGAGATTTCTTAATTGAAACGTGCTGCAACATTCCGTATACATATTGCCTGCTGCAACATTTCGTATACAAATTGCCTGTTATTCATATCGCCAACCTCAGGGATCGAATTTTTGAAATTTCCAGTACAAAGTCAATACAACTGATATCCTAGAAATAGCTTGTCTAAATTGTTGGAACTGGTTATTAAACAGAGTGCTGGTTCGGATTTGATACCGATCCTGTTCTTCTTTAAATGTCTGTATTGTGCATCTTACCACCGATTTGTTTAATAAAAGTCTCGCTAATGGTATTTTAAGTCCGGGCCGCGAGGTTACAGTGAAAATTATAGAAGAATAAGCATTCTATCATTTTTGCCTAAACTCTTCGAAAAAATGAAAAAATATGAATCTAAAGTTTTCCACACTTTTCCACAGTAATATGTATACAAATCTTATTGGAAAAAACAAAACAAATCATATTGGATTCTAACTAATTTTATCCGTATTGTACACTGTTATAAATCCATATATGTAATACAATTTTATTAAATTTTGATTTAAAAAACGATTAAAATCTATGGAACATAATTTTTAGAGAGAGCAACATTTAATATTTGATATGACCATAAAACGTCATTAGAATCGTGTTCATATGATAAAAGTATTGGGCCTGATTCTGAATTCAAACATTTTTGTTTTTTCAAAGTAAATTCATGTTGGAAGAGGGGAAATAAAATGACATAATATGTTTAATAAAAACAGTTTTTATTAAATTTATTTAAGTAATTATATTTTCCTGCTACCAGTTAAGCTTTTTCAACCAAAGATCGAAGTTCTAAAAATAGAAACCAAAGTTACAAACCACAAAAAACAACGTTCAACATAGTTTTAATACGAGATAGAGTGTAATTTCTGGGCTGGTTGTATGAGGAATTTAGACATTTAGTTTCGTGTACTATCGGAACCTGAGACCAAATCTCTGGCAACTGGTGTTAACAGTCCCCTCACAATTTTAATCGAAATCGCATTATTTATAACGGTGTTAACAACATCTTAACAAATTTAATAAAAATCACAATGTAAACGTCAAAATTAAGTTACTTCTGGGGTCAGGGGTAGTTTTTGGCTATGTCGGTGAGGAATTAACTTATCGGCCTCATGTACTATAGTAACCATAGTTCAAATCTCTGACGAGGTTGCGCTAAGACACATTTAAAAGATTCAGTCCAAAAAAGATATATAAAATTTCCAGACTGATATATTCCCCTAGGTTGGCGGTAATTTTAAGCTCGCTGGACGAGGAGGTAGGTCAGCAGCTATCATTTGTACCATCTGAATCTATCTGTTTATATTTATGTTAAGGAGTGCTAACTTGGTATATAAAGTTCCCAGAATAATTTATTACTATCAGCAACTGAATTCGTGCTAAGGCTCATTTATCAGTTTCAGTCAAAATCTCAATTGTTAGCACAAGTTCCTATAGACTTTTATTCGCTGGATAGCGAGTAGTAATAGGTCAGCTTCACGTTTACTATTAAAATAATAATCAGATGGCGCTGTTTCCCAGATAATTGAGTAATGAACTTTAGTAAGAGCAGTGGCGTAACTACAAATTTCGGGCCCCCCGCAACATTTTTTTGGCCCTTTAAAATGCTTCTTGTACCTACGAACAAGTAAAGCTTTTAGTGAAAAACTTATTTCTTTCTATCGTCTAGTCTCGCATTAATTAAATGTATCTGATTTCGAGAGTAGATGACACGAAACATCTTGCAACTCAATGCTTTGACGATTTCTAAATAATAAAGCATCACATCGATAAAGCATCACTAATTTCGAATATAATTTGAAAAATATCAAGAATTTCGAATTTTCAAAGTATCTTAAATATTCTTGAAAGTTCCCCGATATTGAATTATCCGTAAGTTTTGTTTTAAAATTGTATAAGCATAAAATATGTATTTACAAAAATTGTCAATTAGCTTTAAGTTTGATAATTAATTTAAACAAGTTTGGGTTTTAACTTAACTTTAAACGTTGAGCCTTTTTCTACTTTTAGGTTTTTGATGAAAAGTTTCATGTACATAATGCAAAAAAGGTTAAGAACTTTTAGTTTTATAAGCTTTCACTTATAAAAGCTTTTTTTCCCAAACCATTTTACTCAGAAATATAATTTCACAAAGCGTGGCGGAATCTTGCCTAAAACTTAAAATATTTGTTTCCAAAGTTAACCATCAAGGATCAAATGCTTTTAGTATTAAGAGGTTTTCAATCCAAACCATTTTACTGCGAAACTTGATATTATAAAGGAAAGTGGTATTTTCAGATGAATATAGAAAATCTGTTTTCAATGAGCTATAAGTTTGATAATTAATTTATACTATGTATTTGGGTTTAAACTTAACATTTCTGAGTCTTTTAATTATTTTAGGTTTTTGTTAGAATGTTTTATGTGCAAAAAATAAGAATTTCCAAAACGTTTCAAAAGTTTTGAGTTCCAAAATGTATCCCAAAATTCCGTTACCCTTTGTAACGGAATTTTAGGATAAATTTAGAATGTTTGTTTCCAATGAGCTAATCAGGCTTTTTTTGTTTGAGTTTAACATTTTTGAGGTTTTTAATAATTTCAGAGTTTTAATAAAATTTTTAATCAAATATTTAATGAGCATAAATTATATGTTTGAAAAAATTGTCAAGAGCTTTAGTTTTAAGAGCTTTCACTTATCGAAGCTTTTTAAACTAACCATGTTGCTTCGAAATTTGATATTACAAGGGATGACAGAACTTTAGATAGGATTTAGAATATTTGTGCTCAATGTAAATTATTAAGAGCTTTTAGTTTTAAGAGCTTTTCAAACTAAACCTTTTTAAGAAAGGTGGTATTTTTTGATTAATTTAGAGATTTGTTCTAAATCAGCTTTAAGCTTGATAATTTATTTATACATTTTCGGTAATTTTTGTCCGTTTCCATAAATTCTGTCTTTTGTTTTATGAGCATAAATCATGTATTAACAACAAATATCAGAAATTTTTAGTTTTAAGAGCTTTCACTTATTGAAGCTTTTTAACTCAAATCATTTTACTCAGAAATTTGATATAACAAACGTTATTTTTTTGGGAAAAATTCAGAATATTTGTTCTCAATGTAAATATCCTTCATCCAAAATGTGTTTCCCTTTTCGAGTGTTCCATGTCTAAAGTAGATGAAACAGGACGTGAGTCATTTGAATGACCTCAAATAAAACGAAAGATATTGCAGCTCCATGGTATGACGAGTTCTAAATATATCGATAAAGCTTCACAAATTTCCAAATAATCTCAAAAATGTCGAATTTTCAAAGTATCTTCAATATTTTTGAAAATTCTCAAAAATCAAATTATCCGTAAGCATGTAAAACCAAAGCGAATCCTCTAAGGTGCTAATCATCGCCATGTAGAACGTAAATAACCTGGACATTTTTGAATAATTTCGAAGAACCTACAGGAAATCAGAGAAATATCAAAATTTTGGCATAATGTCAAAAAAAATTTTAAATATTACCATTTACATTTATATGTGTAACTCTGCAAGTTCTTACAACTCAAAGCTAAGCACAGAACATGGGCTTACAAATTCGAATAATTCCAAAATTTTTAAAAATCTCGAATAAGCATAATCTTTAAAAATCTCGAGTAGAATAAACCGCGGAATAATCTCCATTACCCCAGAAAAATTCGAAAAATCTCTGTATTATACAAACATTTTGAAAAATTCCGAAAATTCGCGTAAATATGGAATTATTTGTCAAGTTGCTTAATCTTACTAATTCTACTAAGCAAGTTAAAGCTAAGTTCAACAAAACGACATGAATACGGATAGAACCCTCGAATCTTGTCGGATAATTTTTTAAATATCGAATAATCATATTTTTTGAATAGGCTCTAAAATTCACGAATAACTTCGAACTATCAAATACACCCTACTACAATTTCAAATATACTCGAATAATCTGGAAAATCTCGAATAACCTCACTGTTTCATAACACCGAATCACCAATTAAGTCTCAAACATCACGCATCTCATTTCCATCATAGACTCCAAAAATCTCGAGAATTTTTAAAAAGTGATCAAAAGATGAAACCTAGAAATAAAATCAGGCGAACTCGGTCAAAAACAACCCAAAAAAAACACCATCACTAGTTGCAAAATTAAGTTAGCATTTACATTATTCTTATATCTAAAATAGCTTTTCAAAATAAACCTGTAAATTTCATCTTTATTTACCATTAACTGGTAATCAAAAGATCCGCTAAATGAGAAACTATAAGTCGAACGAACGCTAATTGATTATAGAGACTGACCATGGTTTGGCTCAAGTGAGGAAAACAAGAATTTATTTTCTGTCGCGGTTATGTATTTTTCTAGGTTCTTCTTGATTTTTATGAATTTCACAATGATATATCGCAAGCTGCTAATACCAACAGATTACTATAAGCCCTCTTTTTTAAATCAAATTTAACATTTTCCAATCAAAACTTGATTTGTGAAAGGTTGATTTTTAAATGCAAAAGGGGTAAACTTGGAACAGCAAACACTAAAATCGCTGTCGTTTGATGTCGAAAGCTTTTGTTTCAAACGAGTTTAGCTAATTTTCTTTTTAATCTAAATATTGGTCAGAACCTAATGACTAATGACAATTTTATTTCTCTGGAGTCAGAACCGAGAGGAAATGATATCTTAAGAAAATATTTAATAGCAACAGGAATGATTTATTCTTTTTCTAAAAATTAGAACACCGCCCCTTCTAAAAATTTTCCTAGAAATGTACCGTTCTGCAAATTTGCACTTTAAGCTTAATCTGAGCTATCTAATCTTAAATTTGAATCAGCGGCTGCGGGTGCTGCGGGTACCTAATTACGCCGCTTAGTAAGAGTGGCATTCACTTCCAGCGAATAAATTATTCTGGCACCCATAGGTACCAATTGAGATTTTGACTGAAACTGATAAATGGGCCTTAGCACACGATTCAGTTTCTGATAGTACAAATGGTATCTGACCCACTTCTGCGTCAATCGAGCCCAAAAACTACCCTCTTTCCAGGGGATGAAATTATTCTGGAAACTTGAGGTACTTGAGCACCTACTTGTCAGAGATTTAAATTCAGCTTCCGATAGTATTCTTAGGAGCTGACCTAGTTCTCCATCCATCGACCTCAAAATCTACCATCTATGTATATAGGTGAACAATTTTTTTTTTTTTTTTGAAATTTAGGTACCAGTAGAGATTTTTACTTAAACTGATAAATGGATTCGCGTGAAGTTTGTCCTAAATTTGTCCTAAAATAACAAAAACAAAATTTAGGACAAACTTCACGCGATTGCACAAATGTGTGAAGTTTGTCCTAAAAATTGATTTTCCTGTGAATGTATTAGTAAGAAATATAAATCTCGTTATTATGAATTTTTACGTAAAAAAATTATTTTACTAATGTAATTTAAATTTACAAAAAAACTTCTAAATAAACTTCAGTCTTAATTTAAATTATCAACAAGAAACAATTTAAAAAATCAAAGTTCATTAGAAAAGTGATATATACAAATTACTCAACCTGGTTCAAAAGATCGTAATTAACAGTGGACACAAGTTTTAGAGACAGTCGGAGAACCGCTTTATCTTCATCATTATAAATATCGGGCGATGTCCCTACCTAAAAAAACATATCAAAAATCTAGAAGATAAATGACTTAGGCAGACGTTTTGCCCAATATGTAAATTCGTATAAAGAAATTAAGTAGTATGTATTTTAGCATAAAGTTGGATATTAATGAAATTCTCAATCTGGCCCCAAGATCGTACCTAAGTGGACATATATTAATAAGAGTAGAGGGCATCCCCCTTTATCTCCGAAATATTACAACTATCAAAAATCTAGAAGATAAGTGACTTAGGACAGGCGTGTTGCGTTCCTATATGTAAGTTCGTATAAGGTTGGATATTAAAAAAATTCTCAATCTGGCCCCAAGATCGTACCCAGGTGGATATACATCAATAAGGGTAAAGGGCAATCCGACCTATCTCAGAAATATTACAACTTTCAAAAATCTAGAAGATAAGTGACTTAGGACAGATGTGTTGCGTTCCTATATGTAAGTTTGTATAAGGTTGGATATTAAAAAAATTCTCAATCTGGCCCCAAGATCGTACCCAAGTGGACATATATTAATAAGGGTAGAGGGCAATCCCCTTTATCTCCGAAATATTACAACTTTCAAAAATCTAGAAGATAAGTGACTTTCCTATATGTAAGTTCGTATAAGGTTAGATATTAAAAAAATTCTCAATCTGACCCTAAGATCGTACCCAAGTGGACATAAATTAATAAAGGTAGAAAACAATCCCCTCTATCTTAGAAATGTTACAACTTTCAAAAATCTAGGAGATAAGTGATTTAGGACAGGCGTGTTGCGTTCCTATATGTAAGTTCGTATAAGGTTGGATCTTAAAAAAATTCTCAATCTGGCCCCAAGATCGTACCCAAGGGGACATACATCAATAAAGGTAGAGGGCAATCCGACCTATCTCTGAAATATTACAACTTTCAAAAATCTAGAAGATAAGTGACTAAGGACAGATGTGTTGCGTTCCTATATGTAAGTTTGTATAAGGTTGGATATTTAAAAAATTCTCAATCTGGCCCCAAGATCGTAAACAAGTGGACATATATTAATAAGGGTAGAGGGCAATCCGATCTATCTTAGAAATATTACAACTTTCAAAAATATAGAAGATAAGTGACTTAGGACAGATGTGTTGCGTTCCCATATGTAAGTTTGTATAAGGTTGGATATTAAAAAATGCTCAATCTGGCCCAAGATCGTACCCAAATGGACATATATCAATAAGGGTAAAGAGCAATCCCCTCTATCTTAGAAATGTTACAACTTTCAAAAATCTAGAAGATAATTAACTTAGGACAGACGTGTTGCGTTCCTATATGTAAGTTCGTATAAGGTTGGATATTTAAAAAATTCTCAATCTGGCCCCAAGATCGTACCCAAGTGGACATACATCAATAAGGGTAGAGGGCAATCCAACCTATCTCAGAAATATTACAACTTTCAAAAATCTAGAAGATAATTGACTTAGGACAGACGTGTTGCGTTCCTATATGTAAGTTCGTATAAGGTTGGATATTTAAAAAATTCTCAATCTGGCCCCAAGATCGTACCCAAGTGGACATACATCAATAAGGGTAGAGGGCAATCCAACCTATCTCAGAAATATTACAACTTTCAAAAATCTAGAAGATAATTGACTTAGGACAGATGTTTTGCGTTCCTATATGTAAGTTTGTATAAGGTTGGATATTTAAAAAATTCTCAATCTGGCCCCAAGATCGTACCCAAGTGGACATATATAAATAAGGGTAAAGGGCAATCCCCTCTATCTTAGAAATATTACAACTTTCAAAAATCTAGAAGATAAGTGACTTAGGACAGACGTGTTGCATTCCTATATGTAAGTTTGTATAAAGTTGGATATTAAAAAAATTCTCAATCTGGCCCCAAGATCGTACCCAAGTGGACAAATATCAATAAGGGTAGAGGGCAATACCCTCTATCTTAGAAATGTTACAACTTTCAAAAATCTAGAAGATAAGTGACTTAGGACAGACGTGTTGCGTTCTTATATGTAAGTTTTTATAATGTTGGATATTAAAAAAATTCTCAATCTGGCCCCAAGATCGTACCCAAGTGGACATATATCAATTTTTTTAATATCCAACCTTATACGAACTTACATATAGGAACGCAACACGTCTGTCCTAAGTCAATTATCTTATTGAGGAGACTGCCGCCTAAACTTAAGCTCATAATCTATTTGGGTTAGATATTTGGGCTAGACCGAGGCATTTTTTAATGCCTAACTTTGTGCTAATATACATACTACTTAATTTCTTAATATGAATTTACATACAGGAAAGCAAAACGTCTGCCTAAGACATTTATCTTCTAGATTTTTAAATGTTTTTTTTTTTTTAGGTAGGGACATCGTTCACTATCCTGATTGACGTCTTTATCATTGTTTTAGGATAGAGGGGTTCTCCGACTATTTCTGAATGTTGTGTCCACTAAGTTACGATCTTTTGGACCAGATTGAGTCATTTTTATATATCACTTTTCTACTGAACTTTGGTTTTTAAATTGTTGTTTTTTGGACAATTTAAATTAAGACTTAAGTTTATTTAAAAGTTTTTTTTTTAATTTAAATTAGATAAGTAAAATAATTGTTTACGTAAAAATTCATAATAACGAGAGATTTATTATTCTTACTAATACATTCACAGGCAAATCAATTTTTAGGACAAATGTTTAATTTTAGGACAAACTTCACACCCGTATAAATGGGTCCTAGCATCCCTTGCCGGAGATTTCAATTCAGTAAGTTGCTAACACAAAAACTTTCTTTGTTAGATAATGCATTTTTCCTGTTAAATTGGATTAAATTTAACTTGAAATTCAGAACTTAGTTCATGAAGATTGGTAATTACGTTTCTAGGACGAACCAAGTCACTTCCGGAGTTCCGCAAAATAGTCATTTGGAACCCATCTTATTTTTTTTATTCATTAATGTTGTAGTAGATTGTTTGAATCATTCTGACCTACTAATTTATGCCGATGATATAAAATTTTTTAAACTTATTTCGAACATCAGGAATGCAATAGATTTCAAATCCGATTTATCAAATTTCACGAAATGGTGCCCGACAGACAATGTGCGTCACCGATTCACGTATAGCCTCGAGTGTTTCAATAACTTCTTCTTGAAAATGCCACAGAGAGGGTTAACACGTTTAAAGACTTAGGTATTATTTTTACTTCGAACTTATCTTTTCACAGGCGTATGTTGAAGGTGGCAGATTAGGGCGAATTCGATGCTACGGTAGGCGTTTTTAAAACCTTATAGGTCTCATTTGTAAGAATACGGGGCTGTTATATTGAATCCATCACAAAGTGTGCAGAAACGATTTTTACTGTAGGCACTTAGAAGACTTCCTCGAGCTATAATTCATCGCATAGCTGCTTCATTTCTTATTTCATTTAAAACGAACGACAAATCTTTACTTAATGTTAGACTTGACCACGCACACCAAATTTATTCCCAATCGTTAAAACAATAAAAACCAAAATATTAAAAAAAAAATCTAAAATCTAAAATGTACAGCACTTAGGAACTAAAAAACAAATTATCTATCCAGTTTAATGTGTAGACATTCCAAATCCTCAAAGGGGTTGCATTGTAAAAAAATGTTTATTGTACAAATTAAACGGATAAAATGGGTTACAAAAAGTTTGGCATCCAATGTACATCATAGACATAATCCAGTTTATGGTGGAAGATTTTCTTTTTATTATTTTCCCGTAATTGTCTCAAACTTTTGACCATCAATAAATTTAACTTTTGTTTTGAACAACAACTGAACTAAAAGAGAATTAAAAAAATTAAAAAAAAAAAAACAACTTTGGTGTTCTGACGGCATTAAATATAGAATTTAACGATTCGGAATTAATATCGTATCGATTTTATTTTTTATTTTTATTGCAGAGGTTTTTTTTTTTGTTGGAACCATTTAATTCGATGAATTGATTTATGGATTTTCCAAATAGTACTCAAGTATACGAATAAAATAACTCCCTCAAGATTATTTATATGTACATATGTACCTATAATTTTGTATTATGTGAGAATTGAATGAAAAGTTTTATTTTATTTTGCTGTTATTAAAAAATTTATGTGGCTTGAAAACTTCGAATCGTTTGGATTACATGAAATAAATAAGGTTTGAAGTGTTCGAGTGGAAAATCGACGTCAGGGAAAAATGATAAGGGTTTGATTTTTGCCACAATTACATTACACTTAGATAAAAAAAAAGGAAATGTTTAATGTGTGGTGAAATTTTATTGTTAAAGTTGATATGGCTGATTATTAAATTTAAAAATTTTATTGTTCACCTCTCTTTTTCATCACTGCTCAATTTCCAAAAATTTTAAATTTTTAAGCCGACACATTGTATTTTGTGTATGTATATGACATTGTATAATGTAAAAAAATAAATCGTAAATCCCGGAAAAAATTTAACCTATTTTAAATTATAAACAACAATCCAAAAAATTAAATTAAAAAATTTCTGTACACCGAAAACAACAACAAAACTGACAGGAATAATTGCTTTTGTATATAAAGTACATAAAAGAGCAATTTGTTCCCGGAATTTTTCTATTTGCTAGCACAAATTAAAAATAGCAGCAGACTAAAATCAAATCATGAATATTACGAACCCTTGAAAAGGATATGAGATGAACTGTGTGTTACTCCTTAAATGTGCTTTACCATAGCTATTATGCATTTGTTGTGCTTTTGTAAAGTTTTTTTTTTTTGAGAATTTTTCAATTCATGACATATCAATTATAAAAGTTTTTATTAAAAAAAAAAAAAAAAAAAATCGGAAAGTGTACCCAACAATATTTGTATTTTGTGACGACAAAATGTTATCTGCTCTAATTATGTGATAACATGAACAAATTAAAATTTAAAAACTTTTTAAATTAATTTTTAGTGTTACACATTTTTTTTTTTTTTTTCGTCTGGCTTTTCCTTCGACTTTTTCATTTTGTACACATTGTGTAAAAACACAGTTTAGCTGTTATTTCGTGGTATAGCTTAATGGTGTGAACAATAACATTTGCTTCGTGATTGAAACATTTCGACATGATCGTTGAATGTGATTGTAATACGTGTATAATTTGTATAGCAAATTAGCAACTTTGGGAAACCGTGCAATACTTTAACGTTTTAAAAAGTATGTAACAACTTTAAATAATTTCTTCGGTACATATAAGCAAGAAGTGGAAGTTTGATTAATTCAAAAATTTATTAAATTCAATTAGAACATAAAATCAAACCACTTAAGATGTTAAAATATATTAAAAATTAATTTAATCAATTTAAAGTATTCCAAAGTAAAATGGAAAAATTTATCATCTGAAGAGTTTTTTCTGGTTAACTGTTGAAAGTTTTTTTTTTTTTATGATTATTTTTGCATAAACAATCAACTCCAAAATATTTTATGAATTTATCGACATCATCAGCAAATTATGGAGCATAGTAGAAAGTAATGATAAAGTCAAGACGGTTATAAAATATCAATTCAAAATTGGGATAAAATTGATTACAAATTCAAAAAGCAATAAAGTAATATTGTTATAAAAAAGATTGTTAAATTAATTGGTAATAATTAATTTTGATTTAATTTGTTATATTGAACAAAAAAATGTGAATTCATTATTGTTATTTACATATTTGCCTAACTTTTATAAAAAAGAAAAAAAATTGGTTGCAATACCACATATGACATATCTAACGATATACATATACAACGATTCCTTACAAAAACGTCGAACGGTTTGTCCCGATCACTTTTGATTTTGCCTTTTTAAAATTAATTTAATTTAGCGGTTGCAATTTGAGCTTAAATCTAGAGGCTTCGTCCTTCGAAGCCTTCTCACTAAATTAGTGTTTTTCAGCGTACTACGGATGTCGTAATTTTGGTGTTGACTAAGAAGCTCCAAGTGTTGTTTCGCGTGTCTTTTGATTTCTTCGCTGACGTATTCCATCTTTAAATCCCTATGTTGGTTGTCATTTCTTATGTACCACGGTGCATTCACCATGCCACGTAGGACTTTATTATGAAAACCTTGAATTATTTTAAGGGTGGTCTTCTTGGCACAACCCTATAGCTGAATACCGTAAGTCCTTATTGGTTTTAATATTTGCCGATATAAGAGCAATTTGTTATGTAATGTTAGCTCAGAGTGCCTTCCTATGAGCCAGTGCATGTCCCTGTATTTGATGTTTAATTCTTCCTTTTTCTTTTTCACATGCTCTTTCCATTTTAACTTAGCATCGAGAGTCATGCTTCATTCAGTTTGATTCGCCACCTCTTCGTCCAGTTGCTCACTGTGATAGTCACTTTCTGATGTTTTCTGGTCGCTTCTTCTATTGTGTTACCAATTGCAAGGATTGCAGTATCATTAGCGAATGTTTCAATGGTTTCATCGGCATTTAGTAGATCTCGTATATAGAAAAGATACATGCGGTATTCCTTCGTTTTCTTTAATTCAGAGTGTTCTCGAATCGAAAGTAACCATCGGTTTTGTCGATGATGACCACTTCTTCCGGACCACTTGTTCCGGTCGATGCAATCAGTCCTGGCACAGCAGCACTTCATATGAAAACGTCAAAAAATGGGTCGATGACTGGATCGCTTAAAAACCACCAGACTTCTTCCTTCGGGGAATCCGTTTATTGCCTGAACGACGGACGAAGGATTTAGCTTCCGAAGGAGCATACTTTGAATAAAACATTCTTTCATTTTCTACACAAACTAATGTCTTTTATTTCAGTAAAAAAGGTCGGAAATTTATTTGTACCCCCAATATATAAAAGTCTATGAGGTCAGGTATTTTACTTTTATCCAACGGCTAGTGCGTTGGCTTGTTTCCAGAATAAAACTCGCAATTAAGTGCTCTTCCTGCTTTGAAGAGCTAGAGTTTGTTTCGTGCCGCTTGTCATGTTTGTTGTAATCTGAACTTGAGTTCAGCACAGTAGTCATCATAATTGTTATATGGTTCTTTGTTCTCTACTAATTGACTAGGTAAATTGGGTTTAAATCCGAGTAATAATTCTAAAGGCATAAATGAGGTGAAAGTATGAGGCGTCGAATTAAATGTAAAAAAAGCAAAATCAATTCAATCGTCCCATCGCATTCTGTCATTCATCGTATAATTCCGTAGATATTCGGTAAAGGTCCGATGAGACCTTTCTAGTGCGCCATTGGACTGTGGGTAAAAAGCTGAGGTCCTCAATTAATTCCTTGGTCAGTTACGATAGAATTAGGGGTACCGAATTGGCAGATTAAATTTTTGACAAAAGAATTAGCAACAGTTTCTTTTTATTGGTCAACTAAAGGAATGGCAATTGAATATTTGGTGAGGTCATCTTGCATGGTAAGAATATGTTTGCGACCAGTATATGTAGTTGGTAACGGTCCCACAATACCTAGGAAAATCTTGTCAAATGGAACCTTGGAAGTGGAAGTAATTTTCACCGAACATTTATTCGAAAAGGAAATTTTATTTTTCTGGCACATAGCGCCTTTTCTAATGATTTTTTTATTCTTACGGACATTTTGGAAAATAAAGTAAGTTCGAAGAACTTCCAACGGATTATTATGAAATTCTTTCTATTTCATTTCCATCGGTAATATAAATGACTTTTTCCGCCGAGGTTTAATCTTAATTGTCTGTGGTTTTAATAATAGGTTTTATTGGCTTAATAATAGAATTAGAAGAATTGGGTCTGGAACTTTGATTATTATTTGGTATGTTTTTTGGCGTATTTTGTATGGGAATTATGGTTTGATTTGGCATATTAGTTACTAATGGCGAATGTTTAGGGGATTAGGGATAAGACTTGGTTGAGGTTTTTGTTGTGTGGACATGGAACTCCTATTTACATTAACATATTGTTTATAAGGCTGATCTTCATTTGAAATTTCTATTCTACTCAGTGCATCAGCATTTTGTTTACCTGGTTAATATTTCAAATTGTGATTTGGTGAGTTATGTAGGAATATCAGAGCTCGATGATCCGTTCGAATAATAAATTTATGACCAAATAAATAAGGACGAAATTGTTTCACGCACCATATGATCACCAAACATTCCTTTTTACCTGTACTGTTCAATAATCTGCTTGCAAAAGCAATTGCCAGATCGAACGAATCGAATTCTTGAGACAGTATTCCACTTAGAGCTACACTGCTAGCGTCGGTAGTTAGAATGAATGTTTTTGTAAAATCAGGAAATCGGAGAATAGGAAAATTATTGAGTAATTTTTGCATTCTTGAGCATCCCATCAAATAAAGCTTTTTGCTTTTTTTAGAAAATCCGTTAAAGGATACGCGCAAAATTATTTACAAAGCAACGGTAGTATGAACAAAGGCCTACGAATGATTTTATTTGATCTTTAGTTTTTGCTGTAGGAAAATTAATAACGGCTGAAATTACTTGGTTGAAGTTTAAGGTTAAATTGTCGAAAAACAGAAAATACTTGGTTCAATATATTATTATGGTCCTTCAGGTCATACCCATAAACAATTACGTCTTTAAGGTAAAGCAAACATTTTATTCCATTTAACCCAGTAAGAATAGTGTTCATTATCCGCTGAAAGGTAGCTGGTGCTTCCTTTAAAACAAACGGCATTCGAATAAATTGGTAATGTCTTCGATCGGTGCTAAGAGCGGTTTTAGTTTTATCATCACGGTTTATCGCTATCTGATGATACCTATCCGCCAGATCTAATGTAAAAAATATATGCTGTTACCTAACTGATCCAAGATATCATCTATGTTAGCAGAGCCTTCTAGAGTATAGAGCCATAATCTTAATGACGTATTTTTTAGAAGCTTTTTTAGTGGTATAACTTTTCACTGATTTCCATAGGAATCCATAGTAAAAATGGTGTTTTTAAGCTTAAAGTTTTTCAATGAAAAAAGCAAAAATATTATAAAATGTTTATATAAAAGTTTTCTACATATCTTTAAGAACAATATACAAGAAGGCTATTGGTATTAAGTAAATATTAATTGCAGAAATATTAAAATTTAATTATTTTTAAAATATATTTTTTCGAACTTTAATTTTGAAAAATACATCAAAGTTGGCTCTGACAAATTAAAATAATACTTGCTAAATTTATCTTTAGTCTTACTAGTGTACGTAAGATGTCTAAAATGATTACAGAAAAATACGGAAAAAAATTATTTAATCGCAAAATTCTCACACGTTCCTATATTTTGTGAATTTGTTTTGCTTTTCCTACAATTTTTGAACTTGAAATTTCCCCAGGTGGTAATTTTTGGTACAATTTTTCCAAATTTTTACGGCCATCACTGCCATCTATGTAATGTATATTGACTTAATAACCAAACGAATCGTAGTAAGCTTTTATTTCAATTTGACCAGAATTCTGTTGTTATGAATTTATTTTAATATTTTAGTTTAAATAAATCAATTATTACAAGAAAACGAAAATGATTTACTTAAACGATATTCATATATGTTGAAATTCAAACATTTATGAAAGTATCTCAGAAATCATAATTAAGAATTTGTAACGTTTTCATTTAATAATTTGTCTTAGGAAAAAAAGTGATTTCCCATATGTTTTGTGTGTTTTACTATGAAAAGTTTCGTTTTTTCCTTGTTTCTAATTCCCTTATAAAAGCTCAGATTTTTTGATTATGGCTCTATAAAATACAGGGTGCTCTGATGTTAGAGAGTGGAAAAGCATCACCGACCGTTACATTACCTAGCTTTCTAAAATCTACAACAATTCTATATTTTTTAGTATTTTGCTCATTCAACTTTTTAGGTACAACCAGGAGTGGAAAGTTCCATGGACTTCGACTTGGTTCGATAACACCATCGTTCATCATTTTTAATACCTGATTATCAATTTCGGTTTTTGATGAATGGGGTAAACGATATGGTTTGATATAAATAGGTCTTGTATTTTCAATTGGGGGAATTTCATTTAATCCAAATATCACTATATATCATTATATTGTCTACAAATATATTCTCTTCTGAATTGAATTCTTCTAAATTTAGACTCTCTTCTAACAGATCAAGTCGATTTTCGATACTATTATTCCAAGAAGAGATTGAGTAAATTGAATAATTATCAAGAGAATCAAGAATTATGTTTAGATTTTCAGTTGCTATAGAATGTTGATTGCTGTTTAAGATACCTATAAAAACAGTTTTGTTATTAACTTGCACTATTGAATTGGCACAATATATGGTTAGAACATGATTTGATAGTTCGTTCACTCTGAGTTTTCCGAATTATTTTTGTTTGAACCACTGATTTCGACAGTTTATGGAATATAAGGTAAAGAATTGAAACGTCCTCGATTATTGTTGCTAAATTTTTTCTTACGGCATTCACTAATATTGTGTCCGGTAAATTTGCAGTACGCACAAATAAGTCGGAAATTTACTTACTTTGGTATTTACGTGACGAAAAGTGTTAGCAGAAGATTAGTTATATTGAGTTGGAGGCCATTTTAAAGAACAACATTTTTGTGACAATGGACATTTGATTTAGTTAGATTTGGAACTACTGGTCAAGTTTTCAAAATTTTCTTTTTCCACATTAGTTGACCCCCTTCTATTGCCTTGGAAATTGCTTCCTTTAGTTTCGTAAATCGACAAGCTTTTAAAATTACATCAATCCGTCTCAATCCATCTTGAAATGACTTCAAGGCAGTGGAAGAATATAAATTTTGAATGTTTGACTTTCATCCCGTCACGTAAAACACAAGCATCATTCAATTTCGACAACAGTGTTTCAATAGGAGTTGCAAATTTTTGAATATTTTCCAGTTATTTTGTTTGCATTTGACTAATTCTACTTGTAAAAATTCGATTGATTCTTTTTCTTGGAAATTTTCTTTTAAATCTTTCTTTAAATCATCCCATGTATTGTAATCGTGGTATTTAACTAAGTTATAAGCGCTTCGACTTCTAATCACTTCACAACACGAAATAAACTTGTGTAAATTACATGAATTACCATTAAATTCTGGAATTGATTGCTCCTATGAAAAGGAATAGCGTCTTCATTTATAAAATGGAATAATTTCTATTGATAATTTTATTAAATTTGTGTTGAAGAAAATGTGTTTTTTATGAAACATGACATGTTTGGTGACCTTTGAAACAAAGGGCTACCACTTTTTTATTTTTTTCTGGAACCTTGTTTACCTTGAAAACAAACAACAAAAAAAAAAATTCAAATAAATGATAATAATATTCTAGCCATATGATCGTATATTACGTACTTGCTGCCACATGACATTGGTTGGTTATGATCTGAAAGATAACGAAGCTTTCAATAAATATAAATAGTAAATCGTTTCTGGATTGATTCCAATCTGTGAATGTGTATGTACGTGACCTGACTAGGAAAACAATAAATTAACACATGAATATTAAAATCTAACATAGAATTAGCTTTAACCACTACATTGTTGTTAATATGCAGACTGAAAGTTAATTTACGATCAAATGAAACCCCTAAGTCAGCAATTGATTATACTCTACACACTGTTTATTGTCCGAATGATAATTTAAGAAACGTGTAGAACAACCTACTTGCAGCACGCCATATAGATAAGTTAATAATTTTAGTTTGCAGTTTACCAGAATCATTTAACGATTGGACTCGCACGAAAATCTTTAAATCATCCAGAAACAATCAAACGTTGCAAAATTTTTCAAAATCTCTAAACCGATCACAGCAAGCAGGTTTATGGTAATTATATGTGCGAAGAACCAGAAGTTTTAGTGAAATCCAAATAAATGGCGTCAACCTGGGCTTTAGACTCGATGTAATCAATGAAGTTAGTGAAGTGCAAGTGATAGGTAGATGAGGATATTCCAGTAGTGAACCCATGGTGGAAAGGTGAGATTTCTTGGTATGAAATTGTAGATGCTTTGTTAATTTTAATTCACAGAGTATACATACATATTATGTAACGAAGAGTATACACACATATTATATAACGAAGATAAAATTGAAGTATCACGATACTTTGAAATATCGGATTTACAACACTTTTTATGAAATGGAACAATATGTGCAATTTTCCAAGCGGTTATAAAACACCCACGTTCTAAAGATTGATCGAAAAAAAAACATAACAGAATTGCATTATCTGATTCCACATATTTAATTATACACGAAGGTCCACATTTATTATTAAAACCTAAAAGTGCCTCACAGATGTCTACCTCAGTTATAGACAAATCAGGGATGTTAAACAGGGAAAGGTTTGTGTTCTAGTCATTACCGATTGGGATTTCAGTAACCGTGTTCAGCTGAGTATCGTTATATTTCGTTACAGAAGCAAATTCAGTGAAATTTCGCTTTTCATTCACAAACATTTCAGGTTCTTAATGAATGTACCTAGCTTTAAATTAGGACTTAATCCGCTTACGAAACTTCTGAGGAAGCCTTATTTTTACGGTTACGCAAGTTAATCAAATAATAATCAAACCACGGTTAGTAACTACATAGAATGACACTGCAAATGACAATATGGAATTTATTTAACAATTACGAGAAAAATATGAAAGTTCTTCAACAACAAATGAAAAGAATGATTATAAAATCGTTACTAAATGTTAATCGGTTCGGAGAATTCAAGACAACTTCAGTGTTTCTTTAGTATTATGCGGCAAATAGGGTAAACAATTTTCAGGAAGAACAAGTTAGCATGTCAACTCCGAACGCCAAATTAGGATCTAAAACTCTTCAACAATTCAAGAATGGAAAACAAACAGAAGATTCAAAATAAAATTTTATGAAGTGAAAAATTTCTTGATATTTTATTTAAAATATTATGATCCAGATCCAAAAAATCATATTTTATAATCGGAATATAACCCATTTTTTATATTGATGTATGATTTAAAGATAAATAAGTTTTCAAAGGGAAAAATAAAAAATGGTGACCCCACGTGTCAAAGGTCACCAAACATGACCTTTTCTAGAAAAATATACCTTTTCTTCGGCAAATATTGAATAAAAAAATCCAAATAATACCATCACATAAATGCAAAGTCTATTCCCTTTCATATGAGCGATCAGCCATTTAAATCGGGTAAGTAGTTTTTGAGAACGAGCACAGTGAAAATTTGAGTTTTTAATGGAAATGAAAAAATTCTGAAAACGATGAATGTGAAACAGCAAGAAGGAAATAAAAAATATGAGTTAACATATTTCATACAGAGAACAGTTTCAGCGATTTTTGGCAAAATCGAAATAGGTCAGGACAAAATTTGTGCTGTTTCCATCGTTTTATTATATGTATGTGAGTGTTTGTATGTACGAGTATGTATGATCTTAGTACAAATCCACATGCCTACTTAAGCCGATTTGAATCAAACTTTATTGTATTATTGTTTAGGACCCAAGGAAGGTCACTGTCAATATCTTACACATCCACCTCCTTCACGTAGAGGAGAGGGAGGGGCAGAATATAGACCCGGGGCTCGCATTTTTGAATTCAATCGAAAAAAGTCGCAAATAACTTTGCTACAGCAATTTACATTTTTGGAATATAGGCCCTGGGTTGGTATTATACAAAAAACTACGTTATACAAAAAAAAAAGTTTCAAATGCATGGTTTGTTACGTGTCTTAATTTTGTTAAATTGTGTTTCATTATCGACTATTTCTAAATAAAGGCAAATGATATAAATAACATAATATGTAAACCGGATAAAAGTAAATCACAATGCCATGCAAATAATTTAGTTATGTGTCCTAGTTACGTTTATTTACGGTTCAATTCTGACCAACACTGATAGCCATTGAGTAAAAAATAGTTTTTTTTTCTATTTCGTATTCTACTGCGTTAGCTGCCATTGGCCTTACAAAATATTATAAGACCAACAAATTTTGTGACTTAATTTTTTTCTTGCAATAAAATAATTCAATACAATATTGAAAATACCTCTAAATAGAAATTAAAGCTAAAAAACTAAGGGCAAGAAGAAAAACAATACAGAAAATGTAAGTTGATGTTACTAATTGCTGATGCATTTAACATTTGTTAGTAAGCAAAAAAGAAATAAGGTGGATATGAAACCGTATTAAACTATAATAAACAATTAAACTCAAAGTTGGTGTGACATTCGAGTCATCCGAATGGTGTGGAGTATTTCACTCAAAGTGTGCAGCTACTCAAATTAACGAAAAATATAAATTTTACTGAAAAAGTGTAGGCCTACATAAAAAAAGTGTAAATAACCAACAGAACGAGGTACGGAGCGATATATTCATAAAATGGACTGATCAAGCTTTCCGAAAAAATTTTGTGTTTCTTTTTTTTTTTTTCAAAACAGATGCTACACCATGGTCATTTCCCATAATCTCAGAGATTCGTACCTATGGCTATTTCCCCTTCAACAACCATTTATCAGAATTGAAATCAAACTATTTAGTCACAAAAAAGAATGCTAATTAAATGAGATGAGCCGGAAGAAGCTTAGCTCATATACCATAATGAAATCAAAAAGACGGTTGAATGATATTACTAAAGTTAATGCATAAGAGCCATCGGATGAAAAAACACTGGGACCAACAAGAGAAGGAGAGAAAAATCAGGCGTAGCTTGACCTATGAAAGGAAAATAAAGTGAAAGGAATAAATTGCCTGTAGCACCGCGTCATAAAATAGTGTACAAATGTGGAACAGAATGTTAAGCCAGAATAATAAAGCTAGTTTGTGGTATTTTCTAGAAAAAAATTTTAATCCAATTGGTATCAAAAATTTTATGAATTCAAAACATTTTACAAGTTTAATCAAACGAATTTAATAAATTTAAACAATTGAATTTAACTTACAAACCTTTAAGAATTTTTAAAATTTCAATATATTTGAAAATTTTGAGAATCTTTGTGAAATTCAATGTTCTTAATCATTTGCCAGAATTGGGATTAATTTTTATGATTTTGCCCTAATATTAAAGGAATTTTAAGAATTTATAGATTTTAAACATTTTCACTATTTTAAAAATTTAAGAGTTTAGAGTATTTTATAAATTTAATGAATCGAATTTAAGAGTTTAAAACAATTAAACGAAGAGTTTAATGATTTTTAAATTAAAATGAAAATTATATTGTTTAAGAAATTCAGACAATTTTAAGAATTCTCGGATCAGAAGGTTTTAAAATTTTGATGAATTTTAAAAATTTAAGAATTTAGAATTCGAAGTATTTTACAAATTCAATAAAACGAATTTATTAATTTAAAATAATTAAAAGCAGAACTAAGATTTTTAATTACACATAGAATTTAAAATTTTGAAAGTTTCTAAAAATTTGTGAAATTGGAATTTTGCAGAATTTCAAAAATCTAAGAATTTTAGAACATTATAGTCCTTTATAAATTTAATGAATCGAATTTAACAATTTGAAATAATCAACGATTTTTAAATGGACATTAAAATTTAAAATTTTGAAAACTTTACAAAATTTAAAAATTTAATTTTTATGAAATTGAATGTTTTTGATCATTTGGCAAAATTTGGATTAATTTTAAAGCTTTTGCATATTGTTGAAGAAATTCAGATAGTTTTCAGAATTTACGAATCTGAAAATTTTAAAATTTTGAAGAATTTTAAAAATTTGCGAAATTTAGGAATTTTAAGAATTTGAAATATTTTATGAAACTAATTTAACAATTTGAAACAATTATAAGAATTTAGCGATCAATAAATATCAATATTTAAAAATTTATTAAAACTTTTAAAAATTTGAAAATTTTGTATTATTTGTGAAATTTAATGCTTGTTGTGTGTTGCATATTTTTGAAGAAATATAAACAATTTTCAGCATCTTCGAGGTTGAAAATTTTTAAATTTTGAAGAATTTGAGAAATTTACGAGTTTAAAGGATTCGAAGTATTTTACAAATTTAATGATACGAATTTTACTATTTAAAATATTTAAAAGCATAACTTAACGATTTTAATTACATGTAAAATTTGATAAAATTTGGATTCTGGAATTTTTTCATAATATTGAAGAAATTTAAACAATTTTCAGAATTTACGAATTTAAAGATTTAACAATTTTGCAGAATTTAACAACTTCAAAGTGAAGAAGAAAAAAAAATTGTAAGAGAATTTATTTGTATTAGTATGATTCGCTAGTATATAACGCACGGCACATTCTGTGTATATGGAATGTAAATTGTGGTATAATCAGTCCAGTCGCCGCGGCCTGATGAGAAGATTGATTTTTTCATAATCATAAGCTCATCAGTTCGAAACTGGATTGAATTTTCTTACCATCTTCGGAACGTATTAAAATCATATAAATTTAAAAAAAATAAAAATTTTAATAAATAGAATTGGGTATATTAGTCAATTTCGTTGATGATTGTTGGTAAATACTAAAATGGTCTAATCGCCGGTAGCATATTAGAAATTACATGAATTAATTAACATTTCAACAAAAAAATTCATAAAGTAAGTTTTATAAATTTAAAGAATCAAATTTAACAATTTGAAATAATTGACAATTTTTAAATGAATAATAAAATTTAAAAAATTTTAAAAGCGTTATAACATTTAAAAATTTTTTAATTTTAAAATTTGGATTAATTTTGAAGATTTTGCATATTGCTGAAGAAATTCAGACAATTTTCAGAATTTACGAATCTGAAGATATTTAAATTTTAGAGAATTTTAATAACTTGCAAACTTTAGGAATTTTAGGAATTCGCAATATTTTACAAATTTAATGAAACGAATTTAACAATTTGAAACAATTAAAATAATTTAGCGATCAATAAATATCAAAATTTAAAAATTTTTAAAACATTTTGAAATTTTGAAAGAATTTGTAAAATTTGGATTAATTATCTTTGAGTTAAAAAATTTAAAAGTTTTGAAGAATTTGACGAATTAGAGAAATTTAAGAATTTAAAGAATTCGAAGTACTCGTACATAGTTTACAAACTTAATGAAACAAAATTTAACAATTTAAAATAATTAAAAGCAGAACTTAACAATTTTTAATTGATTGATGTTTTTTTTGATAATTTGAGAGAATTTGGATTCTGAAAATTTTAAATAATATTAAAGGAATTTAAACAATTTTCAGACTTTACGAATTTGAAGATTTAAAAATTTTGCGGAATTTCAAAAAATTAGGAACTTTACAACTTCAAAGTCTTTTACAAAATTTAATCAATCGAATTTAACAATTTGAAATAATTAAAATAGGAATTTAACGATTTTCAAATGGATTTTAAAATTTAAAAAAATTTAAAAACTTTACAAATTTTGAAAACTTTGTAATTGTTTGTGAAATTGATTATTTTTGATCATTTGGCAATATTTTGATAATTTTGAAGATTTTGCATATTGTTGAAAAAATTCAAACAATTTTCAAAATTTACGAATTTGAATATTTAAAAATTTTGAAGAATATTAAGAATTTGAGAAATTTAAGAATTTTAAGAATTCGAAGCATTTTACAAATTTAATCAAACGAATTTAACGTTTTAAACTAATTAAAACGATAAATTTAAATAATTTTAGTTTCATATCAAAATTTTAAGAATTTTGAAAATTTTATAAAATTTAATATTTTGGTCATTTGGTAAAATTTTGTTCAATTTTAACCAACTTTCAGAGTTTACGAATGTTAAGATTTTAAAATTTTACGAATTTTTAGAAGTCCAAGTATTTTAGAAGATGAATATAAAAATACATTAAAAATCTCAAGAATTTGAAAAATTGCAGAAAATTTGAAAATTTTTCAAAATTTTAAGAATTCTCAGAAGTCCAAGTATTTTATTGAAACAAATTTAACAATTTCAAAATAATTAAAAGATGAATATAATGCTTAAATACATTAAAAATTTCAAGAATTTGGAAAATTTAACAAAATTTGAAATTTTTTTACAATTTGTGAATTTGAATGTTTTTGAATTTGCTTTAATTTTGAAAATTTAAAATTTATCTATTTATAAAAGTCTGGGTCTCCAAAATTTTTCCCCTCCTTTAACTTAGGAGTCTTGACGACGGAATCAGAGGTAAAGTTGCATTGCAGAATAATGCATTTTAAATCCTACCTTCTTAATTACGCATTGAACATAAATTAATTAATCAGTGTTTATTTAGTACTTCATAACTTATGTTCAAGAGCATATTTTAGTAATAAAAGTGATTTAATATTTGATTCGTATGAAATAGTATGAAATATTTGTGTCCTCCACTATTCCAGGGGTAAAATAGGAATTTAACGATTTTCAAATGGATTTTAAAATTTAAAAAAATTTAAAAACTTTACAAATTTTGAAAACTTTGTAATTGTTTGTGAAATTGATTATTTTTGATCATTTGGCAATATTTTGATAATTTTGAAGATTTTGCATATTGTTCAAAAAATTCAAACAATTTTCAAAATTTACGAATTTGAATAGTTAAAAATTTTGAAGAATATTAAGAATTTGAGAAATTTAAGAATTTTAAGAATTCGAAGCATTTTACAAATTTAATTAAACGAATTTAACATTTTAAACTAATTAAAACGATAAATTTAAATAATTAACGATTTTTAGTTTCATATCAAAATTTTAAGAATTTTGAAAATTTTATAAAATTTGTAAAATTTAATATTTTTGGTCATTTGGTAAAATTTTGTTCAATTTTAACGAACTTTCAGAGTTTACGAATGTTAAGATTTTAAAATTTTACGAATTTTTAGAAGTCCAAGTATTTTAGAAGATGAATATAAAAATACATTAAAAATCTCAAGAATTTGAAAAATTTCAGAAAATTTGAAAATTTTTCAAAATTTTACGAATTCTTAGAAGTCCAAGTATTTTATTGAAACAAATTTAACAATTTCAAAATAATTAAAAGATGAATATAATGCTTAAATACATTAAATATTTCAAGAATTTGGAAAATTTAACAAAATTTGAAAATTTTTTACAATTTGTGAATTTGAATGTTTTTGAATTTGCATTAATTTTGAAAATTAAAAATTTATCTATTTATAAAAGTCTGGGGCCCCAAAATTTTTCCCCTACTTTAACTTAGGAGTCTTGACGTCGGAATCAGAGGTAAAGTTGCATTGCAGAATACTTCTTAAATAATTATTTTAAATCCTGCCTTCTTAATTACGCATTGAACATAAATTAATTAATCAGTGTTTATTTAGTACTTCATAACTTATATTCAATAGCATATTTTAGTAATAAAAGTGATTTAATATTTGATTCGTATGAAATAGTATGAAATATTTGTGTCCTCCACTATTCCAGGGGTATGGGAAAACTTGAATGAACGATAAGTAATTGAAACTTTTAGTAAATAGTACATATCTAATTAACTTTACTCAAAGTTGTTTTGTTTTTATTGACCATTTTTGGGAACCTTGAACTAAAAATCGCTTTCATTGATTGACGACTTCAGATTAACAAAATAAATAGCTGAGTGAATAATCTAATGGTTGCTTTTATATCGTTAAGTCATAAAAAATCGCTTAATATTATTGTTTAACACCTACAGCAATCCTATAAATACCATGCCAAACGTCTATATATTTTAAATGCTAAGAGATATCTATAACCCTGTTTTATGATGATAATCATCGTTTAGGCATTGACAAAAATATACTCGTGTGTATAAACAAACACAAATTATAGTCCTCATTAAATTTGAATTATTTTCGATTTTAATAACCAAATTTATGTTTATATTAAGGATAATGTTATGTTTATATTAACAATATCCAATAAAATAAATGTACCACATAAAAATAAAAATTACAATCAATTTATAATTCTCGATAATACCTTTACAAAAAAAAAAAAAAACGAAAAATGATTAAAATTGTTCATATAAATACATAGCTGTATACATACATAAAATGTGATATGATAATCATAATAATGTCGTATCATCAACATGCGGAGTGAAACATTATTAACATCGTTATCATTTTCTTAGATTCAATGATTTTATTTATATTTTAATAATATTAAAAAACATTAATTTTATTACTTTTCATATTATGTATGAGTATAGTGTGTGTGTGTGTGTGTGTGTTTATATGGGTGTATCGCTTTGCCATGTACATACATTCGTATATACATATAAAATTATGTTGTATATGATTCGTGTTTATCAAAATCCGAACAAGATGAGATGATAGCGCGAAAAATCGCGTATCTAAATTTAATAATGGCAATAAGAACAATTTGTATCATAATAATCTGTATCATTTTTAAATTAAATCACAAGGAAATGAAATTTTCGTGCGCTCGAGTTTAAAAGGGAGAGGAAAATTAACGTTTAATAGACAAAAATAAAATTTTCATTTTAATAGGGTAATATTATTTAAATGGAATTGAATTAACCAAAATTTGCATTCATGTTATAAATATATTGAGATAAATTGTTGAACAAGGGAGGTGTTGAAATTTGTACTACATTTCCGTTCGCTTCGTGACATTAATGTTTTAGAATTTCACAATTGGTGAGATTGGAAGTAGACATTTAATGGTTAGGTATTTTCAAAAGACATGCCTCGAATATTCTCTGGTAGGTCTAGTGCTTAGAAATTTGGAAACAAATTATATTGAAAATGGCTAGCAAATTGATGTGCCAGGAGCGTTTCTGCAAAGACGAACAGATACACTAAAATTCAATTTGTGTTTTGAAGCTTCAAATTTTGAAAATATCAGATATGTATAAGGCGGAATAATAATATTTTCATTTTATTACTTCCCAAAATTTTAGGAACCGTGTTGGTTATGATTTTATATTTTGCTCCGTTCACTGCTGAGTAATTCATGAGATTTTTCGTTCCTATTTCTAGGAGGTTAATATGGAAGATTGAATTGAAGAATACGAGCCATAGCAGAGGCCGATTAACGTTTAGGTGCACTAGGCATGTGCCTAGGGCCCGTGAATTTTGGCGGCTCGTAAATGTCTTGTTGCGTCATAGTGAGGTATACTTTGTTTTTTCAGAAACCCCGCACAGCGTTTCGGAAGATAGGCTGAAGTGTTTAACCAGATTTCCTCAATATTTTGGAGCAGCTTGTCGGAATTCCTGGAACGTTTTATTTTTAATCCTCGTTTAAGGAATAATAAAACCTCGTAAGAGTGAAATATAGGCCATTTGCTTATTAATTCTAAATTTTAGTCGAAAACAGTTATAATGTTACCACTTCCGTAAACATTGCCGCTTTTCATCGTTACATGGGACATTTTCCAAAGCGCCAATAACTCGTGCAAGTGTTGTATCGTAAAATATATCGACCGTTTTAAGTTTTGTTTAGAAACAATTGATTGTCCAGATTCAGACAGCCGAAGTCAAAAGCCTTGTCCAACAAACTCTGCTTAATTTAGGGTGGCTTTATCTTTCCTTTTCATTGTTTTTCAAACTCGTTCTTTCCGGGTCTGTTTACAAAATCCCAAGTACCATAAAAGGTTTTACTGAACCCAAATATGTTACAACAGCTTCATTTGTTGCATTACTGCAATATTTAGAAACTATCAGCTTCCTCATTTCTGGTGTATAGGTCTTGTTTTTGCCCATTTTTCCAGCAAAATTATATACCTCTGAGCTATCAAAATTGATATGTATTAAAATTTAAAAAAATTAAAAAAATTAGGCACATCCAGCTCATTGAGTTCTCAAAGAAAATTATTTTTTAGCAAGTAAAATGTTAGACCTACTTGTTTTTTTTTAGTAAGGTCTCACTTCGCACCAATTGTTTCTAGTTTCGTAGATGGTGACCACCCAGAAAAACAACGTGACGTGGACGTGTGACTAAGGCTGGAGGAAACCAGACGTTTTGGGCATGGGAAACCGGAAAAGCCTACTTTTCACGCTTTTTGTAGGAAACGGAAATTTTCCCAGCAGATACCACGTCTACATAAATTATAATTTGTGCTGAACATGAGAACGTCCCACTTAACCTTCCACTTTTCTATTACCACACCAGAGTTTTTACGTCCAATAATATCGTTTTTCGCAAGATTGGCCATGATTACGTCTTTGGAGTTTCAGGTGGATCAGTAGTAAAAATCATTATTCGATCAGTAAAGAGCGAATAATAAATTTTGAAGAGCGAGTTTTAGAACGCTGAAATATACCATGGAAAAATCCGGTTAAAAGTGAATTCCCATTTTGGCATTTTGTGATAATTGTTTCTTCTTGAAAATCGAAACTAAACGAGTAATAAACTTGAATAGCGGCAGGTCATATGGCACCATGTCCATTATCTAAGGGTCATGTGACCCTCAGGTGGTCACACACCAAAAAAACTAAAACACATTTATTTTGGGAAATCCCACTTTTGCATTTTTATTTTTTTTTTTCGTATGGTGTCAATCAACGTGTTAAAGTCACCGGCGACTTTTTTTCCGTGAATTTCAGGTCAGAGCGGAAATCAAATAAATGTTTTCAGAGGATCTGGGATAAGGTGAACAATTTCGGTTATTAAATATTTAGGCCGATTCTGGAACGATAATTCGAGTTCATGTTGGAATGAAAAAAAGTGATTTGATAAAAATAATATGAAAAAAGGTTTTTGGGTTTGATGATTCGAATTTATTGTTAAAATGCTTATTTGTATTCACTAAAATCGAAAATTTCAAAAGATTTTAATTATTCAACTACATTTTACATTAAAGCGCCCATATTGAATCGGCCATTTTGACTTAAATTTTCTCTGAATTAATTGTTTCCTCATATTCTGGTGAGTAATCTTTGATTAAACCTCTCTTCGGTTTAAAATTCTCTGTAAAATTTCTATTGACTGCCTATTGAACACATCTGTGGTAAACGCCTTTGTCATTTACAACAAATTCCAACTAAATTACATAATTAGAAAAAATCATTAATTTATTAAAGAAACATTTTATGATCCTTCAATATTTTAAATACGAATTAATATATTTTTAACTGTGGTATTATTAAAGTTGTGTACCAAAACATGGCGCGCTTTTTGAAAAATTGAAATTTTTTATTTGAAAATGATTTAAAAACCTTTTCTGTCGTGCTACATAAGAGAAAAATAATTTTCACCGGTAGTTCGCGCGGTACCGAAATGCAGGTAACGTGTGACCCACGTGTGGGTCATATGGCAGCAAACTGGCTAAGTGGCGGATTAAGGAAAATCTCAGCCCTAAGCTAGCTCTCGTTTCTGGAAGCAAAATTTAATTTTCCTACAAAAAGCGTGAAAAGTAGGTATACCTGTTTCCCGTGCGCAAAACGTCTGATTTGCTTCAGGCTTAGTCGCACGTCCCCTGAACGACGTGAGACCAACTTATTTCAAATCTTAGCTTTTTCGATTAAACAGGTAGAAGAACAACAGTTTTCGGTAAAATTTTCGGCTTCAGACATAGTTTAATTACTTAATTAAATGCAGACATATTGTTTTGGCTTCTAATTTCAGTAAAAAAATATAAAGGACTGAAATCTCACAAGGTGATCAGAACTCCGGTCATTATTAATTCAACTCTCATATCGATCCTGAAATCAAACTTTTAAGACAATCTTTAGCTTAACCTCTAGCTCAATTTACAACTCAACATCTATCTCAATCGCAAGCAATTCTAAACGCAATCACCAAATTAACGGCCAACCCAGCCGTCAATTAAATCACCAAATCAACCCTTAGTCAACTTTCAAATCTAACATTAACCTAAATCCAAATCAATCCTTAAATAATTCCCTAACCGAACAACTCACACCCAATGCAAGCTAACTAGATCCTAATTCTACGTCAACTTAACTTATCTCTACCCAAATCTCGAACCTCTGCTCAAGTCTAGACTTATTTTCCAACTAAATCTAACCTACCACTAAACCCTAAATCGACTTCAAATTTATCCCTAATCGAACTTATCACAACCATACGGGATGATACAATCATACCAATACACCACTATAACTCTACACCCTCATCCCGGGGCTAGCTCAGCTACCGAGGATGGGGGGGGGTCAGCACGGTGGCGGTTAGCTGAACGGCATATAGATATATCGGTTAGCTGCGAATAACCAATAAGCAGTCCCCGACCGAGCGGTAGAAGTGGAGGAAGTGCTGAAAAGGTTACATTTAATCCTGTAAAGTTTATATGGCAAACAACGCGAGCGTATACCGCTATAAGTACACAGAAACCCGGAAGCGTCTGTCTCATATTGGGCGGCTCTGTGGTCAGCGTCTGTTCTTCATATCAGGGGCGGCTGCGTTCATACCTGGCAGTAGGTATAAAATGCTATGGGAAGGAACCCAGAATTCAAATACGCAATGGAGACAACCATACAAAACAATGTTACAGTGCAGGGATTCGGAACCCCAGTACCGGTGGCTTTAGGGAGTGAGCAAGCAGGCTCCCAGCCGTCGAGATCCAGCGACTGCAATGCTGTGGTGGTGGCCCACCTGGCCGCTACAGTATACTGCGGCAGGGAGAAGCGAGATTGGGGAATCACGCACTGAGAGAGAAAGCATCTTCGGGAAAAGTGCAAAAGTAGAGCGATCTCCAACCAATAAACCACTACCATCAACGAGTAAAGCTGTAGCTGTATCGACCATCAGTCGACCCGACAACGCTATCGAGGCATTGGGTGACAAAATTGCAGAGCTCCACGAATTCGCGAAAACCAAACATAATGTGCATCAGAAGATTAAAAGCATGTTCTTAAACCTAAAGACACTTTATAGGCATGCCACGGATAGCCTGAAGGAAAAGGGTTTGATAGAGAGTAAGGCAGAAGCGGTAGGGCAGAGCAAGGCGACACAAATGACACAAACATCTCCTAAGGTTAGCAACTGCCACGGTACGAAAGAAGATGAAACTAGCGCTAAAGAGCAGGCCCAAGAGGTGGCATCTGTTAAGAGAGGAAGGGAAGATGGAAGCCCGGCGACTCAGACTAGGAAGAACGAAAATGCAGATAGAGTCAAAACAGCTGCTCTAGATTCATCGCGTCCCCACTCTAGTAATCCACTGGACGATGTGCTCGAGGAGACGCCAGAGGTAGAAGCTCCCTGGCTCCAGGTAGGAAGGAAAATCCGGAAACGTAAAGAAAAACCGCCTCGGCCGGATGCAATCCTCATTAGTAACGGTGAGGATATGACATACGCTGATATCCTTAAGAAGATCAAAGACGACGCTGGCCTCAAGGGATTTGAAAACAATGTAGCCCGAATAAGAAAAACGGCCAAAGGTGAAATGCTTCTTCAATTAACAGAAGCTAAAACAATGTAAACTGCGGCATTTAAATCTTCACTTGATGCAGTATTGGGCGTAAAGGTTCAGGTCAAAGCGTTGACTGAGCCGTGCAAGCAACTCGTTGAGATCAGAGATCTTGACGAGGTCACAACTAAAGAGGAGATCCACCAGGCAAATCGCTTAGTGAAGCATATTGCGGTACAAAAACAGCTGTGCTGGCTCTACCCCTCACACTGGCTGAGATGACTATCGCAGCGAATCAAATTCGCATTGGATGGGTAGTTTGCCGAATCAGGGAGAAAATGAGACCACCAGTTAGATGCATTCGATGCTTTAACATTGGACACAGAACCGGAGAATGTAAGAGCACTGAGAATAAATTCAAGGCTTGCATTAAATACGGAGAGGAGGGACACTTTGTTAAGGCCTGCATAAACCCAGCAAACTGTTACCTATGTCACGGTAAAGGCAAGTCTAACCACATAGTAGGGTCTAGAGAATGCCCAGCTTTCAAGAGATCGCCATAAAACCCTGCGCTATGATTTTGTTGCAGTTAAACCTTAACCACTGTGAGGTACCGCAAGACCATTTAGCCCAGAGTGTGCGCGAGCTAGGGGTGGACATTGCCATTATTAGCGAGCAATACAGGAATATGAATAGTGCTAAATGGACGACTGATACTATGAATAGAGCGGCTGTTTGGTCTTGTGATCGTTTCATATTTCAAGAATCGGCCTAAGGTATCGAGGCTGACTTCACCAGAGTGAAAGTTCAAGGAATCCATATTTATAGTTGCTATGCCTCACAAAATATTCCAATTGAGCAGTTCGAAATCTTTCTGGACCGTCTGGTAGCTGATGTTCTAAATCGCATGCCTGTCATTATTGCCGGAGATTTTAATGCCTGGGCGATCGAATGGAGATGTCAATGCACAAACCGAAGAGGGCAGGTTCTGATGGAGGCATTCTCGGTACTGGATGTCGTACTTGGGTCTGGAGTCGGATCAGTGGTAGACCTTACCTTTGTCAGTGCAGGTCTTTCATCAAGAGTTAGCTGGGAAGTCAGCGAGCGTTACACTCAAAGCGACCATGAAGCATAATTAAACTTAATACCTGAAAAAGCGAGCCACGAGAACAAGCTAGGAAATTTGCTGGATGAAAGTCAACGCCTTTCGACCAAGAATCTTTTCTACTGACGACTAAGGATATCAAACTGCTTGGATCTATTAACGATAAGGTAAGCCAATTAACAACTGGCATTATTAAAGCCTGTGATGCAACAATAACCAGAAGATTTGTAGGTCGCCGTCTTTTCCCAGTTTACTGGTGGACTGAGGAAATAGCCCAGCTTCGCAAAGCCTGCCATAGTGTTCGACGGAAATTTCAGCGGTAAAAGCATACTTCTAGTTCGGTTGGTCTCCAAAACGAATTTCGTGAAGCTCGTAGGAGGCTTAAAGAAGCCATTTGTCAAATCAAGCTGATAATGGGCAAGCTTAGGCGTCCACAAAATGAAGCCCCGACCTGTGCCAAAACAACGAGAGAAATTGTTTCCAGTCTTTTTCCGCAACAATTCGGAAAGATCCCAGAAATTGAACGAAGATTAGAAAGTGAAACAGTGCCAGAAATCTCCTTGGATGAGCTGAATGTGGCTTGTGTTAGGATTAGAGTTAACAAAGCCTCGGGTCCGAGTAAAATCCTAAACGTGGCAGTAAAAGCGGCAATTACCGCCAAACCAGGAATATTCCTCGAGGTGTATAATCAATGTCTAAGCGAAGGCATATTCCCGAAACAGTGGAAACTACAAACCCTGGTCCTGATTCCTAAAGCTGGTAAGCCACTCGACCAACCGTTAGCTTACCGCCCTATATGTCTGCTCGATACGATGGGGAAGGTGTTTGAGCGTATAATATGCAACAGGCTTGATTCATATATTGGAGAAATTGGTGCTCTCTCGGATAAGCAGTTTGGCTTTAGGAAGGGCCGATCTACCATTGATGCGGTGAAACTTGTCAAAAACATTGCTCAAAATGCGATCGAGGGAAAGAGATGGAAAGGTGGCAAGAAAAAATATTGTGCTTTGATTACGCTCGACGTTAAGAACGCATTTAATACTGTAATTGGAAAGAAATCCTCTTAGCCTTAAAAAGGATGAATGTCCCACTCTACTTACAGAGAATTGTTAGGGATTATTTCATGAATAGAGTACTGAAATATGACACAGACGATGGGTCAATCGATTATGAGGTTCTAGGTGGCGTACCCCAGGGTTCAGTTTTGGGGCCGACGCTGTGGAACATCATGTATGACGGTGTACTCAGACTCGTTTTACCTAAAGAAGCACTGATCGTACTATTTGCTGATGACGTTGCGATAGTCATTGTTGCTAAGGAGATAGAGGGAATTCAACTCATATGGTTGGAGGTACTTGAGAAAGTTGAAAGCTGGATGTCAAACAGAAGCACTTCATATCACAAGCAGGAAAACTAAGGGGTCAATATCTCTCCAAATGATGGATCATGAAGTTCTGTTGACGTCAGCTATCAGATATCTGGGAGTGATGATGGATGCCACCCTTTCAGCTCGAATCGAACCGTAACAGTAGTGGGTAACAGCGCAAGCTAAATCCTCCCCCTGATGAAATACCTGACGGTGGTACCAGGGGGGCAAGGGATACAGTGGCGGGGGTCTGGGGTATTTTAGTGAGTAGTCGAAAAAAGTCCCACACTCACTGGAGTCAATATCTCTCCAGGGGTTCGTAAATGAATTTTAGAGATCCTTACAAAAAAAAAAAAAAACTCTAAACATCTCATACCATCATACCGCCATGACACTATACCATTAAACCGTCATACAATCATACCATTGTACCATATTGACGTCGAACCATCCTACCATCCACCACACCTTCATACCATCATATCATCATAAAATCGTACCATAGTACCATCATACAATCATACATACTGCCATCCCAACATACCATCATATCATTATACCATCATACAGGTTTTACACTTCATATTGATCCTTTTACACTTCAAACTAAACCTTGTACATTTCAAATTGAACAATTGGCTATTCCTTAACCGATTATGATGAAAATTGACACGTGCGTTGGAAATGGGATTCTAAAATAATTTTTAGATAAAGTTCTGTAATATAGACAATAACAATATAACTTAGCTAGAATAGAAGGGAATGTGACCCAAAAATTATTTTTAGACCAACTTGTGAGGAATATGTCAATATGGCTTCTATAATGTTGTCTATTAAGGTTTCTGTGAATCATGCAGCTGTTGAGGTTTCTTTAAGACAGCCTCAACATACTATTTCAATCAAATATTTAAATTGCATTAGAAACTTTTCTCGCCAATCATTCGCTTTAAACTTTGGCTAATATTTTCTGAGTATTTACTGTCAGAGCATAATTTTGGCCATTTTTGAAAAATATACTGTGTAGCGGACACACGCTTCAGTATTGAAAAAAATAACGATAGTGCAGACTTTCGGAATTAGAAATATTATTTTAAATCCTCATTACCAATCTCGAATTTCATTATAATCGGTTAAGGAATAGCAAAGTTCCGTCCTACTTGGCCATCATCCAGAACTTCCTCCAAAAATCATTTTAGAATGTTACTTCTAAAGCGAATGTCAAATTTGACTAAAATTCGTTAAGAAATGGATAAGTTACACCCTAATTGGCCATTTGTGTAATTTGTTAAAGGTTCAATTTTAGGTTTGAGAAATTAAAAATGACCTTTCTTAAGTCTTAAACAATATTTGTTTACAATTTGGTTCAAATTGGTCAGGGCGTGTGGATTTGTTTAAATATCATACTCATATGCCGTACTTACGTACACTCACTTATATAACCAACCACCATTCAACCCGCAAACGGCCCCAAACTCAACCCTCAACCCAACCGCAAACCCTATTTCAATTCAATCCTCAAACCAGCATATACATACATATAAAACATTGGCCAACTGCTCACTATATCTTAATTTAACCCCAACTCAACTCCAACTCAACTCCAACTCAACTCCAACTCAACTCCAACTCAACTACAACTCAACTCCAACTCAACTCCAACTCAACTCCAAATCAACTCCAACTCAACTCCAACTCAACTCCAACTCAACTCCAACTCATCTTGAACTCAACCCGCAAATTGACCCCTAACTTAACCTTCAAACCAGCATGCATAACAAATAGGTGAATATTTGTATAACCAGGTATTTTGGATCAATTCGTATGGCAGGTACCGGATTCTCTTGACGTACGGGTTCCAAAAGCTCTTCAAATCTCTCCTTCTCGAGATGTGCAGACAAAAAGACGGACATTTTTTTTTTGCTTTTCTGGACTCAGTGAGTTTCGAAACGTCGAAAAAAATGGTTTTGACCCACCAAAGTTTTGGTCATTTTTGACAGGATTGCAATACTTTCGTCTTTTTAGACCGAAGAAATTAGGAAGCTTTAATTACCGGGATTTTGTTTTCTGATAGTTTCAACATCACATGCCAATCCTTATTACTATATGATGTATTCATTTTCTGATAATTGCAGTTTCTAATTTATATAAATGTATTACCTCGAACTTAAACTGCTGAAGTCTTGAATTCGAGTCTCGTTTTGGCATCACAAAAATTGATGACTTTAAGAGGCCCAATTTCAATATATTTTTTTTTAATTACGTCAGACTTCCGACCCTCAGATTTGAGAAATCCGGTCCGAGTATCCTCGATTTGGATAATAAAGCTCTATCTATACGCGATGTCTGACTGTGTAAATAGTAATGATAATGACTTTCAAAACCCATCCACATTTATTTAACATAAATAATTAATTTCTCATAAAGGTTTAATTACTTGTGTTTGGTAAAATTTTGTATGATGGCCCCATCATGAACATTAAAAATTTAAAATTCATTTCGTGTAGCTATACTCGTACAACCGAATACATATATTTTATATCAAAAACCTTATTAATCGCCGGTTTTGTGTTTTTTTTTTTACTGAATTTAGAATTTCTAATTAATTGTCATGTCAATAAACAAAACAATAAAAAAAACATAATGATTTGTCTATTGAGATTTTAGGTTAATTATATTAATAAACCACCACCAAAGTATAAAATTTATACATGACATAAAAATTTTGAAAATTGTTAGTACTAATAACAACTTTGGACTCTCAATATAAACAAATCGTGCTCGACTAAATTATATAATTTTCCTTAAGTACACAGTAAAACCGTAAAAAAACAATAAATCAATAGGAATGTCTTTAATTGACATTAAATTGACAGTGAATCTATATTATATTGTATTGGGGGACGCGCGGTTATTATTATATGGTTGAGTGATGTACAAGTAATTTATACAACATTTTTTGGACTTTTTGAACCGTACACCGACATTTGGAACTCAATACAATACGAAAATTTAAATATAATTGCGGTGAATAATAATAACTGTGCTGTGTGCTATTGAGTAATGTGGAGTTCCCCCCACACCGCCTCCTATACTAACTATACATGAATAATGGATGAAAATTGTCGGGCCCCTTATATACCATCATCATTAATTTCAATAAAAATGTTTTGTGTACAATTTTCAATTAATGTTTCAAATAATAGGGCGAATCAAATACGAATTTGACTAAAAATTGGACACAATTTCAAAATGTTGTATTGTTACCGCGAAAAATGTAAAGTATAGTATGTACAATAGAAAAGATAATAAACAAAAAAATCAAACAAGAGTCGAAAGCCCTTCAAGAGCTGCTCAATCAGCTGCCTTTCTATTGTTATATTTTGTCTTATGCACTTGATGCAGTTGTGCACAATTGTTCTAGAAATCACTTTGCCTCTGATTTCCAAAACCGTCGCCTTGTAATGTTTGTAAGAAGGCTTACTCCCGGGTGATTGTGTAGGTTATGCATTTCTTCGTCGGTAGGATAATAGGATGGTTCACGTTATACGATGCTATTGATTTTTGTATCTTGTAAATTTGAATTATATCGCTCATTCTATTGGCTACAAAAGTTGTCCAACACCTGAAATGTGCCGACAACCAATCTAACACTAGTTTTGAGTCGGTTAATAGCATAACTGTGGCTATCTTGATTGTTAACGCCGATTCCACAAACTTCATTAGATTGGCTAATAATAATGTACCCATCAACTACAGCCGTGGAATACTAATCTGCTTGACCGGTGCAACTCGAGATTTCGCGGTAATTATATTGGATTGCAGACCATCCTTTGTTCTTACTACTGCATATATCACGGCGGCATACGCGCCTTCGCTTGCGTTGCTAAATCCAATTAAGCTTATTTCGTTGTTAGATTGCACCCATCTTGGAATTCGAATTGCTGGAATTTTATCCAAATCTTCTTTGATCTTTAGCCACAATTCCGATAGGTTCCTTGGAAGATCTTCGTCCCAGCTCAAATCATGCATCCACACTGCTTGAAGTAAAATTTTCATGCGTATTACAATCGGTGCCAACCAGCCAAGCGGATCGAAGATTCGACTAGTATCCGGCAGTAAAGTTCGTTTGGTATGCGCTGTTCGATCAGGTAGTTCGGTTGTGAATTTGAATGAGTCTCTGCAAGAATCCCATTGCAGCCCTAATAACTTTGGCGACTCTGAATACTCTCCGATGTCCATGAGAACCCTACTTGTCTCTTGAATAAATGCACTAATCTCGCCATCATTTGTCCTTAATTTTCGCAGTTAAAAACCGTGGAGCAATTATTATTTGCGTTATCAAGGTTTTAGCTTGTACTCTTGAATTGGACTCCGTCATCAGATCGTCTACATACATGTCTTGTTGTATGGCTTGTGCTGCTTCTGGTTGACTCGTTTGTAGCTTCATACCAATTTCCTTTAGACTACGAGTTGCCAGAAATGCTGCTGATGTCGTGCCATAGGTGAAAGTTTTAAACTGGTATGTGCTTGATTGGTCGTTTGCATTGTTTCTCCATAAAATATTCTGATATAGACCTGCCTCTACATTTTCTCCACGTCTCCGCATTTGACGAACTCATGTTGCCGAAATTTCAATAGAACATTGATTAGTGGTGGTTGCACGGTTGGCCCAACTAGTAAAATACCATTCAATGATATCCCGATTGACGATTTAGTAGACGCGTCGAAGAAAACTCGGAGCTTCTTGGTTGTACTGCTATCCTTTAGTACCCCGTGGTGCGGCAAATAGTATTTATTGGTTTTGCCATTTCCTTCTAACCTCTGCATGTGTCCCAACTCTTCATACTCCGTCATAAATGATCGATATAGCTTTCCAAAGTCTTCATCACGATTGAACCTTTTCTTCATTGGTTTCAAGCGGTTGGTGGTACCAGGCTGCTTGAACGGAAATTTAACAACAAATTTGTTGTTTGCGGTTTGTCTGGTGGTTATTTGAAACAGCTCTTCACATTTGTGTTCTTCTGGTGATCTTGTTATACTTCTGTGCTTGCTCTGTACTTCTCACGGCAACCACCTAGCCAAAAATGGTACGAAAAGCTGTTAGTCCACTGGATAAAGTATGCTGCTCTGATAGTGGTACTTTGAAGAAAATGTCCACACCTAATAGCACGTCGCTATGCCTACGCTTATTAAATGCTGGATCTGCTTCTATTAGCCCACTTAAGGTTTGAACGTCTTGCTCCAACAGCTTGAATTCATTGTGCACGCTGGACACCTTAGGAACTATGAAAGCCTGCGTTGTTAATGTGGTTGAATTATCTTGCACTGTAATGACCAGTTCAGTAGATCCACGTGTTGTGCCAATTCCCACTTCGTCAAATCCCTTCACCATGACTTTTGCGTTGGTGCGTTTAAGCCGCAAACCTTCCATACACTCCTTCGAAATGAAAGACGTTTGTGAGACGGAATCCAGTAATGTTCGATAAGTCTGATATTGCCCAGTCCCATCTTTGATTTTACTGAGCGGTCGCATTCGGTTGCTGTTCATTCTCGAACCGCTTCTCATCCGCTCCATGTTGCCATTTAAGCAATCAAAACAACTTTTACCCCTTTGAATGGTCTCTGATTTCTGCTTTGGTGTCATAGCTTCATAAACACTGCATTCGAAAATTCTGTGTCCGACTTGATTACATATTGGACACGTCATTCCTGGCGCTGTAGCTACTGCGTGTGATCGTGTAATTGAATAAACCGGGCCACCTCTCTTAGAGTAATACTGCATTAACTCCATCAGAACCTAGCGCTTTTAACCACCTGATTGATTCGTCTAATGTATCCGCAAACTTTCTTATATTAGACTCTATGTACCACTTGATAAAGGCATTGACCGTGTATCTCTTTCGATCGAAAGTGTACCTTTGAATCAGCTTTTGAAATGCCTCAATGTAACTGGTACCCGTTACTGGTAGGTGCCGGATAAGCGCCGCTGGTTCTCCTTTCAATAGTCCCTTTAATTATTGGAACTTTTTTGCCCCTATTAAATTGATTCGTTCGTGAATGGTGAACGTATAGATGTCAACAAAGGACTGCCACTCCATATAATTACCATCGAATATGGGAATGTGTCTATGCAATGGTGCTGTCCAATTGCGGCCCTGTCGACTGCTCGGTAAGGCTTTTCTTACGAATGATGGCATTCAAATTTGTGACAATGCAATAGTAATGGCCCTCGAATTCGGACAGATCTGACTTTGGCTTTTTAAATCGAACATATCACGTTCTATAGCTTGGAACTCGCTTAACAATTTTTCTGCTCTTTCTTGTCTCACCGAAACATCGCTTCTTCGTCCATGCTGCCCTTTACAAATGTCAGCAATTTGGTCATGGATTCCTTTAGTACTGCTCTTTGCTTGTTGATGCTCTCCATATTGATTATTTGCGCCTTTTATTATTTTAATTAACGTGGCTATTAATATTTTTATTGTAGGTTCACTACACATACTTGAATCCGTGTTAACAGACAACGGTTAATAAATCGACCGAAATATCGCTTGGTTTAAGCCCGAATAAAGTTGCGCTTTAAGCTTGCAGCTATGAACAAAGCACTTAGCGCTTGGATTCACGGTACGACAAGGTTGTTGACCTGTCACTCTCTGAATCGTTGCGTGAGTGCAAATAGAGACTCGTTGGCTTCAGTTTCCCACTCCAGTACTAACTGATTGGTGGTTAATTTATTTTATTTTACATACGTATTAATAACACAATATTCTAGCGAATTTATACAAAATTATACAAAATTAATAAAACGAAGTCGTCATCTTCCGGCTTGCGAACGTCCCGTCGCAATTTATGGTGATGTTGTATTTCCGAGGTAGCGATCCAATCTGTCGACGTGCACCACCTTTGCTCTGCCAGTGAGTTTCTCTACCCGGACAATCAAGTCGTTCGTTTTCCGATGACTTCGAACGATCAATCGCAATCGCATTGCAGCTTTCGGCAAAGGCCAACGTGTCGGACGGGGTTGTATAACCATACCACTTATCCTACGCCAAACTGGATAAGGTTTGCTTTGGGATCGTATTGTCTGACCATCTTCTTGGTTGCGAATGCGATCCATCTGCTGTTGGAGATTTCCGGAATAATCGTCGGCCGCCAATGTATCAGAATTTGATCCTACCAACATGTACTCTTGTAAGCGCAGCTTTCTTCCCTGTAGCATTTCGGCGGGGGACACATTAGTCGAAAGATGAACCGACGAGCGATACGCCAACATAAACAATGGGAGCAGTCGGTCCCACTCGGTAATCACCCAAGGTGCGGTTATGCCGTTTTACCATTCCATCAGAATGCGGGTGCAGTGGTGAGGTTCTCGTCTTTTTAGCACCGAGAAGTTCCATTGTCTTGGTGAATAGAGCCGCTTCGAAATTTCTACCTTGGTTCGAATGGATTTCGAGAGGCACACCGTATCGAGAGACAACCTCTTGGATCAATGTCTCGGCTACAGTTTCAGCAGTCTGGCCTGGTATCTCGATGACTTCTGGCAACTTCGTAAAATAGTCCATAATGACTAACGCGTAGCGGATTCCTTTATCCATGACTGGAATGGGACCCTTGATGTCAATCCCGATTCTTTCGAAAGGGGCGCCAAATACATACTGCTTCATTCGCCCACGAGTTCGGCGATGCGGACCTTTCCGTGCGGCACATACCTCACATTTCCGGCACCATTGTTCGATATTCCGGAGCCATCCTTGCCAATAAAATTTCGCCCGGACTCTCTGTTTAGTTTTCGTTATGCCAAAATATCTGAGGTTTTCTCATCATTTTCATCACACCTACTCGATCATGGGTGGCGGTACTAAGGTCTGAAATACAGTGGAAGTTCCGTCAGCTGATTCGAACTTACGTTTTAGGAGCCCATCGTATACTATAATCGAGTCCCATTGTGCCCAATATCCTTTGGTAATTGCAGGCAGTGTATAAATTTCCTCCCATGTCGGCCGGTTGCCTTTCTGCTTCCTGTCATGGGGTTTTATGAAATGTGCTTCACCCATATCTAGTCTCGTCACATGAACGGTGGATTCTGTTTCGCGGTTCTCGATTCGGACATATTCATGGCACTCTGCCGCACAAGAACGTCGTGAAAAAGCGTGGCGTTTCCATGTTTCTGGCCACGGCGATACTGGATCTCGAAATCGTATTGCTGTAAAATTTCGATCCATCGAGCAACTTAGTCCTCAGGCCTTTTAAAATTCAGCAGCCAGGATAACGACGCATGATCTGTGCGCACGGTAAAATATTGGCCATACACATAGGAATGGAAGTGTTGGAGAGATTTCACGACAGCTAATAATTTCCGTCGGGTGGTGCAGTAATTTCGTTCCGCATTCCTCAACGTCCGCAAAAAGTTATCGCTACTTTTCTCGCTGCCCTCTACTTCTTGCGATAGAACGCCGCCAATCCGAACCAGACTTGGGGAGTTGCGGATATGCCAAGATCGGTGTGGTGCACATCAGTCGCTTTAATTCTTCGGAACCCCATTTCGAATGGTCGTTCCAATCGAATTTTCGCTGTTTTTCCGTCAATTCGAACAATGGCTTGGCGATGGAAGCGAAATTTCTTATGAATGTGCGGTAGTATGAACAGAGACCCAAAAAGCTACGCATGTGTGACTTTTCTTCTGGACGCGGACAGCTACGGATCATCTCTGTTTTGGTGGGGTCTATTCGAATACCTTAATTTACTTACAATATGTTCTGGGTATTGAACTTCCCTCTTGAATGGGTAGTACTTTTAATCGATTAAACTTCAAGTTTTCCGCTCGTAGTCTCTCGAATACCTGCTGCATCTTCTTGGTTAGTTCGTCGATGTCTTTTCCGTAGACGATTATGTTATCTAGATAAACCAGACACGTTTCCCATGGGAGCCCTGCGAAAACCATCTGCATTAATTTCGAGAATGTGGCAGGAGCTAGTACTGCCAAAGGCCCTCTCCGGTCGAAAACCGCAGTTTTAGGCATGTCTTTTTCGTCCAACTCAACCTGCCAATAATCGGATTTTAAATCGAGGATCGAAAACCAGCACGCGCCTTAAAGGAAACGAGTCCTTCCGGGTGACATCATTAAACCGCCGGACGACGCAAAACCTTAAGATCCGGACAAGCACGACGGGAGAAGACCAAGGGCTGACAGCTGGCTCGATGATACCTTTGATTTTCCTGTCAGTCAATAAGTTGCTCATTTCACTCTGTTTCGCGATGGGTATCTTCCGCGGTGGTTGCTTTATTGGACTGGCTTCTCCTGCTTCTATCACATGTTTAGTAAGAGCCGTTTTCCCGTAGTCCCCGTGGCATCTAGCAAATACGTCTCCATAACTATTTAAAAATTGTGTGACCGTATTTTGTGCTTTTCTTGGTATTCCTTGCAGAGATCGTTGGATTACTTCATTGATTTGGTTTTAAGAAGCCGGGTCCCACTTTCCCGAAGGAACGATTTCTGCTCCCTTCATCTCGCCCACATAGGTGTTTTCTGGGAGGATCTTTACCTGGCATGTGATGTTAACTATTCCCACATGCTGAAGAGGGTTACTTACGTCGATGAGTCCTCATGCGTAGGTCTCTAAGCTGGTCGTGGCTAGTTTCACAGAGACAAACATTTCTGATCTAGGGGTTATGTTCACTCTCGATGATGTCCGGTGCTCGATTTTGGTGCACAGGAGCAGGATTTATCGAGGTTCTCTTCTTTCTTTTCGATGGGCTTTATTTGCTTCCCCTTATATAGATACATGGACCTCCTTCGTGGAGTTAATTCGGCCTCGAGAATGACTTCGTCGACGATGATTCCCTTATCATCTTCAACAATGGTTTCTCGCACACTCCGCTGGTTCATGCGGGTTGCGCGACGTACCGCCGGATTATTCTCGAAATCTACGTATAGCGAAAAAATTATTTGTGAATGATGTCAACTGCTGCTGATTCAAATTTCGAATGCGAGATCCTACTTTCTCTTCTTTCTCAAGTACATTGAACTGTTTAGGAATATTCCCGCTGGTTGACCGCACCATGTTGACGCAGCAAATTAAATTACATGCCGCTTCACTGTGATAATCTTGCAAAAAACTTAAAGCCAAAACCAACTTAAATTCGTCCCAGAGAACCAAAGCATTGATAGGATTGGAGAAAACACAAATGAATGCAAAAGCTTGCCTCATTTGGTATGACATTTGAAAAACTAATGCTCAATCTAAACTTTCAATATTCAAAATAATTGACAATTCGCATAGCTACTCAAATGATGTCGGTCCAGGAACGTGAAGAATAACCAATCGCAAACAAAAACGAATGATTTGATTTAACTGTGTAAAATGTTCCAATCAGTTTTGGTCGATCTCCTCGACGGTACATATGATAAGGAATTTTTGTATACTGGAAATTAATTGTAAGTCTAGTGATTCCATTTCGAGCGTCGTTTAAAGCTTCATTTTTCTGACCTTCTGCAAAAATTATACTCCGCTGCTATGGAGGATGAACTCACAGTCTTATTATTGCATGCGATCTGTCGTGCATTGGTCTCTCAGCAAACATCATATTGCTTCTGGTACATTCACATATCTACAATCGATGTAGTTGGCAACTTCATCATGACTTTAGCGTTTTTGTTCTTCATTCATGATATCAACGTTGGTGCAATAAAATCTCCTGTAAATAAATTTAACTGCCTTCAATAATGCACGAATCTCAACGTGACAATCGATTGGATTTGCCTAATGGGCACATTTCAAGTTGGACTTGGTGTTGCACTCACTTGACGTTGTATGCTCCAACTACAAATCTTCGAACTCCTACACTCTTGGAAATATATTCTCATAGACTAATTATGGTGAGTTTTCATAGAACCAATGATGGACAACCACTTATGTCAATATTTTGATTGTTGTTGAATAGATTTGGTCGTTGAAATTTGTTGCAGTTTGCCGTATATACAATGCCAGTTATTTATTTCGCTGACTCGTAGGGTTGACCATGTGATATTTTACATACAAGGGCTTTGTGGTAAAGATCCCAAAAACTATAGTCGAATATCAATCTTTTGATTTATGTTGAACAGATTTCGTCATTGAAATTTGATGCAACATACCGGATATATTTATCGCCTATTATTCATATCGCTTATTATATGATCGACCTTGGCTCGCCGAGTTAGCCCACTAAGAAGGGCCTACTGGATTATGTTCCAGCTGTGCAAATTTATGGCTCATATGCTCAATAAAACGACTAAGATGTGCATAAATTACAGCTAAACACTTTCCCCCTGACTTTGACATTAGTTATGCTTTACCCATCCCAACACATAACGATGAATACCAACTTTATGGTACTGCGATATTTCGAAGCGATAAATGATAGAAAAGTGCCAACACAGCAACAGAGCGTCTGTCTATAATGGATTGAAGTTTGCTGATAGCATACTTGAAGTATCTGTGTTGAATCCTCTTGAAGTACGACTTGTCTTTGCGAGGCATATATTTCAAAAAAAAAATCCGGTCAGTTTACGGAGTTCGAACGAATTAATCGATTTTTTCGATTAAGAACGAAAGGAAATATTGTCGACATTCCAGTTTCCCCTATTTCAAGATGACCCCAAGACGATGATGTAGTCTTTCTCAGGATTGCTCGTCAAATCCTGCATGTCACAAGTAACTGTATACTGCTGGCAATATCAGGCCAAATTTAGTTCGCAAAGCAGCTGTAAAATTAGCAGAAACACTACTTTACCAAAAATATAACATTCAAATTACGTCTCCGTATGTTGAACTAGTTCAAGCAATCTTCACAAGGAGGATTTCATGTGTCCACTTTGTTTGATAAAGATTTATTATCGCTTTCAATCCGGACATCTTTTGTGGACAAATAATAAAGCCAATGACTTATATTGGCAAAGCAATTAGCCTTTCTGATCAATACAAGTCATTTGCACGGCAATAAGATCGAAAAGCATTCGAACTCAAACGTATATTACTTCAAATAGATCAATTTGTTTGAAAAAGAATAAACAGCGACCGTCATCAGCTAGTGACAGCTGGAAATATAATTGATCAACATTTTGTTAATGAACTAGTACGCGATATTTTCAGTACTGAAGGGAATTAGTCATTCAAGTCATCATTAGAAGCAAGAAGGCTATAAGGTCTGAGCAATGGGGCGTTAATTTGGTCTTACTAATCTTTTCGTAACCATGAGAGCTGCAGAAATACGTTGGCCGTAACTCATTGTAATTCTTTAAAAGGTTCTTGATGATGAAATTATCACTGAAAATCAAGCATTACAAATTCCGACCAGAGATCGACAGTATCTAATCCAACGCGATCCAATTACATGTGCACGATATTTTGACAACTTTTTTCAAACTGTTGTTAAAAACTTTTAAGTGTCCGCAAGGTCCATTTGACAATAGGAAGGTGAAATGTCATTACTATCGGACAGATTTTCAACAACGTGGTAGACCACTTGTTCACATGATTGTTTGGCCTAAAGGAGATAAATTGCCAATTTATTACCAAGAATCTGTAAATAACGACAAAGTTTGTTCATTTTTCGATGAAGTTATTCCATGCTCAAACGATTGTGAAGAATCTGCCACACCCTTACAAGCAAAAACCGTAAGTATAATGTACGCATTTTGACCATTATAAGATTTTGACCATTATAAAAATGGCCAGAGCTCCGCCAAAAAGCCAAGCGTATCTGCACTTTTCTTGAAGATGACTCAGCACTATTGATTAAGACCTTTGACGAGTTTTTCAACATTCCACGTGTTAACATGGACAAAAATCAATACTTGTGTTCGATAACGGTCGACAATGTTGAAAGAGAAAATTTTTCTCAAACGTTGACCATCTTAAATATTATTCAAGGCTTGCTATAAAAAGAAACTTTGTCTTCAAAGTCTTGTCTTCATGTTGCTGCTACATCATTTACTGCATAAATCAGATCATGGAATGATTGAAATAAAGCGAAAAATTATCGATGAGACCCGCAGTGGGAATTAAGGACTTTCAGATCGTCTTCGTTTTCTTGGAGTAGCGTTTCATCAGAATAGTGAATTATCTGCACAAGAAGCCGCATACAGTATATAACCTGTGAACCTGTCATTAGAAAAAAATCAATTTATCACCACGTGCCGTGCAAATGACCAAACTGGAAAGCTTAAATCATTGAATGAACTTGAAAGTATGCATTGATAACATAATTGACCATTGCCCAGATCGTCCTGAAACATTATTTGAACTTGGCACAGTTTTTGCGATGTCAGCCTGCACGACAAATTTTACTTGACGACGAAGACCAGGCAGTGTAATTTGATAGTATAGGCAACCAAACACAACCATTGATTAACAGTTCTGGATTTGCGAGATGTCAACAAAGACTCCGAGAACTATTACCGTGAGTTGATTTTGCTTTACTTACACCGGCGGAATTAACAAAAAGAAGTTTAATGCCTTTGATGGCATCTTTCTTGAATCAAAAATGCCACAAGAAACGCTTCGAGAAGAAAGAATCAATACACATGAATCTGATGCAAATAATTTTGATGGTTATCAAATGATGAATTTTTCAAAATATTGTCATAATGGAATAATACATAGCGTAGTAATACATAGTTTATTTGAAAGGTGGAGCTGGCATAGGAAATTGATAATTCAGCATTCCTGCTTCGAATCCAGATCGTCCGTTATTACTATTAACTGGTCCAATAGGAAAAGTCGCATTTAATATTTCTGGACTGCTTTTCAACTTCCATTCAACAAAAAGAAAGCTCACCAACTTTCAACTGATTTTGCGAATTCAATGAGTAGAGTTCTTCAAGATCTTAGGCTCGTGATCATCGATGAAACCAGAATGGTTGGAGAAGCTTCATTTAGTATAATAGATAAACGTTTGCATGATATTTTTCACAAAAACAAAAGGTTTTGAGGAATTTCGATAATATGTGTCGGAGATACCTGTCAATTAGCACCTGTTCAAGCAAAATCATTCATTCGCTCAAGTGATCGGTTGGTTGCATGTTTTTAAGTACCGATTTGGAATAGTTTTGCTATTCACGAACTGACAACTATAATGAAACATCGAAACAATGCCGGATTTGCACTTGCTTTTAACAACGTGGCTGTTGGTGTAATGACTGACGATGACGTGGTATTACTTGACTTTATATATTACTGGACTTTGAATTTTGATAAACAGAATGTAACATACAGTTTTACAATCAATGACTGGGCAACACGCAACGAGCATAGCATCAGATAGTGTATATGGCGAGCGAGTTAGTCAATGGAACGATTGGAATTTTATCCCACATCTATTTTGGGAAACACAAAAATAATCAAGATTTAGGGACGCTACTCCGTGTGTGGATTAAACCAACTCGGATATCAATAGATGTAATACAAAAGCAATTTCCGATAGTTCTAGCTCAGGCAATGAGATCCACAACATTCAAGTCTCGACCTATTAGAATGTAGTTATACATCATCTATTTTTGAGATGTCGACCATTGCTTTACGTTGCTTGCCCAAGAGCGACGCCTACATCTGGCTTTTGGTTGATTGTTACATTCAAAAATACTTTTTCCACTTTTATCGATTGAGCCATTGACTCTTGAATCCAAACGACATAAAGAAAATACTAATACTCCACGATTTATTAAGCTTGGACAACGAAATGATAATTGTGTACCGATAATTTCCCGCAACGGGCAATCTTTGAATAAGCCCTGAACTCAGTATTAAAGTAACAACGATAACTTAAATTCTGATGTCGTACTATTTGCCTAAAAATAGACTCTTTCTACAGACCAAACCAACCTCTATTATCACTTGCTATCTAGTGCCGACTGTTGTATATCACGCAATCGTGTCCAATCTCACGTCATGCAGCACTTCAGTGATAAGTTATAACAATTCTCGAATAATTTGCGTTTATCGAAGTCCAAACTGTTCCTGAACTTGCTTAGAGGATCTAGAACTATCATCGCGCGAGTGACCAAAACTTCGACTTTTTAACGAATGACGCAACCCGCATTAAATCAGAGGTGGGTCCACTTAATTTGTCCGTTGTATCTAAATTGGTTCCAACAACTAAATATAGAACAAAATTGGACGCTTTCTTTGCAGACTTTCCAATCGACCAATCAAATATTTATATTTCTTACACTAGCTACCATTACCCAATTTATCTTAGATTTTCTTATGTTATAGGCCATGTACTTCTTATCATTCTAAATAGTATTAAAATACGATTCCTAACGTATAAATGCAGTGTTATACACGACTGTAGCAGGGAGGGCCTTCTTTAATTTAACAGCGTATTTGAAGCTTTTATTAATATCACATAATGGTCTAGGTGGTCGGTTAACCCAAGAAAATGTCATTTTCGAGTGAAATTCTGAATTTAAGCAAATATTTGGTGGTACAAGTCAAAAAAATTGTCTTACCACTCGCCCGAGTGGCGGAAGTGAGGAAAAATTTGGCAATTAGCTGCATAAATGAGAATTTTCACTAATATGTATCTCGAAAAATACCAAACTTTTCAAATAAAGGATTGATTGAAAAAAATCTTCCATTTTTTTTCAACTGGGAAAAGTTTCTTTAAGTGATGTAATAGTTAGAACGTCTGAGATGGCTTATTGTCGGAGGTTATTTTAAAATTTTTTGGGGTCACAGTCTGGGATAATTTTAAGTCGCAATTTTCTCGGATTTATGTACTTGGTTACAAAAGTTATAATGTAAGGTGCAATGGAACTTCAAACCAATTTGCCAAATTACCTAACCATCGAACTATTTAATCTGCTGTTTTTATCGTTCCGGATTTAGGTTTAGTTCCAAATAATTTTTTGTTCAAATAATACAGTAACAGTGGGGCATGCCCCAACTTTTAGAATCCATGGTTTAAACAAGAGAGTAAGTTTTACGGGGCTAGATTACATGATTTAGCGTTGAATATTTTCTTATCTAGGCATTTCCGATCTTCCAAGCATATAATAAAAAACGAAACACAGAATATTCCCGATTGAGAGAATTTGGCATTGAACAGCTGTTCTTAGCTATTTGCTTTTCTAGGAAGACCTGTGAACCATTCGAATGATGAGATTATACAATTTGGAATTTTGTCAATATGAATTTTAATTGTGATGGTGCGTGTCGAATTTACTTTCTCTAGTAAAATTGAAATTGTTGTTATATGAATTTTAAAATTTTTCCATAATTCAGAGAATTTTTAATTATGCCCAAATTTTTAAAATCTGATTCCAACATTTAAATGGTTCCTATATCAACTTAAAATGAATTTTGCAAATTTTACTTTTACAATTTAAATTTATTTTTCCGTAATATCGAATGGTTTAGAACTATGTTGAGTGTGTCGAGCTAAAAGTAGACTATTTTGAAAAATAAATCGATTTATCATTCAAACTGCTCATAATGACGTAGACGATTTTTACATAATTATTTTTCAAAGATTATTTATTATAAAATTAAGTAATTATTTACAACTACCGGATTTGCTATGATCTATTAAATAAATTGCATCAAGACTGTGCTTTACAAAAATCTGCAAAAACATCATAAATCACATATTTAGTGGTATTTTATCAAATTAGTAATGAGGAACTCTTGACCGAATTCAAAAATAAAACAATGTACAATAGCCACTATACCTTTAATATTTAAGTGTACTCACGCAAATGATTATAATAAAAATCCAGTGATTACCTGAAAGTAGATAAAAACGAAATGTTATTTAAACTGCACATATTTTATAAATTTGTTTAATTTTCCCCAAGCCCCCAAAAACCAATTAGAAATAAATGATTATCACCCATCTGCTAAGTTAAGCGTAACAAGTTATGTATAGATTTTAAACAATTCAAAGGTAAATAAAAATTTCAACAATATGCTACCAATATGGTGTATGATATCGCTCCCTTTAAATAATTGAATAATAATAATAATAAGGCCACTAACTGGTGCGAACACCCGAGATCATAATTAGTTTTTTATAATTTTGCCAGACACGGTTACAATAACATTATGCATCGAAAAAATCATTAAAAAAAATAAACGAACCAAAAAATGAATGAAGCCAATTTGTGCGACGTTTCCTAAAGGTACTCGCATTATATTGTCTACAAAGTGTTTTAAAATTAATTATAATTTACACAGTTAATTATCACGCATATTTACATTTGTCTCGCTAAATACGACATGTCACATATACACACGTCGTTGTATTTTTAAATTTTTTTTGTTTTATTATAATACACAAGGGGCATTAAAATATGTTAATTCAACATTCATTAATAATTGGTTTTATGGTTTGTTTTGTTATTTAAAGGACAAATTAATTATCGCCAAATAAAGCGAAATTAATTTTAATTTTATTAATTGAAATCATGACTGTCAACTTCCGAGTTTGATATGGAAAATTTGTATGAAATTGTTGAGTCATAAAATGGCATCGCTTCGATCTTTAAATATGTCAACATATATATGTAGATGATGGAAAAAGTGTATAGTATATGATAGCTAAAAATGGCGCTCAGTAGCCAATCTGGATCAAATATCGTAGTCAAACGAGGTACTTTTTGAATTTATGGTTTAATTATTATATAACTGCTCTTAGATCTTTTCAATGGTAATTGTAACCAGCAAATTTCGGTATTTTCTCTTCCTGCATGTAATAATACATATATTAGTATTGTGCCACTGTTAGCATTTTATTCACTAGGACCGAGGAAATTTTCTGCTCTAACCAAAAGACATAAAAAGCTCTTCTGTCATCTTCCTTTAAAATTAATATTTTTCGAGGTATCTTAAGAATGGTGAATTTGAGGTTATGGGATGATATTGAAATTTTAAGGAAATCTTCCGCTTTATCCGAAACACACGAAAGCTTATATGCGATTTTCCTGTAATATTAATATTTCTTAAGTTATCTTAAGAAAAATTAATTTCGGTTTCTAGTGTGTCCTTGAAACTTTAGAAAAATTTTAAATTTTATATAGGTAAGTGACCAAAAAGTACTTGATTTTCCTCAAAAATTAATATTTTTCGAGGTATCTTAAGAAAAATGAATTAGGCGTTATGATGCGACCTTAAAACTTTTAGGAAATGTATCGCTTTAAACAACAGATATAAAAGCTTGTGTAGAATTTTCCATTAAGATACTTTTCGCGTTATCTTAAGAAAAGTGAATTTGAGTTTTTGGTCCGAAATTGAAACTTTATGAAAATTTTCCGCTTTAACCGAAAATTATAAAGCTCTTTAGCGATTTTCCTTTAATATTAATATTTTTCGAGTTATCTTATAAAAATAGATTTAAGGTTATAGTGCGACTTTGAAACATTAAGGAAATTTTCCGCTTTATATGAATGACACAAAAGCTCTTTAGCGATTTTTCTTTAAAACCGAGATTTTCCGAGTTATCTATCAAAAAAATTCAATTCGAGGTAATGGTGGGACATAGAAACTGTAAGGAAATTTTTTGCTTCAATCAAAAGACGCACAAGTTTTTTGCGATATTCTTTTAAAATTAATATTTTTCGAATTAGCTCAAAAAAAATGGATTTCAGCTTGTGGTGCTACCTCGAAACTTTATCCAAAAGCGCTTTGCGATTTTCCTCTAAAATTTAAGTTTTCCGAGTTATCTTAAGAAACATTAAAACTAAGATTATGGAGCAACATCAAACTTTATGGAAATCTTCGGTTTAACCAAAAAACACAAAAGCTCTTTTGCCATTTTCTATTCAAATGATCATTTTTCGAGTTAACTAAAGCGAAATGAATTCGGGGTTATGGTGCACCTTGAACATTTTAGGAAATTTTTCGCTTTATACGAGAGATGCAAAAGCTCGTGTTCGATTTTCCATTCAAATTTGATATTTTTTGAATTATATTTAATAAAGTTAATTTTTAACTAAAATACAAAAAAACTCTTCTGCAATTTTTCTTTAATATTAATATTTTTACAATTTTTTTTGCTATATACAAATGACACAAAAGTTTTTTATCGATTTTCCATTAAAACTAAGACTTTCCCAATTATCTTGAGGAAAGTGAATTTGAGGTAATAGTTGGATATTGAAACTTTTAAGAGATTTTAAGAGACGCAAAAGCACTTTTGCGATTTTCCTTTCATACTACAATAATATTTTTCGAGTTACCTTAAGAAAAAAGAATTTAAGGTTATGGTGGGACTTTGAAATGACCCAAAAGCCCTTTATCGATTTTCCTTTAATTTTAAAATTTTTCGAGTTATCTTATTAAAAATTAATCTAAGGTTATTGTGCGTCCTCGATACTTTAAGGAAATTGTCCGCTTTATACAAATGTCATAAAAGCTCTTTAATGATTTTCTTTTCAAAATAATATTTTTCGAGTTAGAAAAATGAATTTAGGGTTAAATTGCGACCTTAAAACTTTTAAGAAGTTTTCCGCTTAATACAAGGGATACAAATATCGTGTGCAATAATTTCCATTACAATTGATACTTATTGAGTTATCTTAAGAAAAGTTAATTTGAGGTTATGGTGTGACATAGAAAGATTAAGGAAATTTTCTGCTTTAACCTAAAAACACAAAAAATGTTATGCGATTTTGCTTTGAATTTTTCGCTTTACCAAGGGACGCAAAAGCTCTTTTGCGATTCTCCATTAAAATTAATTGTTTGCGAGTTATCTTAAGAAAAATGAATTTGAGGATCTGGTGCGACTTCAAACTTAAAGGAAATTTTCCGCTTTATATAAGTGGCGCAAATCTCTTTATCAATTTTTCTTTAAAATTGAGATTTCCTAGTTGTCTGTCCGAGAAAAACGACTTTGAGGTTATGGTGCGACATCGAAACTCTTAGAAAATTGTCCGCTTTAACCAAGCTCTTTTGCGGGTTTCCTTTAAAATTAATATTTTTAGTTATCTTAAGAAAAATGAATTTGAAGTTATGGTGGGTTCTTGTAACTTTAAGGGAATTTCCGCTTTATACAAAAGATACAAAAGTTTGTTAACGATTTTTCAATAAAATTGATTGATACTTTTTGAGTTATCTTGAGAAGAATGAATTTAAGGTTATGACATAACTTTGAACTTTTAGGAAATTGTCCGCCTTATACAAATGGCATAGAAGCTGTTAAACGATTTTACTTGAAAATTGAGATTTTCCGAGTTATTTTAAGAAAAATGAATATATGGTGCTACATTACAACTTTCAGGAATTTTCTGCTCTAACCAAAAGACACAAAAGCTCTTTTGCGGGTTTGCTTTAAAAAAAATATTTTTCGAGTTACTTTAAAAATTTGAGGTTATGGGGCAACATTTAAATTTTAAGGAAATCTTGCGCTTTATCCGAAACACACGAAAGCTCTCATGCGATTTTCTTGTAATATTAATATTTCTCAGGTAATCTTAAGAAAAATGAATTTCGGTTTATAGTGTGTCCTTGAAACTTTAAGGAAATTTTAAACATTAAATAAATGACATAAAAGCACTTTAGTGATGTTCATCAAAAATTAATATTTTTCGAATTAGTTTAAGAAAAATGAATTCGGCGTTATGGTGCGACCTTGAAAGTTTTAGGATCTTTTTCGCTTAATACAACAGATACAAAAGATTTCCGAGTTAACTTAAGAAAGGTAAATTTCAGGCTATGGTGCGACGTTGAAACTTTAAGGAAATTTTCCACTTTCACCAAAAATTATTAATGCTCTTTAGCAATTTTCCTTTAATATTAATATTTCTCGAGGTATCTTATAAAAAATTAATTTAAGGTTATAGTGCGACTTTGTAGATTTAAGGAAATTTTCCACTTTATACAAATGACACATAAGCTCTTTATAGATTTTTCTTTAAAACTTAGATTTGCCGAGTTATTTTAAGAAAAGTGAATTTGTGGTAATGGTGGGACATTGAAACTTCTAGGGAGTTTTTCGATTTAACCAAAAAACGCAAAAAAATTTTGCGATATTCCTTTGATATTTTTCGAGATCTATCAAGAAAACTATATTTGAGATTGTGGTTACATTAAAACTATAAGGACATTTTCCGCTTTATTCAAATGACCTAAAAGCTCTTGTGCGATTTTCCTTTCAAATTAATATTTTTCGACTCATATTTAAAAAATGAATTTGACGTTATGGGGCGACATTGAAATTTTGAGGAAATTTTCCGGGTTTTACAAATGATCAAAAGTGTTTTCAAATGTTTCTTTAAAATTAAAGTTTTCCGAGTTATCTTAAGAAAAATTGAAACTAAGGTAATCGTGCGACATTGAAACTTTCAGGAAATTTCCGCTTTTATCCAAAAAACAATAAATCTCTTTTGTGATTTGCAAAATAATATTTTTTGAGTTATCTGAATAAAAATGAAATCAGAGTTATGGTGCGACCTTGAACCTTTTAGTAAATTTTCTGCTTTAAAAAACATTTGAACATTTTAAGAATTTTTTCGCTTTATACAAGAGATTCAAAAGCTCGTGTTCGATTTTCCATTCAAGGGATACAGAAGCTCGTGTGCATTTTGCCATTAAAGTGATTTCACAAATGACAGAAAATCTCTTTGCGATTTCCCTTTAAAATGAAATTACAATTATGCTGCGACATTGGAACTTTAAGGAAGTTTTCCATTTTTAACCAAAAGACTCAAAAGCTGCATAGCATTATATTCAAATTAAAATTTTTTTAGGGTTATTTTAAGAATAATTAATTCGATGTTATCGTGCGACGTGTGGGATTTTCCATTAAAATTAATACTTTTCAAGTTATCTTATGAAAAGGGAATTTGAGGTTATAATGTGATATTTAAATTTTAAGAAAATTTTCGCTTTAACCTAAAAACACAAAAGCTGTTTTGCGACTTTGGTTAAAGAACGATACAAAAGGTCTTTAACGATTTTCCGAGTTATCTTAAGAAAAGTGAATTCGAGGTAATGGTGGGACATTGAAACTTTACGGACATCGCTTTAACCAAAAGACGCGAAAGTTTTTTGCGATATTCCTATAAAATTAATATTTTTCGAATTAGCTCAAGAAAAATGGATTTCAGCTTGTGGGCTACCTAGAAACTTTAAGTAAATTTTTCGCTTTATACGAATGACACAAAAACTCTTTAGCGATTTTTCTTTAAAACTGAGATTTTCCGAGTTATCTATCGAGAAAATTGAATTCGAGGTAATGGTGGGACATTGAAACTGTAAGGAAATTTTTTGCTTCAACCAAAAGATATTCCTTTACAATTAATATTTTTCGAATTAGCTCAAGAAAAATGGATTTCAGGTTGAGGTGCTACCTCGAAACTTTATCCAAGAGAGCTTTGCGATTTTCCTCTAAAATTTAAGTTTTCCGAGTTATCTTAAGAAACATTAAAACTAAGATTATGGAGCAACCTCAAACTTTACGGAAATCTTTGGTTTAACCAAAAAACACAAAAGCTCTTTTGCCATTTTCTATTCAAATTATTATTTTTCGAGTTAACTAAAGCAAAATGAATTCAGGGCTATGGTGCACCTTGAACATCTTAGGAATTTTTTCGCTTTGTGCAACAGATGCAAAAGCTCTTGTTCGATTGTCCATTCAAATTTGATATTTTTTGAATTATATTTAAAAAATTAATTTTTAACTAAAATACAAAAAAACTACAAAAAATTGTTTTCTTTAATATTAATATTTTTCGAGTTTTATTAAGAAAAATCAATGTAAGGTTATGGTACGACTTTGAAACTTTAAGGAAATTTTCCGCTTTAATCAAAATACAGAAAAGCTCTTCTGCAATTTTTCTTCAATATCAATATTTTCCGAGTATTATTAAGAAAAATCAATTAAGGGTTATTGTGGGAGTTTGAAGCTTTACGGAAACTTTCCGGTTTAAACAAATGATCCAAAAGCTCGATTTAATATTATCGATTTTCCTTTAACATTCAAATTTTTCAAGTTGTGTTATTAAAAATTAATTTAAGGTTATTGTGCGTCCTCGAAACTTTAAGGAAATTTTCCGCTTTATACAAATGACATAAATCTATTGTCTGATTTTCTTTAAAATAATAATATTTTTCGAGTTATCCTAAGAAAAATGAATTCAGGGTTATATTGCGACCTTCAAACTTTTAAAGAACTTTTCCGCTTTGTACAAGAGATACATAGATCATGTTCGAATTTCCATTAAAATTGATACTTATTGAGTTATATTAAGAAAAGTGAATTTGAAGTTATGGTACAACATTAAAACTTTAAGGAAAATTTTCCGCTTTATACAAATAACACAAAAGTTCATTAGCTATTTTCCTTCTCTGAGATTTAGATAACTGAGAATTTCAGAGTAATCTTAAGAAAAGTGAATTTCAGTTAATAGGACAATGAAACTTTAAACGAAATTTTTCGCTTTAACCAAGAGACGTTAAAGCCCTTTTGCGATTTTCCTTTAAAATTAATTTTTGTCGAGTTATCTTAAAACAATGAATTTGAGGATCTGGTGCGCGACTTGAAACTTTAAAGAAATTTTCCACTTTCACCGAAAACCATCTCATCGAGTTATCTTATGAAAAATGAATTTAAGGTTAAAGTGCAACTTTGTAGCTTTAAGGAGATTTTCCGTTGTATAGAGATTACCCCAAAGATCTTTTGCGATTTTCCTTTAAAATTAATATCTTATGAGTTATCGTAAGAAAAATAAATTTGAAATTAAGGCGCGACATTGAAATTCTTATAAAAATTTCCGATTTTACAAATGACAAAAAATCTGTTTGCGATTTTCTTGTAATATTAATATTTCTCAAGTTATCTTAAGAAAAATGAATTTCATTTTATAGTGTGTCCTTGAAAAATTAAGGAAATTTTAAACATTAAATAAATTACCCAAAAGCTCTTTAGTGAAGTACATCAAAAATTAACATTTTTTGAGTTATCTTAAGAAAAATGAATTCGGCGTTATGGTGCGACCTTGAAACTTTTAGGAACTTTTTCGCTTTATACAACAGATACAAAAGCATATGTGCAATTTACTATTAAAATAGGCACTTTCCGAGTTAGTTTAAGAAAGGTGAATTTCAGGCTATGGTGGGACATTGAAACTTTAAGGAAATTTTCCGCTTTATACAAATGACACAAAAGCTCTTTAGAGATTTTTCTTTAAAACTGAGATTTGCCGAGTTATTTAAAGAAAAGTGAATTTGTGGTAGTGGTGGGACATTGAAACTTCTATCAAAAAATTTTCTAATTTTTTTGAAATTAAGGTTTCCGAGTTATCTTGAAACTTTCAGGAAATTTCCGCTTTTAACCAAAAAACAATAAATCTCTTTTGTGATTTGCAAAATAATATTTTTTGAGTTACCTGAATAAAAATAAATTCAGGGTTATGGTGCGACCTTGAACCTTTTAGTAAATTTTCTGCTTTAAACAAGGGATACAGAAACTCTATCTTAAGAAAAATTAATTTTAGGTTATAATGACACAAAAGCTCTTAAACGACTTTCCTCTAAAACTGAGAAGATATCTCCTTAAGTAAAGTGAATTTGAGATAATGGTGGGACATTGAAACGTTTAGGAAATTTTTAGTTTTAAACAAAAGACGCAAAAGCTCTTTTGTGTTATCGTACGAAAAATGTATTTGAGATTAAGGGGCGACATTGAAAATTTTTCTGAAATTTTCCGATTTCACAAATGACAGAAAATCTCTTTGCGATTTCCTTTTAAAATTGAGGTTTTCCCTTTAAAATGAAATTACAATTATGGTGCGACATTGGAACTTTAAGGAAGTTTTTCATTTTAACCAAAAGACTCAAAAGCTGCATAGCATTTTTTTCAAATTAATATTTTTTGAGCTATCTTAAGAATAATGAATTCGATGTTATCGTGCGACGTGTGGGATTTTCTATTAAAATTAATACTTTTCAAGGTATCTTATGAAAAGGGAATTTGAGGTATAATGTGATATTTATACTTTAAGAAAATTTTCCGCTTTAACCTAAAAACACAAAAGCTGTTTTGCGACTTTGGTTAAAGAACGATACAAAAGGTCTTTAGCGATTTTCCGAGTTATCTTAAAAAAGTGAATTCGAGGTAATGGTGGGACATTGAAACTTTACGGGCATCGCTTTAACCAAAAGACGCGAAAGTTTTTTGCGATATTCCTATAAAATTAATATTTTTCGAATTAGCTCAAGAAAAATGGATTTCAGCTTGTGGGGCTACCTGGAAAATTTAAAAAAATTTTCCGCATTATTCATTTTCCTCTAAAACTAAGGTTTTCCGAGTTATCTTAAGAAACATTGAAACTAAGATTATAGTGAAACATCAAACTTGAAAGCAATTCTCAGTTTATCCAAAAACATAGAAGCTCTTTTGCGATTTTCTATTCAAATTAACATTTTTCGAATTACCTTAAGAAAAATGAATTCGGGGTTTTGATGCGACCCTGAAAATTTAAAAAAAAATATCCGCCTTATCCAGTAGATGCACAAGCTCGTGTTTGATTTTCCAATCAAATTTGATACTTTTTAAGTCATCTTTAAAAAAGGTTATTTGAGGGAATGGTGCGACATTAAAACTTTAAGGAAATTTGCCGCTTTAACCAAAATACAGAAAAGCTCTTAAGCAATTTTTATTCAATATTAATATTTTCCGAATTTTATTAAGAAGCACCAATATAAGGTTATGGTGGGACTTTGAAGCTTTGAGGACACTTTCCGCTTGAAACAAATGAACTAAAAGCTCTTTATCGATTTTTCTTTAATATTAAAATTTTAAGAGTTGTCTTATTAAAAATTAATTTAAGGTTATTGTGCGTCCTCGAAACTTTAAGGAAATTTTCTGCTTTATACAAACTACATAAACTTTATTGATTTTCTTTTCAAAATAATATTTTTCGAGTTATCCTAAGAAAAATGAATTCAGGGTTATATTGCGACCTACAAACTTTTAAAGAAGTTTTCCGCTTTGTACAAGGGATACAAAGGTCGTGGTCGATTTTCCATTAAAATTGGTACTTATTGAGTTTATATTAAGAAAAGTAAATTTGAAGTTATGGTACAACATTAAAACTTTAAGGGAAATTTTTCGCTTTATACAAATAACACAAAAGTTCTTTAACTATTTCCCTTCACTGAGATTAAGACAACTGAGAATTTCAGAGTAATCTTAGGAAAAATGAATTTCAGTGAATGGGACATTGAAACTTTAAACGGAAATTTTCGCTTTAACCAAGAGACGTTAAAGCTCTTTTGCGATTTTCCTTTAAAATTAATTTTTTTCGGGTTATCTTAAAAAAATGAATTTGAGGATCTGTTGCGACTTCAAACTTTAAAGAAATTTTCCACTTTCACCGAAAATCATCAAGGCTCTTTAACGATTTTCCTTTAATATTAATATTTCAGAAGTTATCTTATGAAAAATGAATGTAGTAGATTATAATGCAACTTTGTAGCTTTAAGGAGGTTTTCCGCTTTATAGAAATTACACAAAAGCTCATTAGAGATTTTCATTTAAAATTATTATCTTATGAGTTATCGTAAGAAAAATAAATTTGAAATTAATGGGCGACATGGAAATTTTTATGACAATTTCCAATTTTACAAATGACAAAAAATCTGTGTGCGATTTCCTTTTAAAATTGAGGTTTTCCGAGTTATCCTAAAATAATGAAATTAAGGGTATGGTGCGACATTGGAGCTTTTAGGAAGTTTTCCATTTTAACCAAAAAGATGGATGTTTCCCGTTTACTTTAAAACTGAGATTTTCAGATAATGGTGGGACATTGAAATTTTTAACGAACTTTTCCACTTTACCCAAAAGACGCAAAAGCTCTTTTGCGATTTTCCTTTAAAATTAATATTGTTCGAGTATTGTTAAGAAAAATGAATTTGAGGATATGGTGCGACTTTCAAACTTTAAGGAAATTTTCCGCTTTATACAAAAGGTACAAAAGAAAACAGGAAATTTAATTTAAGATTATTGTGCAACTAGAATCCAGAAGACATTATTTTCTATTACACTGATACATGTCTAAGAGTGCAAATAAAAATATTTTGATTGTTATTGGATAATATATTGGTATTGACATTTAATATATGTGTGTTTGAATATTTTTTAATATGAATATTTATTATTTGATCAACTTCGTTTTCCTATATGTAGGTATGTGCACAATATATTTTTTAACGTCATCGTCTCTATACCCGTAAAATAACCTTATAGTCTCTGAAGTATAAATCTTTAAAATTTTTAATATAATTTTGTTTTTTTCGTATACAGAATCTAAATATAGAACTTATTTATACAATATAGAGACGTTTGCCTTATGCATATATAAAACACTGCATATTCGTAAGTATGTATGTTTATTGTAGACATGTATACATATTTTATAAAGCATTAACACAAAAAATTCACTATATAGTTTAACTTTTGTCAACATAGCAATAAAATATCTAGAATTTATTTATTTATGCCAATGTCTATACGTGTTGTGTGAAAGTGTATTTGTAGAATTTCATATGTAATTTTTTATAACTATCTACTATTCAATGAAGTTATCATTTGTATAGGTACTGCCGTAGAGATGAAAATTCATCACTAAATATAAACCAAAAATAAAAATTAAAAAGCTTCCCCATATATGAGCTTATTATTACTGTATGTACTGTTATTTAAAAATGTATAAATAATTCAAAATCATAAAACATAATCATTTTTCCATATAAGTAGGATTATTTTGCTTCCTGTTTATTACAACAGGATAATCCTATAATAAATTCTCTCGTTTAAAAAAAAATTGCTGAAAAAGCTTAACTTTATTTTCAGGACTTTTTTTTATAATAATTATTATTATGATATTTATTTATATTATAGTAATACATAATGTTTGGTTTATGTATGTATAAAGCTTCACAATTTTTTGTGTTGTATAATGTACCAATGTACTCGTACATACTATAGTTCATTTTCGAGATATTTTGTGAATCATGATAAATTTATGCAATAAATTATTTTTATTTATCGATTTGTGTAGAATATACCGAAAAAATATAAAAATTTATGTATTATTAAATTTTTTTTCATATTATTACTATGCTGTGTTTACGATTAATCAAAAACATCGGTTTATGTATTTTTAATGAAAAGTTATGTTGTAGGAAGTGGAAGACGGTTTTGTTGTTGTTATGAAATTCCGATTTTTTTTCCGAGAGGAAATGCGATGCGGTTTAGAGGAGAATTCTTAAGCAAAATGATTGATTGATAGAGTGCGGAGTATGAGTTAAATCGGCGTGGATATAAACTGATTATAACAATTACAAATCATAAAATTAGCGTTAAAAACATTTCCTCGGCCGAGTAAACAGACATTTTTCTATTAATTTCAACCGTGTGATAATTATCGATGAGTCACGCACAAAAATGTATATGATTAACTTAATTCAAAAATCAGCTGGAGCCACCGATTAACCTGGAAATACTAGTTGATAGCAGCGGCATAAGAAGCATCGATAGAGCTGCGCTTGATGAACTATCCACAGGCGATATTCTGGCAGCAACCTCACAGAAGTCTGGGTGAAAGTAGTTCGAAAAGCACCTAATTCGAAGACAGTGGCATCGTTTACAAATTTTCTTTATTTTTGCGTTTATATTCTTTTTTTTTTTTTTTTTTAGATGATAAGTGTCGTGATGGAAGTATGATTCTATTTTAGTCGATTGAGCCCTAGCCCAGGTGGTGACTCCAGTTGATCTGTTAACCAAGGGCGAATGATCCAACGATAGTGAGAAGGCATGTAGCCTTACAGTACGACATTAAAAAAAGACGGTCGCCTCTAAACTACTAACACTAACCTTAAAAGTTACAATATAAAAAAAGGAAGAAATCCTTCGGGCCCAATCATAAAAGGTCTCCTATTTTCTCGGTCAGAAGAAACGTTTACCAATGTTTTGTAACCTGCAATGCGATTTAATTATAAATTTATTTAAAAAGCGGAAATTCTATTCGACATATTCGATTCCGACATATCGGTATTTTTCACAAAACACTAAATTTCATATTTGTTTGGTTTAGTAGGCAAACTAAAATCACAATTCTCAAGTCTCATTTTTCCACCAAAAATCTTTTTTCAGGTCTGCTTTAATCTTGGCCACAAAATTTTATTTTCCTTTCCTTATTTTAAACAAAGTAAATTTATAACTAGCCCAGAAATAGCAAATAGTGTTATTATCTACAATATGGAGAAATTTTTATTCGCATATTGTCTGAGTTTTTTTTTTAATTTTCCTGGATTGAAACCCTGATAACTTGATTGTGGTAAATCGCCGTTATAGTACCAGTTTACACAATTTAGAATTTAAGTACTTTAAAGCTATTTGAACTTGAAAAATTGTTTAATTCTAAAGTGTAAAATTTGAATTCTCTCGTAACAAGAAATACAGTGTCAATAATTTTTTAGAAGCTGTAAAAAATATTTTTTTAATTCTCATGATGATTTTTTAAATTTAGTTGAATTCGTTGGTGAGAAATTATTTTATATATCGTTGGCGAGAAATGCAGAATGCGGCGAATTATCACAAAACATAAATTGATAATTGAAAATAAGAAAAGAGACCTTGTCTCAAATAGAGGGAAAAAAATGATTGGGCTACAGTATGGCTGGAATACAATGGCCAGTGTAGCATTGGAGAAAAAATTGGCGACTAATTGAAAGGGAAATTTCGGAAAACACATGCTAACAATAAAGGGCACGTATTAGGAATAGGTGGCGGCCTTTCTACAAATTTAACGCAAAACTGTTCATTTATATCAGCAGATTGTTTTGAGTGTCGAATAGTAAGCCGAATATTTGAACGAAGATGACACGTGTACATTACACATGTATTATTTAACACATTATTGATTTGCTTCCACACATCTCCATTCAAGTTAAATTCAACTGAATTAGGTGGTCCAGTTGGAATATTTTCATTGACAAGTACGTAATCATCGTCATATTCCGGATTTGTGATGCTGAAAATTAAATTACGAACGATCTATTGATTATTCGTAATTTAATTTTCAGCATCACAAATCTGGAATATGTCGTTTAGCTTTCGTTTCTCGTTTACATTTGGTTAATTTTACCTATCGTTAAACAACAAAACCACCGCTTCCACATTTCAAATGATCGTTAGAGAACAATGCAATATTGTAAGATATCTGTTGACCAGTTCCTGGATTTCGAAACTATGTAATTAAATAATTATTAAGTCCACACCCACAATCTCTGACTAATAAAGCATTTCCAAATTCCACTGCTTCAAAGCGTCTAATTAATTTTGAAAATATCAATATTGTCTGGTCGTATGCTGGTCCGTGCCACCTAAACTTTTTAATTATGTTAGCATCCAATGAGACAGTTGGTTTACTTTTATTTCGACTAATCAAGCAAGTAAGTTTAAAGATTTACAGTCTGTGTCATACATAGCTTGTACATTTACTGAAAATAGCCTTTCCGATTGCGGTAAATCTCTGCGTTTTCTACTCCAGGTAATTTGGAGGAATCGAGGAATCCTTTTTACATTGTAAAATGCCTTGATATACCTGTATAAGCTCTCACAGCGGTTAATTGCGGAAAACACATGCGGTTAAATTATTTATACCAAATAAATATCCAGAGATGGTCTGAAATTATTCCGTCACATAGCACCGCAACGCAACAATGATTTTTTTCTTCACCGTCAAAGAAAAGTAGCTTTAGGTTTAACATTTTCTATAAAATAATCGGAATCACTAGACTAAAATGATGTATCCAATATGTTGTTCATAGTCGTGGTTTATAATTTAAATATTATAACGCAAACTTTATAACAAAATAAAATAAAGACGTTTTTTTGTTAATTAGCTGAAGTACCCGGCGTTGCCCTCATTTTTTAAACCTTAACTTATATCGTTTTTGCAGCGTACTCTTCAAAAGGTGGTAAAACATATTCTAGCTCCCTTAAATCAAGGAGACCGCGCCCTTCGGATACGAGTGTACGATTAATTTCATTTATACATTCATTTTAACTCAGTCCTGCAATTTCTTTTTAAATCAAAATTTTAGAAGAAATTGTTGGAGGCACCTAGACCAAGGGGCTAAACCTTTTCGAAAATACTACAAAAACAAGATAATTTTCGTATAAAAACCACTACGCAAAGTTCAAATATGGTTGGATGAATGGTGTGGAAACATATAAATACTCGTGTGTATGCTCACAGAAATACAGATTTTCATTTCTGTTAGTATAGATAGATAAATAATTTGTATATGCCTCCCCTATTGCAACAATGTACTATTTCAAAATTTACTTTACATGATTTGATATAAGGACGCACGATTCGCGTGCCCTAGTATTAAAAATTTGAATTTCGATTAATTTTCGGAATTGTGATACGCTTACGTTTGATACACAAGTATTTTGATTTAAGAACATAAGTCCAAACAAAATATTTCAGGTCTCGAACCATCAATTTTCCACAAATACATTACCGTAAAAGTCGGAATTGAAAAATGCACGCCACTCAATTGCCTGCACCAATCATAATATCGACGAAGTAAAATGGAGCGCTTAAAATTTAGGATCATAAAGTAACAACTAATCTGCAACTCATCGTGCATTGACAACCGGTACCCATAATATAGAAGAACTTTTTCATATAAGTAGATTAAATGCAAGGTTAAAAGTCAATTGGTGTACTTTAACATGTGCTTTTATTTAAACATAAATCGAAATGCATCAAGGCGCATTTGATTATAATCTCTCAAGTGAACTGAATAAAATCAAGACAAAGATAAATTGTTGTTATTATTGCTCATGCTGTTGCTGAGTTTGGTAATGCGGATTGTGTAGGAAACATAATAGGTAAGAGTGGCAAACAGATTCGAATGAGATTTTCAAAAGATAGCAAGGAAGAAGCCGCAGGGAGACATACTACCGCCGACTTTCCACAAATAAATTATAAACTTCAATTTTTAATTAAATTATTAATGTCGGTATGGTTTGTCATCCAAACCCGAAATAGAAAAACTTATTGACTTTTTAAACAAAAAAATGTAAAATTTAAATACTGAACGAATGGCAGCTGTCTATCTGCTTTGGTTTCTCAGGTACATAAAAGAGTCTTGAAATGATTTAATATATACTTATACATAAAGGTTTTTTCTGATCGGAGTTTTATTGCTCTATTTATTATCAAAATTTGTCAAAAATACTAGAGTGTATATCTGAAGTTGAATCGTTTTTATGTAATTTGACAATAGCTATCGCTGGAAACATATCAATTAAAGGTTCTCGTGTGAAATCTCGGAAAATACGATTTTCCAAAAATCACTAGAAAAATTGGATAAAATCAGCCTCTGGAGTGTTATGTCAGGAAATGGATTGCAATGAAGTGACTTGTGAATAGCTGAAGCATGAAAAAATCTCAGTTCAAGTTTCCCGTGGAAAATCTCGGAAAATTCGATTTTCCGAAAATCATTAGAAAATTTGGATAAAATCAACCTCTAGATTGTTATATCTGGAAACGTATTTCATTATTGTGGCTTGTCAAAAGCTATCGCAGAAAAAAAATTCAGTTCAAGTTTCCCGTGAAAATTTGATAACGTTTCCAGCCGAAAGTAAAAAAGGAATACATAAAATCAGCCTTCGAGTGTTATCTGAAGATTTTTCTTTTTTTTTCTTTTTCTTTTTATTATACTTGGCTCCGGAAATAACGAGCCATGTTGCCAAAAATCAAATTTTAAAAATGTTTATTTTCATACATTTTTATGATTTGGATAATTTTTTTTTTCTAATTATTTTATTCCTGAAGGCACCGGATAATCCCCTTACATATCTTTCAGGTAGTTCCTTGTGTGGTTGTTTATCATTAAATTGTTATTCCACTCATTCTAATATATTCATACATTTCCTTATAAACCAGACCTCCCTCATTCATTAATGTTATTAAATTTCTCGCATTCCGAAGGATGTTGAACTTTGATCTGTATTGACTGAATTTTGGACAGGCCAAAATCAGATGTTCAACATTCTCCACACATCCACAGAAAGCACAATCTTGATCCTAACTCAAACGACGTTTTCAGAAGCATTTTTTCCAATTACCATGGTTCAGCCTTATTCTCTCGATCGTTCTCAACATTCGAATATCACCTTTGAGTTCCTTATAGAACGGATTGCTTAAAGGAGTACTACATAACTCTTTGTACTTCATTCGTTTCGTTAAACTTTTTTCAATATATTCGATCTCCCATTTTCTTCACAGATCCATCTGAAACATTCGAAGTACATCTCTTGCATCCTTCCTTTCATACTCCTGAACCCTGTAATTCAATGTACCCTTTTTAGCTAACATATCGGCTCTTTCATTCCCTTCGATTTGCCTAAGTGATGACACCCATTGTATGGTTACATGACGCTAACAGATACGAACACATTCAAAAATCAAATCTACATAGACATTACCTTGTCCTCCACCTCCACATTTTAACAAACACAAACCACTCTGGGAATCTGAAAAAATTGCTATCTTCCTATTCCCCTCATTCACTGCTAGTTGGATACCTTCAAATATTTCAATCAATTCGGCGTTCATTATACAGATGTTTTTATCCACTCTGAAACACATTCCCACATTCGTACTGGGCATGAAAATACCAACGCCTACATCATTATCAATCACACTAGCATCTGTATAAACGATATCATGTTCCACGTATTGCCGACTGGTTTTCCCAAACATAATTTTGGCGATAACTTCATTCATTCCCCTATTATATTTCTCCATTTTCATGCATACAGTAAGACTATTAAGAACGGGTTGCGGACCAGCATTGCCTATACTAAAAATAAATTCATATTTTCCAGTGCAATGCCAGCTCTATATGTAGGTTTGTGCACCGCCCTACTTTGAAGTCTCACTACCATTTCATTCCAAAACTCATTTTTCTTCGTTATCATTCGCACTGTCTTTCTCACTGTGGTCCATTCTCTCTTGTAATCGAGAGGTGAATCACCCATTTAAGACAACAGAGTATATATTGGAGTTGAATTAATCGCTCCCAATACCACTCTGGGAGACGCATTCTCTACTTTCATCAATTGACTAAAAGCTCATTTCGAACCGTTTCCATAAACATTAACTCCAGTGAGTTTAATCGCATTTATACGATCCTTGCAGTTATCTGCCGAAATTTTCATATGCTTCCCAAAATTCATGCGTCTATCAATCCAAATACCCAAATAGCTGTACGAGTTCACATGTTCAATTCTATTATTATCCACCCTAATGTTTAGATTTACGTCTTTCCTTCTAAAGCTCTTGTAGGCACACTTATTAGAATTCACTCTTAATTTTATTTTTCAAATAACTTCATTTACCCCCTTTTGCACCTTTTTAACCGCCGCATCAATACTTCTTCCTTTTCCTATTACAATAAAATCATCTGCAAATTGCAGAACGATTTGATTTTCTGTATTGATGCAGTGTATCTCGCTGGTATATAGGTTGAAAAGAGCTGGCGATATTTTACTTCCTTGCGGAAGTCCAACATTCGCCACGCCCTCCAACCTATCTAAACTTCCCTCCAAACTTCCATTAAAAAACTTTTTTCTTTCACTCATAAAATCTTTTATCCACATACATACTAGACAATTTTAAATTGTATGTTGATTTGGATGATCGGCAGCAATAAATTGGCGTTCCAAAAAAAAAGAGAAACGTGGTTTCGGCTGCTGATTTTCCTTTCCAATTTCCTCAAAAAATATTGTTAAAGATTCCAATATGTGCCAAAAAAAATAAGGCTCACTGATTCCTTATTGGATATGGGCACCGGAGAAAATATATCACCAAGTATATTCAAACTATCACTTTAAATTTTAACAATATGGATTTTTATTAATTTTTATAATATTAATTTAATTTCGTGTTGATTGCTCAAGATCTCAATTGTAAGTAAAAAAAATTAATTTACAAAAAAATGATTAGCCATCGCCAATTACAGGGTATTACAAAAAATATTAAAATAGTCCGCTTAAATATTTTCAAATATTCGGACTTGCTACTTTATCATTATTCGGATTTCATTTCAATGCTCCGTCAACTAAATTATCATTGCACTGCCATTATCGATCATGGTACACTGCTAATTCTACGAAACGATCAAATTTATTTAATACCGAAATCTCACTAATTGACAAACAACAATAACAATTCAAATGTGTCAAAGTAATGAGATGAAATGAGAAAGAAAGAAATATTTTGTGCAAAAATGGTAAGCTAAATTATTAATTAAGATGAATCAGATGATTTGCAATGATTATATTTATAACAAATTAAATTTTAAGGCACTATGCGAAATCATCTGATTTTTCTTTCACATTTGTTGTGTTTTAAATTCTAATGTACATTTTGTTTTAGATTGGATTGTTTACATTGGTGGTAATGACAGAAGATAAGTATTTTGAATTTAATTAAATTGTTAACAATTTTGAGTAATTTAATTATTTGCTTTTAGCTGATCAGCTGGATCTAGACACATACCTTCCGTGAAAATCCAAAATTCGAAAAAATTTGTTGTAATTTTCACGGAACTACATAATCATAGGCCCTCTTCAATGTCCAAAAATACCGCAACCGCCTTCATATTATCTTTCCTTACTTCCCATACAAACTTTTGCACACATTCGATTGCAGAGTGGTCCTTTCGAAATCCAATTGTTGTTGTTGGCAACCAATTATTTTCATTCATAAAAGCTGCCATTCGTTCTTTCATCATTCCATTTAAAATTTTAATAAATACATTCAACATATGCCAATATAATTTGTTGCGACACATTCGGATCTCTATACAATTTAGGAATGGGGACCACCCTGCTCTCTTTCCATTTGTCTGCTATTTTTGAACTCATCCATACTTTGTTGAGTGTCTCAAGCAATTTATGGTTTGCTGATTCACTCAACAACTGAATCATTTTATAACTTACACGGTTGGTTCCTGGAGTGGTAGATTTGGAGTTATCTAACACTCCAAAGAACTCATTCCATTCATATTTCCTATCCATTCTTTCATTTTTTTCCATTCTTACAACTTCACTTGATATATTCAAATCATTGCGTACATTTAGTATTATTCTCAGAAATTCCTCACCGTTTTCACGGTTCTCATACAACACATTGCTCCCATTAAAATATTTCCCATTCACCCTGTTAAATAAATTCCATACATCCTTAGTTGTTTGGGTAAGCCTTTTTCAACTTTCCATTCATTTTACCATACATTATCCTATTCACACAACTCTTATTCCTGTTATATTCGCGCAAGGCTATTCGCTTTTTTTCATACCAGAATTGAACTTCTTTATTCCACCACCCATTCATATTGATCTCTGTCATATCAACCATTTTAATACAATCCTTATTCACTCGTTCTATTTCACTATCCAACTGACTTTATTATTCATAACTTCATGCTTTTTTTTAAACACTCTGTTATCATTCATGATCAATTTAATCATGAAATGATCCCCACCCAAATTCTCTTCTTCTACATTCCAAGTGACCCGGCCGACCAATTCAATAGTTGTCCTAGACAGATCTAATGCATTGGCCGTACCTCCCACATTCGCCATTCTAGTTGGCCTCCCATCATTCAAGATCACCAAATCCGAGTCTTGAATGGTGGGAGACCAACTGATTTCCACGCGCACAATTGTTAAAACAACACCATATTCTCGAATGTGCATTCATATCACCACAAACAATCAAGTCACTTTTACCTCTCACCCTAAAATCTTTTACCTCTCACTCAAAGCTTTTTCTTTTCATCCTCATTACGTACTTGGGCTATATAAACACTTACTACTATCAGATTTCTTTCCAAACTAGTTGTTGTGGCGGCTACAGCTTCCATAACTTCAAATGCGGGTAGCTGTACTTGTTTGAGCTTCATATTATTACGATATAATATTGCCACTCCACCATAACTATCGCTTCTTGGTTTGGACAGAAATCTGTACCCCCTCACATACAACGTCTTGTTCATGCGCTCCCAGGTTTCGCTTATAAGCACCACATTCATATTATTGTTGGCCAGATAATTAACCAACATATCTTTTTTGGCGTAAAAACTTTGTAAATTTATCTGACCAACAACTATTCTTTCACTCATTTACATATTTATAATTAATACGTACCATACAATGTATGTAAAGGGATTACCCGCCTCCGCACAATTTCAAGAAAATTTAATGTTGCATTAAATTTTTTATTTTCCTGCGTTGCTGATGTCTCATATAAATGTTGATGTTGGTGTTGCAAATCGTTGAGAATTGTTGTTCCATGTTGTAGGTTGTTGTTGTACACGTGTTTGTGGAGAATGATGATTTTTTTTTTCACTTTTTTTGATACACTCTAGAGGCTGATTTTATACAAATTTTTTAATAATTTTTGAATATTTTAAATATTTATCGTGACACGGCCAGTTGAAAACGCCCGAATTCGATACTGTTATTTAGCACCAACGAATTTATTATTATACAGTTTTGTTTTTATTATTATTATTATTTAGTTAACACAAAATTGCTTCACAACGGTAGTTTATCGCATTAAGTTTCTGACGTATTGTCAGTAAAAGAGATAATACATTTGCTCCGTTTTACTAAAAACGAATTTTGTTTGGTTTTTAATCGTAGCCATTCGTAATGCATGAAGCTTGTGTGCGTTAGTGTTGGTTAGTGAGTTTAGTGAGTTACATAAGTGAGTTTGTTAGTGCATTCTATATCTGAATGATATACGAGTGAGCTGCTACAACTTTTTAGCTGAAATCTAGCCTTGATTTCGTATTAACCTTGCGAAATTTAGGCCAAACTTATTTAGTTACCAGTACTCTGGTTCACTAAAAATCAAGTTAAATTGTATGGTACAAACGTTATAAAGATAAATTTTACATATTTATTTATCTTAACACAACACGTGTAACAATTTATTAAAATATTATTGTATTTCGCATCGTACCATTTCCAATAAAACATTTAAAAAATACAATGGAACAGTTGATGCGTAATTGACAATTTTGGTTCTTCTCTCCCAACAAACCATAAGCAAAAAACTTATACATTATGAGCGCATGCACTGTTACTTTATGAAAACATAAAGTAACAGTACATTTCACAAAAATAAGGCGAAATGTACACGATTGCAAAGCAGAATGCATACTGAGCGCATGCTTTGAAATTCAAAGGCTTTCGTTTTCACAGAAATGTAGCTGTAAGTAAACACATACATTTTAGTTACTGACCATACATTTTTTGTGATAATGCTAGGGTGCTATTTGCCTACATATACCTAACATTGTGACTGAAATTCTTCGAATTAATGCAATCTTCACTTAACTTCAGTGATTCGATAAAGAACAACAAAATAAAATGGCGATATTATCAGAAATTAATTAGTCCGTCCTTAAAGCACAATTAATTCTCGGAAAAAATTGTATGTCGAACTCTGTATTAATCGTATTCACCGATGACCTCGCATTTTTCACATCCAAGGGTACTGTTATAATTCACTGTTCCTACATATGTAACGACCACGTGGTACCCAAGGACCAAGCCATCCGGTTACAAATGGTACCGAAACAGGGACCTGAAATGGTCTTATTATTTATGAATTAAAGAAATTGTCATGTTTTATTTAGTTGGTGACCCCTAGATGGCATCCAGGTGGCTTCACCGCCTGCCGCATAGATAGATTGAAGTTCCGCTTAAGTGACCTTGCGGTTAATCTATCTGTTCTGTATTTTGTTTGCTCTTCAAGTTTTTTCTAACCAAACTTGAATGTGGTTTTCAGCCATTTTCAATATTTTCTTTTGTTCACAGTAATCAATAACATTTGTTTTCACAGACTATTCTCGATTACATTCAAAAACGCCCGTAAAATTTTCTGTAATGTTAATTCTGTAAATTAATAACGTGAATAGTCCTCCAGGTCTTCTAAAATGTGGTGTTCCTCAGGGCTCAGTTTTGGGACCCTTATTGTTTTTAATTTATTTCAATTCTATCTTTGAAATTAATCTTAGAGGGTGTACAGCGTTTGCAGATGATTTGGCTTTAACATATGCGTCTAATGATTACGTTGATATTCAACGGTTTATCAATTTTGATTTATGGACTCTAAGTAAATGGTTTTTTTATCACCGACTTGTTGCTAGTGAAAAATCTAGAATTATGCATTTTAGACGGCCCGACATAACAGTTGATCAAAACTTTTTCAAGTATCACGTATACCCGTGTGATAAGAATCCATGTTTTGGGCAATGTTTTGATTTGCCCTGCATAAATGAGTTTAAATACTTAGGTGTAACAATTGACTCGCAGCTAAATTGGACCTCCCACCTAACTAATATCAGGAAAATTGTTATTACTGCAGTGCATAAATTTTATAATCTTCGACCTTTGTGCCCTTCTTTTATTTTAAGAAGGTTATATCATGCTCTTGTTGAATCTATCTTATTGTATGGTATAACTAGTTGGGGTGGAATTTACTTTGCTAATATTGCAGATCTTTTTGTAGCGCAAAAAAGAATTATCAAATTAATTTATGCTTGTCCAAGGAATACACCCACTATTCTGCTTTTTCGCGAGTTAAACTTGTTGCCTCTAAGGTATTTGTATGTTTTTAAAGTATTTAAAATGTTTTTTGTTCGTAGCAATAGTTATCATAGTCGAATATACCACGTGTATAATATGAGAAATCCAAACAATTTTGTCGGTCTTCGTTGTAATAGTGAAAGGTTTAGAAGATTTTATTTATATATGGCACCTTTTTGGTTCCATCTTTTACCTAAAAATGTGAAAATGCTTCCATCTGCGCAGAAGCATAAATTTAACAGGGAAATTCGGACTTGGTTACTTGACATCGATGATATCGAGCAATATTTTTAGTATAAATGTTAAATTACATTATGTTCTAATGTGCCGTCGTGTAGTTAAATATATCTATTTTAATAACTGAGCTTGTATTTTGTTGAAGATTATTGTTAATTATGTAAACAAAGAATATTATATAAATTTTAATTAAAATTTGTTTTAAATTGCTCCACTACAGACATAATGTCTATAGGAGCTGTACTTTATTTCATATTTTATAATGTTGTTTCAATTAGATTTTAATTTTGTATTTATTTTATTGAAATAAAGATAGTAATAATAATAATAATAATAATAATAATAATGTTAACCTGCATGAATTATTTGAATGGTTGATGGAGAGCACGTTTGATCTGTAATTGATATTCCATGATTTGGATTTTCTTGCATACCAACGTGGTAGCTGCCCATTTAATTTATTGTAGGATCCTTTAAATATAATTATTTATTTTGTTTTTTTCTCTTCCGTAAATCGTATCTAATTTGTTTTTTTGTATTTTTCTATTAACAGTAAGTTAGCAATGATTGATGAAACTTCTAATAATTGAGCGATTGATGGTTTGGTGAATCCGAATTCCTCGTTCAACTTAGAAAGTTTTCCTCACTGATACCTTACCAAGTTCAATCTGAATAGGCGGAACCCGATTTAACAAATTTACGAGTATTAATCTGTCTAGTTTCCTTAAATATCTCATTATTTAGCTTTATTTTGTTTTATTATTTCATGCATATGGAGGTTTTAGTCCAATAAGCTAATTGAATCGAATATGATTTTTTTTCATGTTATTTGTTATGGTACGTTCATTTATGCATAAAAGTACATCGCAGTGCAGTTGTTCATCCCAGTTACATATAAAAGAGAAAAAAAGTTTACATACTTCTAATATTTTCTATTTTAAGTGTTACTTACACTTGATTTGAAACATAATTTATTTTTTTTTTGATTATTATTTATCTAATTTTTGCTTTTTTTTTAAATAATTTATATTTGAAATATTTGTTGTATATTGTTTGTTATTTCGCATTACGTGTGTGTTCTTCTACGAATTGACTAAGCACAATCCAACTAGGGAACAACAATATTTTAATTATTTTGGTGTTTTGTCAGTTGCTGGTTCCAATTTCGGTATTGTTAGTAGTCTATAAAAGAGAATATCAATTTTAGAAATTGCACCTTCTTTTGGCTCATCCAATTCTGGTCGAAATTACACTACTAACCTATACGGAATCGCTTTAAACAATAATAAATTTAGAATACAAATATTTTCTCAATACTTACTTATCATTAGAGTTAAGTATTATTAAGAATCGTGATAGTGACATCAAAATATTAGTTGCCAGTTTAAACTACCCTGTATAATCAGAGATGGATTTATTTAAAATGACTGAAGAAAGCTTGACTTTAGAAGAACTGACTATAGAATACGTGGACTGCAAATAACTAAGCCTGACTGCCAAGAAAAGTTTTTTGAAATGTTACAGAAGGAATGGCGCAATCCAGTTCTCAAGCCTAAAATATCACATATTATTTTTAATCCAGAAGCTGAATTGGCAAATATCAATCAACAACTACTAGCTATAGATGAAGCCTTAGAATCAAGTGAAATCGATTCATCTGTTAGAGCGAAAAATCATCTATTAATTAAAACTCATAACTGAAAGGACAGAACTGAGCGATTGAACAATTCTTTTGAAGGTTTACCTGGATTGGCGATTGCAATCTATTCATTTAACAGATTTTCTAGATATTTAACCCGTGATATCAAAAGAAGTGGCAACGATTTAAACAAGCAAAGGGAAACCAACGATCAGAAACAATCGACTTCAGCCAGTACTCCGCCAAGTAACTCTCATCCACAAGAGTAAGCTAATCCAAATCAAGAAGAAGACAACATTATTGGTAGAGAATTTGAAAGACGGTTATCCAAACACTTCGAGACCCTTACGAAAAGCTTCTTTGAGAAGCTGCAAACTTCTGGAAATTCACAGCCTAACGCAACTCAACCATCGTGGCGTAACGCTAATACGACAAATAGTCCATCGAACGACAGCAGTGACAGTACTGGAAGCGATTCATTTATAAGCGTCCTTTAGTAGGAGCGCTGATCCAACTAAATGGCGAATTAGATTCTCTTGTAGCACCGACAAAAGAAGGGAAGATGATAATGTTCATGATTTCATCATGAAATTGGAAGAACACGCCAAACAAGATAAAATCTCACACACAGAGCTTGTTAATTTAACTAGACATTACGTAACTGAAATAGCCGAGAAATGGTATTACATCTACACCGGGAAAAATCAACGTGTAACTTGGAATCAGTTACAAAAAGCAATTCTAAAAATATTTAGCAGCCCTGTACCTTCGACATAGAACGCAATACCCCAAAGAGTCGTTTAACGATTTTGTTCTGGAAATCGAAACGGTGAACTGCCGCCTTCCAAATGCATTACCCCATGATGAAATCTTAGAGCTACTCATCGACAACATGAATCCAGCCTTAAAAAACGCTACAGCAAATATGAACTTCCAAACAATTGAAAGCTTAAGGAAAGTGTGCGATAATCTCGAAAGATTATGGCAAACTTCTGGTTTTGATCCTCGACAATTAATAAGTACTAGGCGCAACTGAATGGTTCCGGATTATTTAAATTACAACGGAGCAGACCGAAGACCTAAACGCAATTTAGTCGAAGAGGTTAACATAAACTACCAAGAAGCTTCAGGTTCTTCTACTTCACAGCTTTCAAAATTTCAAGAACGTCAAGAATTAGGCCGAACAGACTCCGAAGGCGAGCTAGCCCAAGACGAAACCTCCAATATTTGCGCAATAGATCGTTCCACATTTGTAGTTTGTTGGAACTGCAAAGACCTTGCCCACAGGTTCAACACTTGCACGTTGGAGCGTACTCACAAGTTTTGGGAAGAATGCGGACTAGCTGGTTTTGTAAAGCAGGATTGTCCCCGGTGTCAGAAGAAGAGGCTGGGAAACCCAAATCCGATCGTCATGACTTCTGGGACAAATCGTTGGGAGAAGACTCCACATCCCAGAGACCAATTCCTGAAAAAATAAATATTATTATCGTACCGCCCAAACCAATAGCGCCGAGCAGCTTTGATCCTAAGAGAACTAAGCGGTATAAAAGAATATCGAATTACTGGAAAGAGCGTAAGATGTTTACTCGATGCTGTGCATTATCAACCATTATCGAGACCAAAATTAACGATCCTCATCCTTATGCTAAAATCAACATCATGGGCAAATCTGTACTAGGGTTGTCAGACAGTGGGGCAAGCGTAAGCGTTCTGGGCAAAGGAAGCGAACATTTTTTAAGAGATCTGGGAGTTAATTACAAAAAGCTAAACACCTGCATCCAAACTGCTGACGGGTCAGTTAATAACATCCTTGGTCACATACAACTACCTACCTGTAACTTATCTCCGAGTTAAAAAAATTATCAAATTTTGTGTTGACCCTACAATACAATCAGAAGCATATCTCGGGGTAGATTTCTGGAAACACTTCAATATAGCACCAAATATTATTTGTGAGATATCCGAGCAAAACTTATCTTCAACGGCCGAATCGAATCAGCACAATTTAAATAAGGCGCAGAGAGAAGAATTGCAAAAGGTGATTGCATTATTTCCTTCATTTACTGTAAATGGATTAGGAAGAACTAATCTATCTGAACACATCATTGACGTAGGGAATGCGCGACCTATAAAATAACGGCACTATCCTGTTTCACCAACAATCCAAGAACTAATTTACCAGGAGATAGACCGAATGATATCCCTCGGAGTGATAGAAGAAAGTACGACCCCTTGGAGTTCACCAGTTGTGTTAGTAAGAAAGGCAAACGGGAAGGCGTGCCTTTGCTTAGATTCCAGAAAAGTAAATCAAGTAACCAAAAAGGATGCATATCCACTACCCCTAATAGATGGATTGCTTGGACGACTTCATCAGACCAACTATGTAACTAGTTTAGACCTTAACAATGCCTTTTGGCAAATACTTTTATCGCAAAGTTGAAAGGAAATTGCTGCTTTTACTGTTTCAGGCCGCCCTCTCTACCAGTTGCGCGTCATGCCGTTTGTGTTATGCAACGCACCCCAGAACGTGTGCAGACGAGTGATACCCCACCAGCTTCGAGACAGTATATTCGTATATTTAGACGATTTATTGATAATCTCAGCAAGGTATGATGAACACCTACAATTGTTAAAAGTAGTAGCCAACTCATTGTCCAAATCAGGATTGACAATAAATGTTGAAAAGAGCCATTTTGTTCTGCGCGAAACACGGTATTTAGGGGTTTTGATAGGAGAACATGGACTGCTTACGGATCCCTTCAAGGTAGACGCGATTAGAAATTTTCCACCTCCTAGCTCTGTTTAACAAACTCGCCGTCTTCCAGGTTTGGCCGGTTGGTATCGACGGTTTATTTCGAATTACTCAGACGTAAATGCACCAATCACTAATCTGTTACGTAAAGGAAAGAAGTTCGAGTGGACCGAAGATGCTAACCTTGCCTTTGAAAAATTGAAACTCCTTTTAATGAATGCTCCGGTACTGCACAACCCCGATTTCTCGAAACCTTTTTTTATTAGATGCGATACAAGTACTCAAGGGATTGGTAGTGTATTATTCCAAAATGATGATGAAGAGACAGAAAAGCCTATCGCTTTTATGTCACAAAAACTGAATGCTGCACAGAATAACTACACTATCACTGAACTTGAGTGCTTGGCGGCAGTGGTTAGTGTAAAAAAATTCAGAGCGTACATTGAAGGATATCATTTTACAATTATAACCGATCACGCGAGTTTAAAATGGTTAATGTCACAAACAGAGCTTAGTGATCTTCTTGCTAGATGGAGCCTAAAACTACGATTTCTGCATAGAACATCAGAAGGCCAAGGACAATGTGGTGGCTGACACCTTATCAAGAGTACATTGTGACGAATTATAGGAACTTGATTCGGAAATTCCTCTTCATGACTTAAGTCAGTTTGACACAGAAGCAGTTATTGACCCTGTTTTTAATGAACTGCGTAAGAAAATTGAGTCTGATCCAAATTCTTATCCAAATATGCGCGTCTATGCAGGAAATATCTTTATTAGAATTGAACCTAAATGACAAATCCCATTATCAGATATTCCTTAATGGAAATTGTGGATTCCAGAAGGTACACGAGCAAGCTTATTGCAAAGAAAACATGATAGCTAAGATGGAGCTCACAGTGGAATCACCAAAAGCCTTGAAAGACTAAGGCGCTTATATTATTGGCCGAAAATGTCTCGTCTAGTCCACGATTACATATCAAATTTGCGAAATATAGAGTACGAGATATGCGAGTACGTCAATCGTTCAATTATTGCAGCAATAAGAGCCTATGTAATGGATAACCATACTACCTGGGACAAGTTCCTACCACAAATAGGAAGTGCCTTGTGTACTTCGTTGCATGAATCCACCGGCCACTCTCCCCATTTCTTAATGTTTGGGTATCATAAAATACTTCACGCTGCTGACTATAAAATACTTCGAGAAATAAATTTATTAGGCGAAAATTCGAAAGACTGGATGGATCTACCTGATCGTTTATCGATAATACATGATGATGTCAAAAATAAGTTGCTTCAGTCCTATAATAGATACGCCAATCGATATAATTTACGTTCTCGAGAAAGGAATTTTACAATTGGTCAGCAAGTTTTTGTAAAACAGCACTTACTCAGTGATGCCGCAAATAAATTCACAGGCAAATTCTCGTTTCCGTTTCGCAAAGCTTTCATCAAAGCGAAGATAAGACAAACTAATTATCTGCTTGTAGACGAAAACAATAAGGAACTTGGAACTTAATAATATAATTCGCATAATATATACTCATTTATTTGTACCTGCCCTGTAACGACCACGTGGTACCCAAGGACCAAGCCATCCGGCTACACATATCAGTAAATTAGAAATTGAACTTTTAAGATGTCGCTAAATAGTTACCACATTTAAGAAGAAATAAATATGTTACTCTAATATGTGTATTTCGAAACCATTATCCTGAATCCGATTAGTCAAAATGTGTTTCGTTTCTTCGACAAATTGTTTTAAATATAATAGCAGTGGAGGTTTATCTTCTCCGTCAAAATTGGTACCTGGAGCTGTTGTACATCGGTAATCCATCAATATTGAATAACAATGAAATGCTTTCAGGTTCTTTAATGTTGGCAAATACATTTTGCAGCCAATTTTCCAAGCCATTGTACCAAAATTTACCGCTACCTATTGGCTTGACTTGAATGCATCGAGGTGTTTTCAATAAACTTGAACATAAACATTTTCGATATTTTCATCGACAAGTCCTTTGAATGTTCTCATTACAATCACACTACTAGGCACTTCACCATCTATATTCTTGTTCAACGTGAAATCTAAATCATCACAACTATTATTTTTTGAAGTTCCTTGAATTGTTGAAGAACAATTAAATTCTTCTGTAATGGCTGCATGTAGATTTGGAGCTGAACAAAAACAACTTAAATCACTTGCATTAATAATGCAAGTGATTTAGGTTGTTATGTAATCATTTAAGATTGAATTAAGTTAAGCATCAGTTTTCTCATAAGTTGGTATAAGCATGATTATTGGTGACATTGTCATCATTGTGTATTGGTGACACTCATTTTGATAGTAAACTTTTAAAATTTATAAACATTGAATATCAATGAACAATTGAGTACACCGTACACATTAGGCATATGTTTTCAAAATGTAAATATTGCACTAGTACATTGCAAGCGAAAAGAACCAATGACCACAACAAAATAAAATCTACGATAACCATTCGCCTAACAATAAAAATCTGTTTTGCCAAATTCAAATTGTTATGGTGATCCTTACCATTTACTAGTCTTTAGGCATACAACATTTTTGTTGGTTTTTCGTTAAATAAACCCTTGCGTATTTCCATTTTTGAACAATAATATTATTTTTGTGGCTTTCAATAAAAGTATTAAAAATATTTTCCTTTCTGTCATAGTTACTCTAACGAGTTTTTTTACCTGACATATATATCATAACCACAAATTTTCCACTCTAACGGTTTATACATTTCAAGATGAAAATATTTGTATGTATTTCGTTGCGCTCTTTAATAATTTACAACACACAGAAAAGCGACGTTGACGATCCTTTGGAATAATGTAGTAAAACGAAATATCAGCAAAACCATTTGGGACTTAACAACAATTTTCCATCTTTTCAGAATAGAAAATAACAAGATAATTTTTTTTTTGTTTTTATTATTTTTAATGCATTTTAAACTGTTTAACCATTGTTATACAATAAAATGGTGCCGTGTACACACAATAATAACAATGATTCCGTAAGCTTGTACACAATACCCGTTTTTATTCACTTGTGTGCGCTTTCCTCATTCAACACTTAAAATAACAGTAACATCTTTTTTTTTTTTTTTTTTTGTACATATTCCGTACTACATTTTAACACAAAATTTTTATTATTGTGTTATGTGTAAAAAAAAAAGCGGTAGAAAAATTTAAATGAAAACGACGAAGGTCAACACTTTTTTTTTTTTGCTTGTTCCTTTTCCTTTTTCCGTAATTTTCTTGCCCGTTCCTATAATACCACTCATATCATAAGTTACAATAGTAATGTGGCTGTAGAGTGGTTATACTCTCAAGCGGTATAAAACAATTTCAGTGCTTTCATCGCGCACATTCAACAACATTGTCATTTTTATTGTTCTCCTGTACAATTTGGCGTTTAACGTTTTTAGTTGGTTTTTGGTCTTTTTTTGAGTAATTTTTTTGTAAACAATTGTAGTAAAAAAATGCTTTATGGGTTCTTTATGTCTGAAATTAATCTTAGAGTAGCGAATATTTGTTGTTTGGTCAAAAAGGTACTTAATATTGATGTTATACTAAGTTTGATGTCGTTCAAGGATATATATCTTTATAGGTAATTGTTTAAGTTATGTAGGTATTACAGTAAATGGAGCTTATTTTTAATAGTGGTTTTACGATAAAAGCTTTAGCCTGTTTTATTAAAATAATGAAATGATAGCCTTAATTTAATACTAATCACCTGGGCGTTTTCTGATTGAGTTCACATAGTGTTATATGTCTCGACGGTAGCCAACAGGATACCGAGATAACAAATTTCCAGAGCTGCCATAATTTTTTTCCATTTTTAGCTACGAGACCAAAAATGATATCCTCCTGTTGGCGGAGGTATTTTTAAATTTTTATAGAATAATGTCTCGGATAACTTCAAGGCAACTGCAGTTTTCGCCTCATATGATATAATAGTTTCAGAGTATTGACACTCGTCCTAAGTCGCTGAGCATCAACTAACTCGATACCGAGCGAGAAAATTATCTTTGAATCGCTCTTGGCTGAATGACAGGAAGGTGTTTATACAATTTCATTTTCCCAACTTGCAATCTCGGGATACCTGGGCGATTCTCATTGTAATTTGATCCTCTAAACGGACCTCTTGGGTAATAGACTTTCAAATATCCGACACTCATGGGAACAAAAATGAAATCAAATCAAAAAGTTCATATTCGTTTAATATAAATATTGAATCGCTGAGCTAGACCCATCATAAGAAGAGCACTTAGAACCAGACACGAGTGTGCACACGCCAATAAGTGACGTAAGAAATCGAGGGTGTTCAATGCCCTTGGAAATCGAGGGTGTTCAATGCTAAGTAATGATGTTAGAAGACTGACACCTTTCACAAATTGAACAAATTGATCGAAGTAGCTACCTGTTAGTATGAAACTTTTATGTTATCATGCTCTTATGTAACACCAGCTCTATATGGCAGCCTAAAAGACTCAGCAAATAACCATCAATCGGGCATAACCATCAATCGGGCAACCATCAACCATGAAGTTACACTACGCATTGCAAGCATTATTCCAAGATAATATTGCTGGTATTTCAACAATGCCAACACAGGATATTACAAATTAGATCATTCCAATACAAAACATCAGTTAAAGTGCGATTGATTGTGGAGAATCGGATGTTTAAAAGTACTACAGATTTCGGAAAATTTAAACGAGATCAGACGTAAGACAAGAGATATCATCGTTATTGAACAGCATGAGACGAGAGCAGAAGAATTCGAGCTGTCAATGATTAGCTGTTCTATACCTTGCCTATGTTCAAATATTACCCAATTAAAACAACGATAGCAGCATGTGGAAAGGAAAATCGAAGATCATGATGGAACGATTGAAGATGTGCTTAGTCTACACTAAGAACTTAAAATAATCAGCATATTGGCAACCAGCTAACAATGAACTGGTTGTACAAATAAGATGCCTTTGACCACCAACGTATTTCGTGACGTTCAGTTGCAATGGTATACATTGGCTTGAGCTGCGAAAAGCTTTATTGAAGAAAGACTATCAGTACAGCGATTAACTGGTCAATACCCGATGATTGTCAGTCAACACTTTATGATTCGTCTCAACGCTCTCAAAAATTACTGGTGGCGAATTGAATTCTTGAATCATAAAAGCCCACACCTTCACATGGTTGTGTGCATTGAAGATCATCCACTATTTGATATTTACGAAGAAATTCAATATTTAGATTGTGTGAAATGCAAATTAAAGTTTCCGAGATGTACGACAACAACTACAATATGGTATTGTTTAAATTGTGGGACGCAACCATGTACATTCAACTATGTGGATCAAATAAAGCAATTGCACACGATGTGGCAAAGTACATTTTCCAAATCTGAAACAACTGAAGTTGATGCAGGCATTGCCAAGCGATTCAATACAAGATCTGTATGAAAATGTCATCTATGTAATCTTAAAATGAATCAAGCAGAGCTGACGGGTAATGCGCAATATAATAGAAAAGTATCAGTAGTTACTAGAGTTCCCTATTTCATAGCTAAAAACGACCCGGACAATTTCTGCTATAGCTCACTCCAACAATATATGCTATACTGCAATGAAATCGAATTGATCGAGAAGTATGATACGAGTCTAAGACAAGTCAGTGCACGCATGGAGAGAGAGAGACAAGCGACTTGAGAATGAATTGAGCCGGCACTTTTAGATGTAGAGGAAGAAGAAAATATGAAGACCATTTACGAAAATTTCAGAGATGTTACCAAGTGTGGGCTTATATTTCCATAAAGTGGACAGGTCAAGCTATCCGAAACAATTTTTCTTATTAAAATAAAAAGGGTTGGGTATGTTCGACGCTATTTTGAAAATTGTGAAAATCAAATAAACTGTCCAAACCTGATGCTACACGAGATTTTCGTAAATGGTCATAGTGTAGCATCAGGTTTGGACATTTTATGTGATTTTCACAATTTTCAAATTAGCGTCGAACATACCCAACCCTTTTATTTTAATAACCAAAATTGTTTCAAATATCTTGACCTGTCCACTTTATGGAAATATAAGCCCATGCCTGGTTCTACTTCTTATTTACACTTTTTTATGTAGGCCTACACTTTTTCAGTACAATTACACTTTTCGTTAATTTGTGTAGCTACACTTTGTGTGAAATACTTCACACCGGTTATAATTATCACCAATATCATCGTTCATTTTTAATGAATAGTAGGTATGTACCAATTTTTTTGAGCTTTCCGGTTTTAATCTGTTACGTTTATCTGTATGTATCATTGATACATTGCTAATTACTGCCAATTACTAAATAATCATTCTAATTGAGCTGAAGAGGCCGGAATTTTTAACAATTTGTTGGCCAATGCTTCTAAATTGCCGTGTCTTCTGGCGGCAACATTCCAATATGTTCTTGGAGTGGTTATTCCCTTTGTATTCAGGTTCCGGAAAATACCTTCCTTTAGGTTGAACTCTTCGAGGCTATCAAGGCCAGATCTGTCCAATTGTTCAATCAGAAACTCATCAGCAATATCTCTTTGATCTAAGTTCATCGAGTTACCTCTGTATTTGGGATCCAAAAGATTTGCAGTTAATGCATACTTATTTAAAGCCATAGCTTTTCTCTTTTTTAGGGCTTCTTCAAATTCATCTGGGAGCTGTAAAAAATGTAAACATTATAGAACATAGAGAAAATATGTCAGTATGTTGGAACTACCTGTAAATCCAATCTTCGGTTGCATCCGCTATAGAATATGTCTGATAATTATTTATTAAAATACACTGAATCTATAAAATTGTCATCAAACAATATCTGACTTATTTCACTCTTCGATTTTACTTTACCATCAGCAGCAAATTTTTTAAAAATATTCAAGTTGCCGATGAGAGACCCATAAGAGTCTCGGTAACTGCACCAACGAGTTTCAGCGGGAAGTTGTATTCTTTTGCCACCATTTTCAACTATAGTTTTCTCCAAATCAGCTCTCTTAAATTCTTTTAATACACTTATGACTTTAGTTGCAGTATTTCTGTCAACTACGTCTTTTACCAGTAAGTTTGCAGTATGGCTAATGCAAGTATTATGCTATAAATTTGATTTTTTGCCCATAGCTATCATGTTTTTAGCGTTATCGCTAGTCACCGCATAAATCTCAGTATTGTATTTTAATTTCGCTAGCTCAATTGATGATTCGCCAATTTTATTAAGTTCATCTCCCGTTTCACGTATTCCTGTCATATCATATGACTCGACAAATGACAATTTATTATCGGTTGTTTGTATCATTGTAACCACAAGGTTAGAGTTACTAGACGTATTTTTCCCACCATCAATAAGGAGGACTGTTTCCTCGCCAATATTATTTTTATCCCTATAAGTCACATCGGAGTATACGGAATCCAGAATTGTTGTAAATAATGTTTATCTACATAGAGGTTTAGAGTACATTAAATGGTATATTGCATTCGAAAAAGAAAGTTCCTAATGCCTGATCCAATTTACGTTTCTGTTCTGCATTTACCTTGTCCATATAGCCCAAAATATTTTTCTGCCGCACTCACGACTTTCTTGGACTGCAAAATATACGGTTTTGATGTGACAGCTGGTTAGGTGAAGATGACGGTGGTGATCCGAACCCCGATGAAATAACGAACTCTTTTTTTGATGCAGAAGTGTGACTGGATTCAGTTGATAATGCTGAAGAAGCGCGATCAGCCGATAAAATACCGTGGTCAAAGTCTGAAGCGGCAACGTCATTGCTAATTGGCTGATTTGAAAGAATTAGAATCGGTTTAAAATTCAAATTAAAAAGCTAGACACAGGAGGAAATTCTCATCCAATTTCGCAGTATAAAATCACTTACTGTTGGAGCTGACTGCATAGTGCTGAGGTTCATTAAGCTAATACTACCAAACTTACTGTCTCCCATAATGTACTTAGTGAACTCTAATTTAACTAAATCTGTATTCCCCAATGCATGGAAAATTGCATTGATCATACCGATCCCTAAAATACGTTCCCCGGTTGCTGAAAATGATTTTCGTCCGATTAGTATATTACCAACTTTGTTGGTGTTGAGTATATTACCAACCTTATTGCTAACTTTTGATATATACGGAAGTATTCTTCAAGAATTGATTTCACATTCCGGTTCCACAGCTGGTGGGTTTATGTGTTGGCTATTGAATTTACCATAGAAAAATTTGCATTTAATTTTGTTTCTTGCTCTCTGTGCAACTTCCAATTATCATGCAAAAAATCACGAATATTGTGGAACTCGAGAATATCATTGCTATAGGTGATCTTACATTCTGTGAGTGTAACTATAATCTTTTGAAAAGTCTATTCAGGAAAAAATTTAAAATTGAACGTTGCTCATTTACATCAGACAAACAATACAAGCGTGACCAGCTCAAGGACTTAGCAGCTTTGATTAATGACTCGCTACCAATATTCCTAAAATCTCCCATGTAGCTGTATCGTTTAATATGCTGGTACCACGAATAGGAAACGTATATAAACGGTAGATCAAGTAGTGGACAGTAGCAATACCCGAGGTGAAATGTGTGTGAAGGTTTTTAAATTACGTCAAAACAAGAACATCAACATTGAAATCCCCAACCACGATAACTTCACCGTACTTAACCGTATAATGTCGCCTAAAACGATTTCCAGTTCTTCAATTTTCTCTGGTTGAAGTGGATGGATTGGATTGTAAATCACGCCTATAGCAAAATTTTATTATTATGATTTTGAACAAAATGTCAAATGGAGCAATACTTGCATTGGAATAAATTATCTTTGGGTTCTCAAGCTTTTGGACATAAATCGCAACGCCACCACCACGCCGACCCTCGCGGTCTTTGCGGAATAGTGTAAAGTAATTTAACTGAAAATGTAGGCTAGAATGTTTGGACTTCAGCCATTTTCACAAGTATTATTATTATTATTGAAGGCGACCTAAAAGATCCGTTCAGTTTTTTTTTCAGGCTCTTAATAAACCTGACACTACGGCTGGCCGGTACATGAAACGGTAGAATTATTATCCAAGGACTTCGAGAGGGCTGTCCCACTCCCGTATATTCCTACCCCTGCCCCGTCTTCCGTTTTGAATTTAGTGTTACAAGTTGCTGGAAATGGAAAGTCGCCTGTAAGTCACCCAGCTTTACTACAGGAAGGCTAAATAAAACTGGAAGGTGCCAGGTATCCGAAGTGTGCCAAATGGCCTCAGTTACCAGTGGTTACTACAAGGGGGCAGCACGTACACTTGCGACTTGTTAACATGTTATCCCTTACAAAATTGTAGCCATCAAGCAGCTGCCTAATACATGACAGCAGCTGGTAGGTTAATATATTCAACATTGGTCCGCCCTCTCCCCCCCCCCTTCTCTTCAATACATGTCAAACCACCATTTCACAAGTAACTTTAGATCATCAAAGATGCCATAGGTTGAGACTGTGCTAAAAGTGGCAATGTTGACACAAAAATTAACTCAACAAAAAAAATATAACGATTCTTACGACCTTATATTACAGGAGGCTCTGGTTCTAGTTTTTTAATTCTTTGGTATCATCTTGTGTCTCGAACAATATTAAACGTAATTTTTTAATTTCTTTCATAATATTTCACTCACATTACAACGACCAAACACTCTATCACCAGTACAATAACAATTTACAAATACAAAAATCGTATAGGTGGCGTATTTTTTGCACTACATAACAGTAAACACATCACTCAATATTTAACAAGAGGTTAATATTGCAATAGCACATAACAAAAGTTCATAACATTTTTATTCAACTTTAACGCTTTTTTTTTCTTCCATTTAAATACACATACCAATGAATAATGTTTGTTTTTATCACCCACTCCACATAATAGCGCGCGCGAGTAGCATCAGATACTAAGTATGGATATTGCACTATAAAAAAAAAATCATCATCATGATTTTTTTTTTTATCTACATTTTAAAAACATAAAATTATTTACTGTGAGATTTTATGTAGATAAATTTATGTATATACATACCTATATTATAATAATATGATGTGTTCGGTACATAATAATATCAAGGGTTCTTTTACATTGAATTTTTTTTTTTTTTTTTTTTTTTATAAAAAGCTGTTGTTGTGTGTATGTGCGCGCTTTATATTTGTTAAATGAGTTGAAATTTTAATTATCATATATAAATTTTTTGTTTTGTACTTCATTGATAGCATAACATGTTTATGGTAATAGTAGTAAGAGTAATAATAATAATAATAATAATGAAGAGGTTATATAAAAATAATTAAATTATATTGTAGAGCTTTTGTATTCTACAATGAACTGCACTCGTCTACATGTCTGTACGCTCTCTATAAAAAATCATATATTATGTATGTAAGTATGTTTAATAGCGTTTTTTTATCCGTCTGTGATTCAAGAATCATATATGTAGGTAGGTATACGATGCAAAGTAATTATGGTTCGATGAAAACTAAATTAAAACTTCATTGGAATGTTCAGGTCCAATTAATTTTTCGTTTATATTTTCGTACTCGTACCTTCATACGTAACAACCTGTATATACAGCTGTACTACCACGAATGTGATAAAGTATCAGTAATTTGTTGAACTAAACCGAGTAAAGAGCTTTCTATTTGCACCAACAATAGAGCAATATATTTTTATATATCGAGCTTTTCCTGTAAACGATTTAATGGAGTTATATAAATATTTTAATATTTATTTCTATACCAGACATCAAAAACTCCGGTTTGAAATGCACATTTGTAACATTTTTAGAGAGTATGTAAACTCAAAACACACAAAGTTATATCTAAATTACACATCTGCATTTTTCGTTCATGTTAAATTTAGCGAAACGGTTTTGTAAAATTGAAATTTGCATATGCATATCTATATGCTTGTTACATGGGAAAAACACTTTAGAAATCGAATTTACTAAATAAAATATTCAAATCGTCAAACTCTTTCATTTGATACCCATGTCAAAAGGGTGGTAAAAGTAATTTGTCTCCAACCTTGACGTGTCTGCCATCTTGAGGCATCGGCCATATTGAATTTAGAGTTGCGTCATATATTCGGCTTGGCAAACCTTTTCATTTGGTGGAGGTGGAAGGAAGTTGTGGAGAAATAGGTGATCCGTTATCTTGAAGCGGCCGCCATTTTGGATTTATTATGACGTCACTCACCTTATACTTATTAGAAAAACTGAATTTCAGCAAGTCACAGCGGAAATTAAATCTAAATCTACCGAAATCATGTAAAATAGTCATTGTTTAGCTTGATCGAGTTAGTTTGTGACCTGTTTGCTCTTTGTTTCGATTTTACACAATCAATGATTACGGTGCATGAATGTCGCCAAGTAATGTGTATGAAAGTGGCACTTGACGTTGGGAACGTTTTTAATTGAGTTTTATTTGTTCTTATTTAATAGAAGCAGCTTTAGCCCCACAATAGCTTATTCAGACGACCTTAAGGTTAATATTCGATTAGGGTCCTGATGTCCTTGTAGACCTTGTGGACATCTGGTGGCACGTGTTATTTTCTTGTTAGTAAGTGAGGTAGTGTTAGAAAGGCAGCACCAATTACTTTATTGTGAATAACCAGTACCGCTTCAACTAAATTTTCTTGAGCTTCTTCAAAGTTCAAAATTGATAGCATCCATGTTTTTAAGATCGTTGAAATTCACATTTGCTTGCTATTAGTTAATCATCTTCCAAAACTGAATCATTTCTGCTTGGTTTTTTTTTAAGTAGGCCAAGGGTGGCATCGCCAATAGAGGGCCGAAAGAGAACATGTATCAGTGATCGAGCTATTCAAATGAAACTGGTTCAACTTTCTCACGCAAGCTCCGTGTGCTAATGATCGTCCATTGGTTATTTGTAAACTGCATGTTTCCAGTAGATTCAAAATAGAGTCCGTGCTGATGTGAAAAGCTGGTAAGGTTATACGGAATATTCGTTGCTGACGCTTCTAGACAAACGATACACAAGGGTATTAGTTTGATGCTGGCGTTTGCACATACGTATGTGCCTACTGTGGCACATATGTGCAAATTTGGGCTTCTGTGGCACATATGTGCATCTTTAATTGTCACTATCCTAGTTAACTTATCTGTACCCGGATACAATTCCACAAGTCGCCCAAGTGGGCACTTAGTTGACGGCAAGTTGTAATCTTTAATCCAAGCAATGTCATCTAGTATGAGTTGGTTGTTTGTAATTCTAAGTGATGCTTCATTGTTTTAACAGCTTCCTTCCTTAGCCCTCCGAAATGTGGTGTTGATGGTGGTATAAAATTCGATTCCGTGCCATTATCGCAATAAATATGTTGGCATACATCTCTTATCGAAATGAATCTTCTGACTGCTACTATAAACTATTGCATTCAAATCGTTCACAATCTCGAGATAAATAGCTTTAGTTGGAAAACATACAAAGACTGCTATATTCCTTGCAGGACTTTGTGCCTCTTCCTTTAGAAACTCGGACTTATAGGTGGTGCAAAGTCTTAGCCCGTATGTCTACATGAACGTGACGGTAGTACTCGTACTTCAGGTGAGTCTGTCATTAATTGTAATTTGGCGGTGCCCTTGAAGTATTAACATATTTTACACTTATTTATTTCTGCCCGAATTCTGCCGTTAGAGTCCTTCTTCTAAAAAAAAGTAGAGTTAGTTGCCGTGCATTGTCCGTTGAAGTGCATCAACAATTAGCAGCTTAGTTAAGCCAAGCTTTGAAGCTAATAAAATTGGGTGATGGGCTTCGAAATGTAAGGTGTTGTTTGCGATGCGACCTTCTAGTCTCAAAATTTTTTGTTTGTCAATAAATGGATTACGCGATAAGAGATGGCTTTTCGCTAAAACCCTGTCGTTGCGGTATTTTGGCTTTTTGTATCTTTAAACATTTTTTTATGAAGCGTCGACAATAGCTAATGATGCAACACATTTTGTTGATGTCTCAATATCTTTATACTAGCTAACCAGTTCTATGCGGCATCACTAATTTGAATGGTTTGTGGTTAATCGTGAGTCGGCCGATGAGGCTCTTCGGAACCATCCATCAAATGTACTCTTTCAACGTGTTGGATGAATCCCTCTTAACGCATAATCAGCAGGATTTTCCTTTGTGATATAGCTTATATGATATCTCCCTTATCGTTGATGTTCCTAGCGTAGGCGACTGCTGAAGAGGCCTTTTCCGATGCGCTGCAAAAGCCATGTAAACTGAGTGATTGAGCATCGAAACAAAGCCACCGTTTAGATATTAATTCTAATGAAGGAAGTGAAGTTTGAAAATCCTGCTATTGTGCAACTATTTTCTTTTAATGTCTGATCCTAATAAAGCTATTCAAAGGTCGATTTTTGAGCTCTCTGAAAAAAAACTTCTTTTGGTAGAGTTTCTGTTATCAGAATCCTGAAACGAAATGCTAAATCCAAAGCTGCCTCTGGCATTACAATGAAGACCGCTTGTTTTTATTGTATCATCAAGCTTCAATTCAAAAATTCTATTATTCCATAGATTACTAGGTATGGTTTTTTGTAGGGCATGGTTGTTAGAAGCCCATTTGCGTAGGGTCAAACATATGAGAGATAGTCAATATAAAAATCAGTGGGTTCGATTTCTCTTGCGATTGGGTATCTATGGGCCGCACCGATAAGTAGGTCGATCCCGCAGTGCCTTAGGTCACGGTTTAAGTGTGTATTCTAGCAGCTGCTTTCCAGGAGAGTTTCTCCATAAAATCCACCGATATTCCTGATTTTATTTCTTCCTTATTGTGACAATTTTTTAACTTTTTTAGAAATATCATTATACATTTTCAACTACACACTTTTGCACTACTTATTTAATAATTCTATTTTTCATTTCCTTTTTTATTTTTTGCACTTTCACATCGAGGTCTCAGTGTCGTGATTTTTGTTTATATCTTTAATTCATTCACAAACTATCCTAGTTGTTTCGAAAAATTCTTCTCTGATATTTTTTTTTCTCTTATTATTATCACTGAATTAAATAGTTAGTCGGTCGGAAATATTTTTTTTTATCATTTCGTAGCTATTTTCAAAATATTTGCCATCTCTTTACTTGTCGGGGATAAAATTCTTTAAGAGAATTTAATAAAAAAAATTGAATAAAAGAAAACTGAGATTTATTCACCACAATCCCAATAGATGGAGACAGGGGACGCTTGGAGGTATCAGCCGCAGATAATATAGTAAAACTACAAACAATACAATTGGTTTTTGTTTTCTGAAATCCAATTTGACCTCCAAGGGTTAAGATCTGTAAAAGCGAAATACTTTCATACTCTGTCGTCACCACCACCAGAAACATGCGATAGGGTCTCTGATTTCTTGACAAACCCACCAAACGCAGAGCAATATACACATTTAAAAAAAACTTTGTTGCTCCGATTAGCTCTCATCACGGGCCAAGACGTTGCTGACGGTAGGCCATCTGATGCGCTGCGACACATTCATATGCTGGCTGGTAAAAATTTTAATGATCAAACATTTAAATCACTCTGGACTAGACAAATGCCGGAGATCATTAAGATTGCTCTATTTGCACAGCCAGATTTAATAGCCATTGATACACTGGCGCTCAACTTTCGGTTATTCCAGTTTATAATTTCAAAAGTGAATTTAACATACTTAAAAAAATTCTAATCTAGTTCTGTCGGCCGCCAATGGTACTAACATCCACATTTATGGCACAAAATTGATTGAGGTTTCAAAACGAACTTTCACGCATGCTTTCATTCTAACTGCTTTGAATCGTCCAATCATTAGCGTCGACTTCTTGTCTAAATTTAGGCTTTCAGTTGATCTCAAGAATAAACGGCTGGTTGATTCAACGACTAAGTAGTCAATCAATGCTATCATGGTTCACGTCGACACACCGACTCCGATCCATTATTCCACTACCAACGGCTACGGCACTCTGCTTAGAAAGTTTCTGCAAAAGCAATTGGGCTCAGTCCTGTTTATCCTGCTAATGGGCCAAAGTTAAACGGCATACTAAATCATGCCTTGGACAATTCCAAATACCATCAGGTCAATTTGAACATATTCACATAGTTATAGTAGGACCACTTCCTTCCCAATATGTCAGCCGCAAGTCTGCAACCATTGCTTTGAATTTGGTCAACAATTACGTTTAACGATTCGGCGTGCCCCTTAATATCACTACTGATCAAGGAATGCAGTTTGAGTTCAAGCTTTTCAACGAGTTAACGAAACTGCTTGGCTCACATCGCATTCGTAAAGCGGCTTACCACCTTCAAGCGAGTGGCATGGTCGAACATTACCTTCGGCAACCGAGCTTTGATCGGAAATACCCATCGTATAACTGGAAATCCGAGCATCAGTGAAAGAAGATCTGAAGTACTCACCAGCTGAAATGGTTTATGGTCAAACCATTAAGCTACCAGGTGAGTTCTTCGTCGAAAATCCTATCTCTCTCCTACCAACAAGCGACACAGTCATCAGCCAATCTCGAGACATTGTGTCAAACATAAAAATCGAAATAAAAGATGACGTTTTTGTTCCAAAGTCACTTGCCAACTGTGATTTTGTGCTGGTAAGAACAGACAAGGTTCGCACAGGCTTATATCCTTCCTATAAAGGCCCGTTTAAAATCATTCGACGCCTTCGAAAACAATTTACCGTGCCAATTAATGGAAAAAACCAAACCATTTCAATTGACCGGCTTAAACCAGCTTATGGCATACTGTGTTCCACAAATACAAAATCACTTCATCGTTAACATAAAACTGTTCGTATTTCACCCTAACAAACATTGACCCTAGGGAGGGGGAATCATTTGCGGTAGAGTCCTGTAGCGGCTCACTCATTTTAAATATAAAATTCATATTCGCTCACCACTGCGGTATCGATGTATTGCACATAATATCTTTTGTGTTGTGTACTGACACCTAGCCTGTTAGTCTCGCATTCAGTAGAATAACGAACATTGGCATGCAATTCGTCTCGTATGGTAACGCGAAAATAACCGACACATCGAAACAAAACAATCGCGACGGCAATTCATTTTATTGTTTCGGCTACGAAATATTTTTGTTATTATAGAATATTCACGCGAAATAACACAAAAATTGATGTTCGCATTTTTCAATCAACACACAGTCAATCATTTTCTTTCTTTGTGAAAAAGTATAATTTTTGGTGCCCTCAATTTTTAAAAAGTTTCTGTCGCTTTACAATTTTGTATGGTTAAAAAAAAAGTCATATTAAAATTAATATCTAATTTAAAATTGTAAAACGGATAACGAAAATTAAAATAAATAAATTTGTTAATTACAAATAAAAATTTTGTGTCTCCACGGAGATTTTAATATAAATAATTAGTAATAATAAAATCTATAAAATTGTTAACTTAAAATAAACAGGCTTTTTTTATTCAGACGAATCGAAGTATTTCTTAATAGTTGTGGGGATTATTCCCGTAATCTAAACATTCAACAACTAAAATCTATGATTGTCGATGCGATGATTATTCGATCGATTTCAATCGATTTACTTTCAAAAAATTGATTAATTAAAAGTGTTTCCGTTGAAATGAAAAGATGTTCGGCAAAGTTGTTTGTCTTGACTTGCGCAACAACTTTGCTGAAAAAAGCATAACGAAAATTTAAATGGTTCAAATACTATTAATCGGCAACGACAAAAATGCCTGTCTTTTACGAAATTTTGTATAAAAAGACCCACTGGATGCCTTTTTTCAAATTTCATTGATCGCCAAAATTGTTGGCCGGAATAATAGGAACAACTTTGCTGAAGAAAGTAAAACGGAAATCTGAATAGTTCAAGAGCTGTCAACGTGAGAATGAATGGGTTATCATATCTCAAAAATGGAGACTAACTTTGAAATTCACCTGGCACCATTGGATTCAGCGTACTCGAATTAGGTTTACATCCCTTGTGACTAGCTGGTCACTTTTCCAACGGAGTGTTGTCTTTTGTCAACGAATCTTACCTACTTGTTATTTTTATAACTCCCAACGCCTTTCTAAGGCCCAAGCCTAAGCTTGCTACAACATACCAGCGTTATATTATTTTTAAGGCGTCTCATAGTAATGTGCTTTTAAGATTTCTATACGACCTTTATAAAATAATGTATCAATCAATATGTCGTTGACATTCCAATCATTGAAAGGTCATAAAATGACAATAAAACATCACAGAAATGTTAACGTCAGAAATGTCAATGTCACAAAAATTGGAATGTCTCTCAAAAATAATACTTCGAAAAGATCGACATTACTTCCGAAAGCTGATGAACAAATTTATATTACTCGTCTTCGGTCCCGTTTTTGAGAAAATATATTTGACAGTTTTCTCTTCCACTGCAACTCGCCCTTTTCTATACTCGAATGGACCTAAAAGTTAACACAAACTCAATGGCGTAGCTACAAATGTCGGGCCCCCTGCAACATTTTTTCGGGGCCCTATAAATGCTTCTTGTACCTATGAACAAGTATCGTTTTTAGTGAAAAATTTATTTCTTCCTATCGTCTAGTCTCGCATTAATTAAAAGTATCTGATTTCAAGAGTAGATGACACGAAACATCTTACAACTCATTGCCCTGACGATTTCGAACTATCCGTAAGTTTTGTTAAAAACTTGTATAACCATAAAATATATATTTGTAAAAATTGTCGTTTAATTTTAAGTTTAATAATTAATTTAAACAAGTTTGAGTTTTAACTTAACTTTTAACGTTAAGCCTTTTTCCTACTGTTAGGTTTTTAATAAAAAGTTTTATGTATTTTCAAAAAATCAAGAGCTTTTAATTTTAAAGGCTTTCAATTATCAAAGCTTTTTCAACCAAACCATTTTTCGAAATATGATTTCACAAAGGGTGACATAGTTTTGCTAAAACTTAGAATATTTATTCTCAAAGTTAATCAGGTTTAAACTCTAAAATTTGATATTGCAAAGGAAGGTGGCACTTTTGGATTAATTTAGAATATATGAGCTGTAAGCTTGATAATTGATTTAAACTGATGTATTTGGTTTAAACTTAACAGATCTCAGTCTTTTAATAATTTTAGTTTATTGTTACAATGTTTTATGTAGAAAAAATAAGTATTTGCGAAAAGTTTCCAAAGCTTTCACTGAACGAAACTTTTTAAATAATTTATCTCAAAATTCCGTTACACGTTGTAATGAAATTTTAGGATAAGTTTGGAATGTTTGTTTCCAATGAGCTTTAAAATTAAAAAATTAATTTATACTTTTTAGAGGATTTGAGGTTTTTGTTAAAAGGTTTTATGAACATAAATTATGTATTTGCAAAAAATGTAGAACTTATTTTAGGAGCTTTTACGTATCGAAGCTTTTTACCCCAAATCATTTACTTTTTATTCTGCAATTTGATAGTTTAAAGGAAGATGGGGTTTTGGAATATATTTAGAATATTTGTTTTCAATAAGCTTTAAGCTTGACAATTAATCCATACTTTTTGGGTTTGAACTTAAAATTTTTGACGTTTTTAATAATTTCAAGGTTTAAATAAAATATTTTATAAGCATAAATTATATATTTGAAAAAATTGTCAAGAGCTTTAGTTTTAGAAGCTTTCACTTATCGAAGCCTTATAAACTAACCATTTTACTTCGAAATTTGATATTACAAGGGATGACGGAACTTTGGGTAGGATTTAGAATATTTGTGTTCAATTTAAATTATTAAGAACTTTTTGTTTTAAGAGCTTTTTAAACCAAACCTTTTGACTTTCAAATTTAATATTATAAAGGAAGGTGGTATTTTGAGATTAATTTAGAGTATTTATTGTCAATGAGCTTTAAGCTTGATAATTTATTTATACTTTCTCGATAATTTTGGTGCCTTTCCATAAATTCTCTCTTTCATTTTATGAGCATAAATCATGTATTTGCACAAATGTCAGGAACTTTAAGTTTTGAGAGCTTTCATTTAACGAAGCTTTTCAATCTAAATCATTTCACTAAGAAATTTGATATTACATTGTTCTCAATGTATATATGCTTCATCCCAAATGTGTTTCCATTTTCGAGCGTTTCATGTGTAAGAAAACTAATTGATTTACTCAGATTTAATTTTCAGGGCATATTCGGGCCATCGTTCAAAAGTAGATGAAACAGAACGAGAGTCATTTGAATGACCTAAAATAAAACGAATCATCTTGCAACTCGATGTTACGACGAGTTCGAATATAATTTGGAAAATATTAAGATTTCGAAATAATCTCAAAAATGTCGAATTTTCAAAGTATCTTGAATATTCTTGAAAGTTCTCAAATATTAAATTATAAGTAAGTATATAAAATCAAAGGGAATCCTATACGTGATAATCACAGCATTGTAAAACGTAAATAACCTGGACATTCTTGAATAATTTCGAATAACCTACAGGAAATCTGAGAAATATCAAAATTTGCAAGTTCTTACAACTCTCTTACGATTGCCGAATAAATTTGAAAATCTTTAGAAATATCGATGAATAAACCACGGAATAATCTCGATTACCCCTCGAAAAATATGTAAAAGACGGTAAAAATCTAGAAAACCCACAAAAATTTTGAAAAATTTCGAAAATTCGTGTAAATATGGAATTTTTGTCAAGTAACTTAATGTTACTAATTCTACTAAGCAAATTAAGACTAAGCTCAACAAAACAAAATGCAATCAGTATAGAACTCTTGAATCTTATCGAATCTTAACAACCCTACTGCAATCTCAAACGTACTTGAATAATCTCGAAAATCAATCATCTCAAATAACCTGACAGTTTCATAACACGCAATAATCATCAATTAAGTCTCAAACATCACGCATCTCATTTCCACGCTAAACTCCAAAATTCTCGAGAAATTTTAAAAAGTAATCAAAAGATGAAACCTGAGACAAGCAGATTTGAAATCGGGAAGCGAGAATTTTCAAAATCATGAGAATCACTTGTTGCAACATTAAGTTGGGCATTGGCATTTTGTTTGTATTTAAAATAGTTTTTCAAAATAAACCTCTAAATTTCATTTTTATTTACAGTTTACTGGTAATCAAAAGATCCGTTAAATGAGAAACTATAAGTCGTACGAGCGCTAATTGATTAAAGAGATTGACTATGGTTTGGCTCAAATGAGGGAAACAAGAATTTATTTTCAGTCGCGGTTATGTATTTTTCTAGTTTCTTCCTGATTCTTATTAACATCACGCAATGATACATCGCAAGCTGCTAACACCAGCAGATTAAGCTCTCTCTCTCTCTTTTAAATCAAATTTAACCTTTTGCAAAATAAATTTTATTTGTTGGCAAATCAAATTCAACCTTTCACAAATCAAGTTTTGATTAGAAAAGGTTGAATTTGATTTGCCAACAAATAAAATTTATTTTGCAAAAGGTTAAATTTGATTTAAAAGAGAGAGAGAGAGAGAGAGCTTAATCTGCTGGTGTTAGCAGCTTGCGATGTATCATTGCGGGATGTTCATAAAAATCAGGAAGAAACTAGAAAAATACATAACCGCGACTGACAAAGATACATAACGCGGCTACAAGTTTAATTTGATTTGTAAAAGGTGGATTTTTACATGCAACAAGAGTAAACTTGGAGTTACTCGAAAGCTTTGATTTCAAACGAGTTTAGATAATTTAAAAGGCATTTTTGTTTCTCTGGAGTCAGAATCGAGAGAAAATGGTTGAGAATGTCTTAAGAAAATATTTAATAGTAACAGAAATGATTTATTCTTTTTCTAAAAATTAGACCACCGCATTTCTTAAAATTTTCCTAGAAATGTACCGTTCTGTAAATTTGCACTTTAAGCTTAATCTGAGCTATCTAATCTTAAATTTGAATAAAAGGAAACCTCGTCGGTCCCAACAACCGTGGGCCCCCGCGCCTGTGGGTGCTGCGGGTACCTAGTTACACCACTGCACAAGCTGCTTATTAAAACCATCAATATTTGTGAGAATGGGAGGCAAAAAAAAATAATAAAAGTCTATGACTGGAAGGGCGGAAGGACGGACACGACATTTTTCTAACCGAAGTTTCGACGTTCTGGTAACCTAATTCGTCGAGAAATGTAAAAATCTGGAACAAAATTTTTTTCGCGATTACAATACTTTCCCAAAATAACTTCGTTTTAGTGGGAAAAGTAAAAACCGAATAAAATTAAAATTTGTATAATTTGGATCCAACACAAAAATTAATAGAAAAATAAAAAATAAATAAACGAGAAAAAATTCTAAATAAAAGGGATCTGTTATCATTTTCCAATTAATCTTAAAATAAATATAAATACTCATCCAAAAAATGTGTAATCAAATTACAATAAATTTTTCTAATTAAGAATATTTTTCCTATAATATCGTATATGTGCACTAAAGTACTACATGATGTAAATAATTACAATAAATTCTTGTTGCAACAAATTATAAATACAAAAACTTATATTATGTATGTATTCGCATAGATGTACGTAAATAATAAATTAGAATAACTAAAAATAAATTAAATAATTAAAAATAATTCTATCGTGCTGAAAATCTCTAACACAAAAATATTTCTTGAATTTAAATGTAACACTGTTGTATTCTGTGTATGTTGGTTATTATTATGTGTGGGTATATGTTTGGGGTATTGTGGAAATTTTGGGGAAACATGATAAATTTATTTATTTTGTACTTACAGAAAATATTATTTTATTAATAGAAATGTAATGATACATTTTAAATTAATTTCTGCTGTTAGTTATACTCGTACATAATGTGAGTAGTTTTTCGTACTAAGTTTTAATTTTGTATTATTGGCTTTTCTGTACATACACATACATATGTTCTGTTGTACACATAAAACCATTTAATTTATTCATATTGTTATTATAATGGGTAGCAGTCAAATAGGCTATTATGATGCGGTTTACAATACTTGATGCACCTATAATATCTCTCCATTGTTAAAAGCTTTAAATCGTTTGTGAAGTATGTACTGTAAAAATTTTCTGCGAATCGAGGCAATCATGTTGCTTCGTATTGCAAAATGGTTGTCTTGTAGTATGAAAAAACATTAATTTTAAAATGCTTTATTTATGAGCAAGGTTTTTTGCTTGATTAGCATAAATAATTGAGAAGGAATAAATTTTGAAAAATTTTGAGTGAAAAATAAATGTTTTCAAGTTGAATTAGATTTACCCGTAAAATAAGCAAACAAAATTTTGTGGTGAAAATTAAACTTTTTGTTTGAAAGGAGAATAACAACAAATGATTGCTTTGTGTTAATTCACATGTAAACATTAATGTTTATTGAGAAGGAGAAATTGTTAAGAGTTCTGCAAATTTAGTTTTGATCTGACGAGGATTACGAAAAATTAATCATTTTTCAATCATATCATCAGGGTATAACGAATGAACTGCTACGACTGAGGATAAATTGAAATGATAGCGCCATACGGATTGGTATCTATGCAGCCGATGTAAAGCTTCCCAAAATACATACACCGACATTTCCGAGAGAACCATTCATTGACACCTGCGCACACAAGTTCCAGTATCTTAAGAGCTTTTGTTCAGCGAGACAGCAAAATTGTTGAAACAAGATACGTTCTTAGATATACATCCAGTTAGACAATGAGGTGGTCAGAAGCTTAAAAGCGCTAGGTTCTAGATAAGCAGGACGACGAAGCAAAATGTTAGTAGTCAGACATTTAGCACAAAATTATTTCCTTGCGCTTGAAGATTTCTTCGATTTTCGATACAATCACCAGCCAATTCCATAAAAACAGTAAATTTCAATCCTCCATATAGAAGGCCACATATAGTCATCAAATCCAAAGCACACTCGAAACTTGTATGTTGATTAATGAGTTCATTAAAGTTAGTAATAGGTATTTCAAGAGTTAATAAATATGCGTTAAATATCGTAAGAAACATCAGGCTTTTCTGCACATTGATCAGTCTAAAGTCAATAACACCTTGTCAGTTGAGGGAGCTGTGAATCCAAACATTTCCAAAAAAGGCCAAGTTAAATTTTCACAACAACCAGATTTATGTTAACATAAAAATAAAAGTTATTAAGTAATAACAAATTAAAATTATATAAAGTCATATACTTATCTTGTTAAAACGTAATTTCGCAAAAAAACATTGCCAATTTTCTATTGGTAAACAAAAATTATATATTTTTTTTGTTTACCAAGTTAATGACAGTATTTATGATGCCTGTTTGTAAATTATCTGTCTTTAACAATAATTATTTTGTAATAGATTAACGCGTTAGCTTTTGTGTCACATAACAGAATGAGCTCGATCCAGTAAAGTGCATAAATTAAATAATTTGAATTTAGTTAAACTCGAGCTTAATTTAGTGGTTGTATTTTGTTAACCAAGAACAACTCAAAATCCCGCGAATGAGTCTGCGAAATATGGAAAAATCGTTCTCTTTTCCTGCGACTTTCGAGCGATCAAGAACTATAAAAGGCGATATAAGAAATATAAAGCGATTTTGGAGAAAAGGCGATTTAAGCAATTTAATACGTGAGTTAGCGAAATTTCTGACTTTTACAAGTTAAGATCAATTTAAAAATATATATATATATATATATATATATATATATATATATATATATATATATATATATATATATATATATAAATATATATATATATATATATATATATATATATATATATATATATGTATGTATATATATATGTATATATATATATATATATATATATATATATATATATATATATATATATATATATATATATATATATATATATATATATATATATATATATATATATATATATATATATATATATATATATATATATAATAAATTATAATATAATTAAACTACATAAATTTACGATTTTTATTTGCTTTTTTTTGATGGTGAACATTAAATTAATTTGCGATAATTTTCATGGTCCTTCGAGCCGGATGTAGCTGGCATCCGTAATATTAATAGTTATTTTGTTTGAACTTTGGCATACACAAACAGTTTTACTAAAAATAACATATAATAAACATTGAATTCAATTATTTAAGTGAAGTGGACCATTTAATATCAAATATTCAACCAATTAACTAAAATTAAATAAACTTAGAATTAAATATATAAACTTTAGATATAACAAAATAAAATAAAAAGAATAAATAAATAATAAATATTGATTGTGCAAGTGATTAGAACAATAGACCGATATTTTAAGTGTTCCATTATTTGAGGTGTGGACGGCTAAAAAAAAAAAAATTATACTAGTTCCCATATTTATTGTGACTTAATTATTAAAATCCCAATTTCGTAATAGCGGATGGTCGTGATGCGCGCTCATTGCAACGCAAAATCAACCGTACTTCACAGATTGAAACATTCTCCAAAGGTGACCTATCTCACGAAACAATAGAGCGGATTAAAGTTAAAATAACACTTTTGGACCAAGAGTGGAATGATTATAAGGAAGCTGAGAAAAATTACAAGGATAGTGCCGAGATCATCGAGCTTCAAGATATTGTTGAAACTAAATATTTTGAGACAAAAGGCAAACTTAAGCAAGTAGAGTTAAAGTTTACAAGAAAAGAACAAGATGAGTTCGATACCAGCTTTCAACAACTTGTTACCAATTTTTAAACGAAATTGCTAATTTGAACAATTAAGAAGAGAGCGATTTACGATTACCACGTGTGAACCCGTTCTTTTCCGGGACTTATTCTAAATTTACTTCTTTCCGCGATTTATTTGAAGCTTCTATTAACAGCAATCCCAAGATTTCGAAAGTAGACAAATTTCAATATCTTAAAGGACTATTGAAAGGTGAAGCAGCCGAATTGGTGCGCCACATTTCCATCACCGAAGCAAATTAGGATGAGGCGTGGGAAATAATCAAGAATCGCTACGAAAAAAGAAGCAGGTGACAAAAATGCTGTTGAAACAATTTATGGACCAACCATCAATTACTCAGGCTTCAGCAAAGTCTCTTCACCATATGCGTGATGTGTCTGATGAAGTGTTACGAGGGCTTAAGGTTTTGGGTGACAAGGCGGAGTTACGCCACCCATGGTTGATCCACATCCTAGTTAATAAGCTTGATCAAACCACCAAACACGATGGGCCCAACACAAATTCTCAACCATCTCAGAGTTTTTCAACTTTCTAGAAAAACAAAGTGATACTTTGGAAAGTTGTGAGATTACAAAGCGTAGTACCTATCGGCAAGTAGCGTCTCCCAACCTCAAAGTGATACATGCAGATACACAATCAATTTGTTTGAAATGCGGTCAAAACCACTATTTACGCAATTGTGAAGATTTTCTGTGTTTTTCGATAAACGACAGGAGAAATTTCGTAGCCGATAATAAACTGTGTTTCATATGCCTGTTTAAAAATCATCTATCGCAAGCTTGTCGTTCGAAATTTAGATGTGGCATATGTCGAGCGAAATATCACACAACTTTACATCAAGATGCTCGAAAAACTCCAGAGAACACTACTTTATGCACGGAAATCGTTCCAATTTTTTCAAAGATACCAGAGGCAAATGCTGAATCTTTAGATGTCGTCCATGCACATGTCACATCTACTAAGAGGTTTGCTGCGCTGTTGCCGACAGCTGTTATTAGGGTGTTAGACTCTTCAAATCAATTCCAGCGATGCCGGGTATTATTGGATTCTGGAGCGCAGACGTCCCATATGTCTGAATCGTGTGCTCAAAGACTGGCATTGCCTCAGAAGAATGCGAAAATTGTGATAAAAGGTCTTACACCTGGCACTGAAACGACCAGAGGTTCAATAACAATTAAGGCAGTGTCCTTATATTCAAATGTAGAGGCGCTAACCCTAGATGTTTTAATTCTTTCAAAATTAACAAACTCGTTACCTTCTTCTGAAATAAATACTTCTAAAGGTTTACAATTGGCAGATCCATACTTCAATAAACCTGGAATGTTTGATATTAACATTGGAGCAGATCATTTCATTAAGATACTACGTGAAGGTCGTCTAGAAAATTTAGAAGATGATTTAACGGCACAAAATTCCATGTTTGGCTAGATATTAGCAGGTAAGGTCAAGAAAACACAAAAACCAACCACGAGCTTTAACTTCCATGTTGGTCTAAATGTCGACGAGACAATCCGAAATTTTTGCGAAATGGAGGAACTACCCAGCTGCAATCCATTTTCCAAACAAGAAAGTGAATGTGAGGAACACTTCAAACGAAATTTAGTACGACATAATTTTGGCAGATATATTGTGAAACTACCGCTCAAAGAATCGAACACAACACTGGGAAATTCAGTAAACATTGCGAAAAAACGATTCTTCAACTTAGAAAATAAATTAAAACGCGAACCTAAATTGAAATCGGAATATGTAAAGATTATGCGAGAATACATGACATTAGGACATTTATGTGAGATTCCCAGAGAGAGACACTACAACATCCCCAGTGGAAAACAATTATTATTTGCCACACCACGCCGTTGCAAAGGAGGAAAGTACCACTGCAAAATTGCGCGTTGTGTTCGATGGTTCCTGCAAGACTACCAACGGGAATTTCATAAATGATATAATTATGGTCAGTCCAACCATACAACCGCGCTGACGGCGGACATAGAAAAAATGTACAGGCAAGTTATGGTATCTGAAGATGATCACAAATATCAGCAAATCCTGTGGCGAGAAAATGAAAATGAACCTTTGAAATCATATAAACTAACTAGTGTAACATTTGGAATGGCTAGCTCAGCATTTTTAGCAACACGATCTCTACAGCAAACTGCGTTTGATTTCCAAGAAGAATATCCACTATTTGCTGATGAAATTTTCTATAATTTTTTTTATAGATGATTACCTATCTGGCGGTAACACCGTCAAAGAAGCCCGACATCTAAAAGAAAAATTGGAATACGTTTTAAAACAAGGAGGATTCAATTTGCGGAAATGGCAATCAAATGTGCATGAGTTGGAGGGACCAAACAAACGAAGATTACAAAGCAATGGTTCCCATTAAAGAAACGAATTCATCTACGAAAACCTTAGGCCTTCAATGGAATTCGAAAGATGATTTATTATCGTTCAAGGTAACCCTGCCAAAAGAAATAACACCGACAAAGCTCACGCTAATATCAAATGCGTCGAAGATTTTTGATCCCCTAGGACTACTATCACCATCCATCATAATAGCCAAAATCCTGTATCAGCAATTATGGTTAAGGAAATTAGACTGGGACGAAGAGCTACCCAATGATATAGCAATTTTGTGGAGACAATTAAGGGACGAACTTCTACTTATGAAGCAGCTCAAAATAAGCGCTACGCCAAAGGAAACGAGATGCAGATTCATGGGTTTTGTGATGCCAGCGAACGGGCTTATGCAGCTGTGATTTATAGCCGATTTAAAAACGAGAAAGGAGAAATTCAAGCGGAACTCATAGCATCAAAAACCAAAGTGGCACCGATAAAACAAGTTTCGTTACCTCGATTGGAATTATGTGGTGCACATCTGCTGTCCAAATTGATAGTAGAAGTTAAGAAAACTATACCCAAAGACGTTCCTATATACGGTTGGACAGACTCGAATATTGTCTTGGCATGGTTATCCGCTCATCCAACCAAATGGAAAACTTTTGTAGCCAATCGAATTTCTCAAGTCCAACACTTCTTACCTAGGAATCATTCGAATCACATCAAATCTCAAAATAATCCAGCTGACTATGCTTCAAGGGGAATACTGCCATCAAAACTCTTGTCACTAAGTCAGTGGTGGCATGGACCGTCGTGGTTAATTCAGCCAGAACAATTATGGCCAATTGCGAAAAATGACGTGTTTTATGGGATACTATTTGCGAAATGAAGCAGAAACAGTCGATATCATATGTCCACATCAAAAAGACAATGAAATATACGAGACAGTATTGAGTTATACGTTTTCCTTCAATAAAGCTATAAGAATTTTAAGTTTCATTCACAGATTTATTGAAAATGCGAGAAACCAGAAGGGAACACGTCAAAGTAATGGAATAACTTTGAATGAAATGTCTTTAGCCACAAAAGGCCTTATCAGTTGGGTGCAGCATTAAGAGTACGCTAGAGAAATTCTGATGATCGCCAAAAAACGGACGGTACCCAGACACCATCCGCTATCATCACTTACACCGTTTTTAGATGCTGATGGTTTATTACGTGTCGGCGGCAGACTAAGCAACACAATAAATATGTATGACTACAAACACCCCATTATTCTGCCTAATTCCCATATCGTAAACAGAATGATAATTTCATCCTTCCATTTAAAATACCTCCATCCAGGTCCAACCCATGCGTTCTATCTTATACGGCAAACATACTGGATCGTAAAAGGCAGAGCAGCTGTGCGCAATATAGTTCGATAATGTATCCAGTGCTTCAGAGATCGAGCGAAAACTACCAAACAGCTTATGGGCGACTTACCTTCGGTCCGAGTAACTCCAGCACGGCCATTCCCTAACTGTGGAATAAAACTAGTCAGAGGATACATTTTAATATTCATATGTATGATCACCAAGGCGATACATATAGAAGCGGTCACGGAGCTAACCACAGATGCATTCATCGCAGCATTGAAAACCACAGATGCATTCATCGCAGCATTGAAACGATTCTCGGCAAGAAGAAACGTTCCAAGCAACATATACTCGGATAATGGCACGAATTTTGTTGGAGCCAACAGAAGATTGAAAGAGGTATATAAATTTATTAGTTCTAAGATTAATGATTCCGTTATTACAGAATTTTGCGCTCATAATGAGATAAATTGGCATCATATACCTCCTTCTGCTCCGAATTTCGGTGGATTGTGGGAATCCGCGGTGAAGTCAGTTAAAACCCACCTAAATCGAATTACTGGTAACTGTCATCTTATACCTTCGAAGAAACGAGTATGTTATTGTGTCAAACTGAGGGAATATTAAACTAACGACCACTTTGCGTTATATCGGAAGATGACGAGTTGTTTGATGCATTGACACCGGCCCATTTCTTGACGGGATCATTTTTGTCATACGTACCTGAGAATAATCTAGGAGACATCACTACATCCCGTTTATCTAGATGGCAACAAGTTGAACATAGAGCACAAAGTTTCTGGAAGCGATTTCACCAGGACTATCTCAATAATCTACAACAAAGGCACAAATGGAAAAACAGCGTAGAAAATAATAAAATCGGCGATTTGGTATTAATTAAAAAGATAAGCTGCCTTCATGCAAGTGGTTGATGGGCAGAATCCTTGAAAGTCATCCAGGTGCAGACGGATTAATTAGATTCGTCACCGTAAAGACAGCGAGCAACATACTGAAACGTCCAAAATTTGTAAACTTCCACTGGAGTAATTATTGTTGACGAAAATACAATTATATTCGTCAACAGGCGTGAGTATGGTAAAGATGTCAACATAAAAATATAAATTATATAAAATCATATAATTATCTTGTTAAAGGGTAATTTCGCAAAAAACATTGCCAATTTTCTATTGGTAAACAAAAATTATATATTTTTTTTGTTTACCAATTCAATGACAGTGGGTATTTTCTTTTATTCATTCCACAGAAAGAACAGAAGGAATAGAATATTGATCACGTGACCTCGGAATATTCCGTACGTAATATAATAAAAGAATGGATTGGAATAAATGGAATACATTTTCCATAGCATGAATTTTTTTTATATATTAAATTAGGAAACAAATTAAGTTTATTAAATAAATAACTTCATTATAATTAAATGAAGTGACAAATATTTTGTGCGTGAAAACACACAATGTAATATTAATTTTAATTGATATATCTACAAAATATAACCTGGGACTTTTTGTATCCGCCAAGCTATATACGAGTATAGTATATATAAAACTATTTTTAAAAATATTTTCGAAAATTTCATTTTTACGCCTTAAACGATTAATTGTATCATCATTAATAATTTCCTTTTCTATAATATGTACGATTTAATTCAATTTAATCATTTAAATTGTAAACATCGAACATAATTACAAAACGTCAAATGAAATATTTTTTTTATTCCACCTTTGGATGTAACAAAAAGAATACATTCTGAATATTCCAAATAAATAAAAGTATGGTCTAAAAAAGGAATAGAAGGAATGGAATGAATAAAATAACGATTTACGTCACTTGCGGAATATCCAGAACGAATAAAAGAAAACACCCAGTATTTATGATGCCTGTTTGTAAATTATCTGTCTTTAACAATAAATATTTTGTAATAGATTAACGCGTTAGCTTTTGTGTCACATACCAGAATGCGCTCGATTCAGTAAAGTGCATTTATTAAATAATTTGAATTTAGTTAAACTCGTGCCTAATTTAGTGGTTGTATTTTGTTAACCAAGGGCAACCCAAAATCTCGCGAATGAGTCTGCGAAATATTGAAAAATCGTTATATTTTCCTGCGACTTTCGAGCGATCAAGAACTATAAAAGGCGATATAAGAAATACTATATAAAGCGATTTTGGAGAAAAGGCGATTTACGCAATTTAATACGTGAGTTAGCGAAATTTCTTACTTTTACAAGTTAAGATCAATTAAAAAATATACAATGTTGTATATACTCGTATATATAAACATTAATAAATTATAAAATAAATTGAACTATATAAATTTAAGATTTTTATTTGCTTTTTTTTTATGGTGAACATTAAAATTAATTTGCGATAATTTTCAACCAGTGTATCAAGTCCTGTCCCTGCTTTTATTCTACCAACAGCTGTAGTACCAACACTAAAACCAAGGTCGGTAGTATGTTAAAGTGTCACATTCTTTTATAATTCCCGGTCTGAGACGTAATTTGTAGCGAGGGAAAATGCACATCAAGTCGACGCAGATATCGATCTATCCTTGCGAAAACTATGGAAACTAGAAAGGCTACCAGCGCAGAGACACTTTACGCAAGAGGAAGAAGAATGCACATCGTGAAGACTACTACTAGGAATAGCGATAGAAGATTCGTTGTTCGATTGTTGTTTAAAGCATCACCAGCTCTGCTTGTAAAATCCTGCACAATGGCATTGCAGTGATTGAATTCAATATAAAGAATCTTTTGTTTTACGAACTCTACCGTAATTATATGGACGAGTTTTTCGCCTAAGCCCATACGGTGGAAGCAGCAAATAAGAAAGAGTTTTACCTCTGCTTTTTCCCATCATAGAGTGATCAAAGCCTCAAGTACAATGACGAAGTTTAGAGTAGTATTCGACGGCTGCACTAAGACCAGCAGTTTTCACTCGCTCAATGATATTTTGCTTGTTGGTCTTATTGTTTAAAATAGTTTAAACCAAATACATTGAAAACATATTAAGCCAAGTCCTAGTGGCACAAGAGGTTTAGAGATATCTGATGATTTCATGGAGAATCAATCTAACTGATGAAATTAAAGCCTACAGGTTAAAAATGGTAACCTTCGGAATTAGTTCAGCATTCTTAAAAGTAACCATTAAAACAAGTAGCAGAAGCGAGTAGTGTTCAGTTTCCTGAAGCAGAGAAGCGGATTATAGATGAAATTTACGTGGATAATATCATGACCGGTGCAGATACAATACCAGCGTCCAAAATTCTCAGATCAACAGTTATACAACTTTTAGCAGAAGTTTGTTTTCCCTTACGTAATTGGACTTCCAACAATCAACAACTACTTGAAGATGTACCAGAAGAACAGCTGAAGGAAACGTCGAAAGAAATAACAGAGATCATCAAACCGGTTACGTTGTTAGTTAGGCCTTCTATGGAATCCATTCAATAACCACTTTAATTTTCAAGTGACATTGAAAAGTGAACCACTAGCAACAAAACGACCGATATTATCGGGAGCTTCGCGAGTCTTCGACCCATTGTGTTCGGGTGGCTCCAGTCGTCGTTCGGATTAAAAACCTTTTTCAAAATCTATGGCTAGAGAAATTAGGCTGGGATGAATAACTCACGAATGAGCTGAAAAATCAATGGCTTTTACTCCGCAGTCAGCTATCACACCTAAGAAAAATTAAAATACCTCGCTGATTGTCAACCAATCAAGCCAAATCAATTGAGCTCTTTGGGTTTTCCGACGCATCTGAAAAGGCATACGCTGCAGCAACATACTGTTGTACGTGTATGATCGATAATAATACGATAACGGTTTCTTTAATTTCACCTAATACCAAGCCGATTACACCACTTAGCTAAACCACATCAGTTACAGATTCACCGGAGAGGAACATAAGTGGAATATATGCTCTGTCCGACTCGAAACTCGTGCTGGATTAACTTTGATCGCATACATATCGTTGGTAAATAGAACAGCTAAAATTCTCAGAACCCTCGATAGGGACTAAGCTGATATTACGATTTGATGGAATGGGTTACTTACTATTACCTACACGCTACACGTTTGTTGAGGAACTGGGTACAAGTTTCTGAAGAAACTTGGCATTATAAAACGTTTTATTAGTAAAGGCAAAAATCCCAAGCAAGTATGGGAAAGCGGCAACAATTCAAAACAGTTTTAGTCATTAATGACGAATAATAAGGTGACTTTGCAGATGTATTATACAACTTGAAGCGCAGATAGCCAATTTCTGCATCCAGTAAACGAAAGTTTCAGAGCCCATTTCTGGTCAACGAAGGTATCATAAGAGTTGGAGGTCTTTTGTGTCGTTTGAAAGTAAGCAACCAGTTATCCTATTTAAGTGTAACATCTCCAACATCATAATACAGGATATGCATCGCCAATACCATCATTGTAGGATAGTAAGCTGTCCTGACTTGATCCGAAAGGTGTCCTGACTTGATCCGAATTGAAAAATTACCCTCAGTCAGAGTTGAGCAGACCATACCGTTCCTAAAGTATACATAAGACGAGCTCGTGGACAATGACCAATAGCACAAAGGCGATACATATTGAATTGGTGGGCGACTAGAGAACGACTACATTTTTGAGTGCTTTTAAGAGATTTGCATCTCGCCGAGGAGCTTGCACTGATATCTTCAATGACAACGCCACTAATTTCGTTAGTGCAATTCACTTTCCATCTTTGCCGGAAATGAATGTTCAGGATTCTACAGTAAAATTAATTCAAGATGAAGCCTTGGTATCCCAATTACAAATAAGGATGTAGAATTAAATTACCCAATAATTTTCCTTGACCAAAAAAATAATTTTGTGTTATATTTTAATAACAGATCATTAAAAATTGAAGTTGTGAAGAAGATAAATCAATGCAGAAAAATTTCATCGAGAGCGCTGAAAACTGATTCTGAAAGTTTCATTTATACGGACAGTTATCTATGTTACGGTTAGCTTTGGCTTTTACTGAACAATTGTGACATTGCCACAGTTTTGTTTTCGCCACACATTCAATTTCACACAAACACGATGGAACATGTTATTAGATGAGCTGAAAGTAATTTTTTGATTTACTCGTTTTGATTTACTATTTGAGTTGAGTGTTGTGTTTGGGATTGACTTGAGAGTCGAGTCGGAAGATGTGTTGAAGTTAAGTTGGGGTTGGGTGAGAGTTGAAGGTTGAGTTGGAGTTAGATTGAGTTGGGTTCTTTTTGGATCATATTGATTTGAGGATTAAAGCGGGATGGTCGGTTTAGGAATGAGTTGAGTGATATTTGGGGTTGAGCTGGCCTTAGGGTTTGGTTGAGTTAGTGCTGATTATTCTATTCAGTGTGAGATTTAAGTGGAGATTGAATGGTGAATTGAGTAGAAAGTTAGCTTGATTAAGTTAATTTACAAATTTAGTAGGGATTGAGTTAAACGTTCATCGACATGGAATTGAAAGCTCAAGCTTAAGTAAGTTAAAATTAAAAGTCATACAGTAAAAAAAATTCCTTTAAATGTCCAGAACCTATTTTTATAGTGTAACTAAAATATTCAGAACTCATAATTTTTGCACAATTTGGATACGTGTTTAAATCCATAAATTCTGAAATCTCAAAATCCAACTAAAAGCATAAAATTTTGGGACTGTACAGTTTAGTATAATTTCAGAAATCTTAACAAATTTTAAAAATTGCTGTTACCAGGGGCTGCATGAAATAACTCGACCGGCAGAAATTTAGCTTCCCGAAATACAAAGTCCCCCCTCCCCCCACTTTAATGGAGAACAAATGAAATAAGTGGCGTTTCATGATGTCTTTGAACAACTAGTGCACAACAACCAAGTTCTTAACAACACACATAAAATTAATTATCTGAAGATACATTGGAGTCAATCAGCCAGGCTGATAAATCACTTGCAATCCGTGGGAGAAAACTATGAACCCGAATGGGACATACGTGTCATGGCAGAATACCGAATCAGCACCAGCCATAAGAGGATTATACGATATGACCAGGGAATGTTTACATGTGATCAAGCACCTAGGAATCAACACTGATTCTTAGGATCAAATAGTGATATACGTACTGGCCAAAAAACTGGATCACGAATCCCTGAAAGCATACGAGATATACTACAAAAACATCTCTATTGACAACGAGTCCAACCAAAGCCTGCATTATTTGCAACCAAAACCATCAACTTAGAGATTGCTCCAAGTTTAAAGCAATGAACATTTTCGACAAAAGCTGGATACAACAGCTGGTATCATTATTGCAACTATATAGAAGGTGTCTTAAAAGCGTCTATGCATTAGCCGAATGTAAGGCTAATACGCTTACCTAATGAGAAGATTGAAACAACAACAACTAGTACAAATGACGCGAACATTCTCCTACCAACCGCACTAGTAAGGGCAACAACTAAGACTGGGCAAAATTGTTATCTACGTGCCATTATAGATCCTTCCTCACAAGCCATTTTCATCATTTCAAACGCAGTAAACAGACTACAAACAAAAACGTGTAGCTCAGAATTGCACATCGCTGGCATTTGCGCAAACAACAAAGAAATAATCAAATAGGCTATTAAACGATCAATTATGCCTCAATTTCAATCGAGGTATAACCTGGAAATGGAAGTTTACATAGCGAATAAAATTACAGACAACCAACCACAGAGAACAATAACAACCCAGACTTGGAAAAATCTACTTCAGTTGGCCGATCCTAACTTCCATACATCAGCACCGATAGACTTACTTATTGGTGCAGATTACTATGGCGAGATAGTATTACCGGATATAATAAAAATAAACAATCTACAACCAATTACTCAATAGACGAGCTGTTAACTAAAACCGTAGCAATCACAAAAAAGGGAAATACAGCTGAAGAAATTGAGAAAATTCTCAAGAAATTTTGTGAAATAAAGGTACTACTACTAATGAAGAAGACAAAATGTGAATTTTGTGGTGAAACTCATCTTCGGAAAAGATACAATAGTACCAACTTAAGACAGTAACATAAGGAACAGCAGCAGCCACTTACCTTGCAGTGAAAACTTTAAATCACTGCGGTATGCAACGTGCTACAAACAGACTTCTAAGCCGATGATTTTATGACAGGCAGCGACACAATCAAAGAACGGATGAGAAGTTTGTCCTAAACTGACCTAAACCAACAACAACAAATGTGAATGTGAGAATGTATGTGTTTAGGTAAAAAAACAATGTCATTTAGGCGAAAATTATCTATTTTAACAAAAACATTTTATATATTTAGAATATTGTACATTAATATATATTTTATAACTGAATTAGATTCCATTCTATCCAAAACATATCACATTTCCGGAAAATGTTGGGAAAAGAACGTTAGGATTTCACTTTTACTTGCTTAGTACGTTAAAATCAAAAATCAAAAAGTTCATGAATTTTCTTTAGATATTTCTAAGAGGTTACTACGGCTAAAATGGACATTTTCATATTGAACTAGATCCATTCTATCCAAACCATATCACATTTCCGGAAAATGTTGGGGAAAAGAACGTTAGGATTTCACTTTTACTTGCTTAGTATATTTAAATCAGAAATCAAAATTTTCTTGAATTTTCTTTCGATATTTCTAAGAGGTTACTACGGCTAAAATGGGCATTTTCATATTTAACAAGAACCACTCTATCCAAAACATATCACATTTCCGCAAAATGTTGGAAAAAGAACGTTAGGATTTCACTTTAACTTGCTTAGTATGTTAAAATCAGAAATCAAAATTTTCTTGAATTTTCTTTAGATATTTCGAAGAGGTTACTACGGCTGAAATGGATATTTACATATTGAACTAGATCCATTATATCCAAAACATATTACATTTCCCGAAAATATTGGGGAAAAGAACGTTTGGATTTTACTTTTACTTAAAAATCAAAATGTTCATGAATTTTCTTTAGATATTTCTAAAAGGGTACTACGGCTTAAATGGACATTTTCACATTAAACAAGAACCACTCTATCCAAAACATATCACATTTCCGGAAAATGATCGGGAAAAGAACGTTAGGATTCTACTTTTACTTGCTTAGTATGTTTAAATCAGAAATCAAAATTTTCATGAATTTTCTTTCGACATTTCTAAGAGGTTACTACGGCTAAAAGGGGCATTTTCATATTTAACAAGAACCACTCTATCCAAAACATATCACATTTCCGGAAAATGATGGGGCAAAGAACGTTAGGATTCCACTTTTACTTGCTTAGTATTTTTAAATCAGAAATCAACATTTTCATGAATTTTCTTTAGATATTTCTAAGAGGTGACTACGGCTGAAATGGACATTTTCACATTGAACTGGAACCACTCTATCCAAAACATATCACATTTCCGGAAAATGATGGGGCAAAGAACGTTAGGATTCCACTTTTACTTGCTTAGTATGTTTAAATCAGAAATCAAAATTTTCATGAATTTTCTTTCGATATTTCTAAGAGGTTTCTACGGCTAAAATGGATATTTTCACATTAAACAAGAACCACTCTATCCAAAACATATCACATTTCCGGAAAATGTTGGGGAAAAAATCGTGATGATTCCACTTTTACTTGCTTAATACGTTAAAACCAAAAATCAAAATGTTCATGAATTTTCTTTAGATATTTCTAAGAGGTTACTACGGCTAAAATGGACATTTTCATATTGAACTAGATCCATTCTATCCAAACCATATCACATTTCCGGAAAATGTTGGGGAAAACAACGTTAGGATTTCACTTTTACTTGCTTAGTATATTTAAATCAGAAATCAAAATTTTCTTGAATTTTCTTTCGATATTTCTAAGAGGTTACTACGGCTAAAATGGGCATTTTCATATTTAACAAGAACCACTCTATCCAAAACATATCACATTTCCGGAAAATGATGGGGCAAAGAACGTTAGGATTCCACTTTTACTTGCTTAGTATTTTTAAATCAGAAATCAACATTTTCATGAATTTTCTTTCGATATTTCTAAGAGGCGACTACGGCTGAAATGGACATTTTCACATTGAACTAGAACCACTCTATCCAAAACATATCACATTTCCGGAAAATGATGGGGCAAAGAACGTTAGGATTCCACTTTTACTTGCTTAGTATTTTTAAATCAGAAATCAACATTTTCATGAATTTTCTTTCGATATTTCTAAGAGGTTTCTACGGCTAAAATGGATATTTTCACATTAAACAAGAACCACTCTATCCAAAACATATCACATTTCCGGAAAATGTTGGAGAAAAAATCGTGATGATTCCACTTTTTCTTGCTTAATACGTTAAAACCAAAAATCAAAATGTTCATGAATTTTCTTTAGATATTTCTAAGAGGTTACTACGGCTAAAATGGACATTTTCATATTGAACTAGATCCATTCTATCCAAACCATATCACATTTCCGGAAAATGTTGGGGAAAAGAAAGTTAGGATTTCACTTTTACTTGCTTAGTATATTTAAATCAGAAATCAAAATTTTCTTGAATTTTCTTTCGATATTTCTAAGAGGTTACTACGGCTAAAATGGGCATTTTCATATTTAACAAGAACCACTCTATCCAAAACATATCACATTTCCGGAAAATGATGGGGCAAAGAACGTTAGGATTCCACTTTTACTTGCTTCGTATTTTTAAATCAGAAATCAACATTTTCATGAATTTTCTTTCGATATTTCTAAGAGGCGACTACGGCTGAAATGGACATTTTCACATTGAACTAGAACCACTCTATCCAAAACATATCACATTTCCGGAAAATGATGGGGCAAAGAACGTTAGGATTCCACTTTTACTTGCTTAGTATTTTTAAATCAGAAATCAACATTTTCATGAATTTTCTTTAGATATTTCTAAGAGGTGACTACGGCTGAAATGGACATTTTCACATTGAACTGGAACCACTCTATCCAAAACATATCACATTTCCGGAAAATGATGGAGCAAAGAACGTTAGGATTCCACTTTTACTTGCTTAATACGTTAAAACCAAAAATCAAAATGTTCATGAATTTTCTTTAGATATTTCTAAGAGGTTACTACGGCTGAAATGGACATTTTCATATTAAACTAGAGCCATTCTATCCAAACCATATCACATTTCCGGAAAATGTTGGGGAAAAGAACGTTAGGATTTCACTTTTACTTGCTTAGTATATTTAAATCAGAAATCAAAATTTTCATGAATTTTCTTTCGATATTTCTAAGAGGTTTCTACGGCTAAAATGGATATTTTCACATTAAACAAGAACCACTCTATCCAAAACATATCACATTTCCGGAAAATGTTGGGGAAAAAATCGTGATGATTCCACTTTTACTTGCTTAATACGTTAAAACCAAAAATCAAAATGTTCATGAATTTTCTTTAGATATTTCTAAGAGGTTACTACGGCTAAAATGGACATTTTCATATTGAACTAGATCCATTCTATCCAAACCATATCACATTTCCGGAAAATGTTGGGGAAAAGAACGTTAGGATTTCACTTTTACTTGCTTAGTATATTTAAATCAGAAATCAAAATTTTCTTGAATTTTCTTTCGATATTTCTAAGAGGTTACTACGGCTAAAATGGGCATTTTCATATTTAACAAGAACCACTCTATCCAAAACATATCACATTTCCGGAAAATGATGGGGCAAAGAACGTTAGGATTCCACTTTTACTTGCTTAGTATTTTTAAATCAGAAATCAACATTTTCATGAATTTTCTTTCGATATTTCTAAGAGGCGACTACGGCTGAAATGGACATTTTCACATTGAACTAGAACCACTCTATCCAAAACATATCACATTTCCGGAAAATGATGGGGCAAAGAACGTTAGGATTCCACTTTTACTTGCTTAGTATTTTTAAATCAGAAATCAACATTTTCATGAATTTTCTTTCGATATTTCTAAGAGGTTTCTACGGCTAAAATGGATATTTTCACATTAAACAAGAACCACTCTATCCAAAACATATCACATTTCCGGAAAATGTTGGGGAAAAAATCGTGATGATTCCACTTTTACTTGCTTAATACGTTAAAACCAAAAATCAAAATGTTCATGAATTTTCTTTAGATATTTCTAAGAGGTTACTACGGCTGAAATGGACATTTTCATATTAAACTAGAGCCATTCTATCCAAACCATATCACATTTCCGGAAAATGTTGGGGAAAAGAACGTTAGGATTTCACTTTTACTTGCTTAGTATATTTAAATCAGAAATCAAAATTTTCTTGAATTTTCTTTCGATATTTCTAAGAGGTTACTACGGCTATAATGGGCATTTTCATATTTAACAAGAACCACTTTATCCAAAACATATCACATTTTCGGAAAATGATGGGGCAAAGAACGTTAGGATTCCACTTTTACTTGCTTAGTATTTTTAAATCAGAAATCAAAATTTTCATGAATTTTCTTTCGATATTTCTAAGAGGTTTCTACGGCTAAAATGGATATTTTCACATTAAACAAGAACCACTCTATCCAAAACATATCACATTTCCGGAAAATGTTGGAGAAAAAATCGTGATGATTCCACTTTTACTTGCTTAATACGTTAAAACCAAAAATCAAAATGTTCATGAATTTTCTTTAGATATTTCTAAGAGGTTACTACGGCTAAAATGGACATTTTCATATTGAACTAGATCCATTCTATCCAAACCATATCACATTTCCGGAAAATGTTGGGGAAAAGAAAGTTAGGATTTCACTTTTACTTGCTTAGTATATTTAAATCAGAAATCAAAATTTTCTTGAATTTTCTTTCGATATTTCTAAGAGGTTACTACGGCTAAAATGGGCATTTTCATATTTAACAAGAACCACTCTATCCAAAACATATCACATTTCCGGAAAATGATGGGGCAAAGAACGTTAGGATTCCACTTTTACTTGCTTAGTATTTTTAAATCAGAAATCAACATTTTCATGAATTTTCTTTCGATATTTCTAAGAGGCGACTACGGCTGAAATGGACATTTTCACATTGAACTAGAACCACTCTATCCAAAACATATCACATTTCCGGAAAATGATGGGGCAAAGAACGTTAGGATTCCACTTTTACTTGCTTAGTATTTTTAAATCAGAAATCAACATTTTCATGAATTTTCTTTCGATATTTCTAAGAGGTTTCTACGGCTAAAATGGATATTTTCACATTAAACAAGAACCACTCTATCCAAAACATATCACATTTCCGGAAAATGTTGGGGAAAAAATCGTGATGATTCCACTTTTACTTGCTTAATACGTTAAAACCAAAAATCAAAATGTTCATGAATTTTCTTTAGATATTTCTAAGAGGTTACTAAAGCTAAAATGGACATTTTCATATTGAACTAGATCCATTCTATCCAAACCATATCACATTTCCGGAAAATGTTGGGGAAAAGAACGTTAGGATTTCACTTTTACTTGCTTAGTATATTTAAATCAGAAATCAAAATTTTCTTGAATTTTCTTTCGATATTTCTAAGAGGTTACTACGGCTAAAATGGGCATTTTCATATTTAACAAGAACCACTCTATCCAAAACATATCACATTTCCGGAAAATGATGGGGCAAAGAACGTTAGGATTCCACTTTTACTTGCTTAGTATTTTTAAATCAGAAATCAAAATTTTCATGAATTTTCTTTCGATATTTCTAAGAGGTTTCTACGGCTAAAATGGATATTTTCACATTAAACAAGAACCACTCTATCCAAAACATATCACATTTCCGGAAAATGTTGGGGAAAAAATCGTGATGATTCCACTTTTACTTGCTTAATACGTTAAAACCAAAAATCAAAATGTTCATGAATTTTCTTTAGATATTTCTAAGAGGTTACTACGGCTAAAATGGACATTTTCATATTGAACTAGATCCATTCTATCCAAACCATATCACATTTCCGGAAAATGTTGGGGAAAAGAACGTTAGGATTTCACTTTTACTTGCTTAGTATATTTAAATCAGAAATCAAAATTTTCTTGAATTTTCTTTCGATATTTCTAAGAGGTTACTACGGCTAAAATGGGCATTTTCATATTTAACAAGAACCACTCTATCCAAAACATATCACATTTCCGGAAAATGATGGGGCAAAGAACGTTAGGATTCCACTTTTACTTGCTTAGTATTTTTAAATCAGAAATCAACATTTTCATGAATTTTCTTTCGATATTTCTAAGAGGCGACTACGGCTGAAATGGACATTTTCACATTGAACTAGAACCACTCTATCCAAAACATATCACATTTCCGGAAAATGATGGGGCAAAGAACGTTAGGATTCCACTTTTACTTGCTTAGTATTTTTAAATCAGAAATCAACATTTTCATGAATTTTCTTTCGATATTTCTAAGAGGTTTCTACGGCTAAAATGGATATTTTCACATTAAACAAGAACCACTCTATCCAAAACATATCACATTTCCGGAAAATGTTGGGGAAAAAATCGTGATGATTCCACTTTTACTTGCTTAATACGTTAAAACCAAAAATCAAAATGTTCATGAATTTTCTTTAGATATTTCTAAGAGGTTACTACGGCTGAAATGGACATTTTCATATTAAACTAGAGCCATTCTATCCAAACCATATCACATTTCCGGAAAATGTTGGGGAAAAGAACGTTAGGATTTCACTTTTACTTGCTTAGTATATTTAAATCAGAAATCAAAATTTTCTTGAATTTTCTTTCGATATTTCTAAGAGGTTACTACGGCTAAAATGGGCATTTTCATATTTAACAAGAACCACTCTATCCAAAACATATCACATTTTCGGAAAATGATGGGGCAAAGAACGTTAGGATTCCACTTTTACTTGCTTAGTATTTTTAAATCAGAAATCAAAATTTTCATGAATTTTCTTTCGATATTTCTAAGAGGTTTCTACGGCTAAAATGGATATTTTCACATTAAACAAGAACCACTCTATCCAAAACATATCACATTTCCGGAAAATGTTGGGGAAAAAATCGTGATGATTCCACTTTTACTTGCTTAATACGTTAAAACCAAAAATCAAAATGTTCATGAAATTTCTTTAGATATTTCTAACAGGTTACTACGGCTAAAATGGACATTTTCATATTGAACTAGATCCATTCTATCCAAACCATATCACATTTCCGGAAAATGTTGGGGAAAAGAACGTTAGGATTTCACTTTTACTTGCTTAGTATATTTAAATCAGAAATCAAAATTTTCTTAAATTTTCTTTCGATATTTCTAAGAGGTTACTACGGCTAAAATGGGTATTTTCATATTTAACAAGAACCACTCTATCCAAAACATATCACATTTCCGGAAAATGATGGGGAAAAGAACGTTAGGATTCCACTTTTACTTGCTTAGTATTTTTAAATCAGAAATCAACATTTTCATGAATTTTCTTTCGATATTTCTAAGAGGTTACTACGGCTGAAATGGACATTTACATATTGAACTAGATCCATTATATCCAAAACATATTACATTTCCCGAAAATGTTGGGGAAAAGAACGTTTGGATTCTACTTTTACTTAAAAATCAAAATGTTCATGAATTTTCTTTAGATATTTCTAAAAGGTTACTACGGCTTAAATGGATATTTTCACATTAAACAAGAACCACTCTATCCAAAACATATCACATTTCCGGAAAATGTTGGGGAAAAGAACGTTTGGATTCCACTTTTACTTGCTTAGTACGTTAAAATCTAAAATCAAAATGTTCATGAATTTTCTTTAGATATTTCTAAGAGGTTACAAAGGCTGAAATGGACATTTTTATATTGGACTAGAACCACTCTATCCAAAACATACCACATTTCCGGAAAATGTTGGGAAAAGAACGTTAGGATTTCACTTTAACTTGCTTAGTATGTTTACATCAGAAATCAAAATTTTCATGAATTTTCTTTCGATATTTCTAAGAGGTTACTACGGCTGAAATGGACATTTTCATATTGGACTAGAACCACTCTATCCAAAACATATCACATTTGCGGAAAATGATCGGGAAAAGAACGTTAGGGTTCTACTTTTACTTGCTTAGTATGTTTAAATCAGAAGTCAAAATTTTCTTGAATTTTCTTTAGATATTTCTAAGAGATTACTACGGCTGAAATGGACATTTTCATATTGAACTAGATCCATTCTATCCAAACCATATCACATTTCCGGAAAATGTTGGGGAAAAGAACGTTAGGATTCTACTTTTACTTGCTTAGTATGTTAAAATCAAAAATAAAAATTTTCATGAATTTTCTTTAGATATTTCTAAGAGGTTACTACGGCTGAAATGGACATTTTCATATTGGACTAGAACCACTCTATCCAAACCATATCATATTTCCGGAAAATGTTGGGACAAGAACGTTAGGATTCCACTTTTAGTTGCTTAGTACGTTAAAATCAAAAATCAAAACCATCATGAACCCTCCAACGATATTTCCAAGAGGTCACTACGTCATTTTCCGGAAGTGTGATATGTTTTGGATATAATGGATCTAGTTCAATATGAAAATGTCCATTTCAGCCGTAGTAACCACTTAGAAATATCGAAAGAAAATTTTGATTTTTGACTTTACATTTATTTATTATTATTACAAAGCTTAATAATTACATCAATCTCAAAAAAAAAAAATCCGAATCACAACAGAATCACATAAAAATGAAATTGATCAAAGCATAAAAGCCCTTGGATCCATAAAAGCGGATTTATTTGAGTTTAATATAAACGTACCAATTCTAAGTGGTAAGTTGACGAAGCGGATAATTCTCTCCACGACGGCAAAGCTATTTGATCCATTAGGGTGGCTAGCACCAGTAATAATAACTGACTCATGGGTTCCCGTTAATGGGAAACCTACCGTAACCAAGAATTCAGCCAACAAGACGATTAACGCATACCAGAGTGGATTATACAGATCCCGCGCAAATAAAAATAACCAAAGGCAGAGGGGGTAAAACTTACAAGGCAGATACTGCAATCTTCGATTACTTATGAACCAAAGCAATACATGTAGAAGCAGTAACGAATCTTACTACAGAAACATTTATTGCGACAACGGTACAAATTTTGTTGGAGCTAATAATCAGCTAAAAACGATACAAAAAACAGCTAACTTCAGCTACATTGTCCTCCAACAATTAGCAACAGAGGGAATAACTTGTCATTTTCAACCATCTGCATCATCCCATTTTGGTGGGCTATGGGAAGCTGATGACAAATAAGTTTAAACCCAAAAGTGTAGTTTCTAATTTTCATTTACAATTTGTAGATTTAGTATTAAAACTAGAAACTTCCATTTCAATTGAAAAAATATTTTTATTAATTACTGCACATTACGACACATGATTAGTTCATTAATAAATCAAAAAATCGGTTTTGTTAAGTGGCTCTATTATTATTATGAACACAACATAATGAGCAATATATACGAGTAATAACGCTACCATCAAAAATGGTCAAAAATAAAGTCATTCCATTTCCAACTGTCAAGTGAAAGTAACCAATTTGTTGCTTGCAATACAATAAATTTGTTACCTTAATTTATTTGGTCTCCTACTACTCTGTTTATTATATAATTATTTAATTCTCAAAATATGGGAGAAAGACAGTTAGCTGGTCAAATGAAGATGTTAACCCCTAGAATCAAAGCAAGGCACACTTATTTCCTCCGAAATAAATCAAAGGTGTCCCGATCGATTAGCTAAGATTAGAAGCAGCAGCATTTACCAGCTGATATTTCGAAATTGGCATCCAAAACGGGTTTATTACGGGTTTCCAAAAAATTGAATAGCAAATACGTGTCTTTTTCGTTGTTCTACACTATAATTGGATTAACATGTCAATCGAATGATTTCTTTCGAACATAATTTAATTGTTGAAAGTGGAGTTCCAATAATCTCTTTGATGGAATGCCGTCGATGCAAAAGAAATCTATTTACTATCCAATTACCTAAAAATTATACTTCTTCAGCCTTATAATAAACCAAATAAATTCTTTAAATTTAAAACCTTTCCATACAGTTTTTTTCTTCGTTATAATATGCTAAACCAAAAGCACCATGCAGCAGTATACCAGCAAAAAATATACGTAAAACTTAATTTTAATTCAAAATAATCTTGAGCTTTTTTTTTTTAGCTCGCAATGCTTTTGGTGTTTTCTTTTGTTTTAAAACTAACATTGCACAATAATAAGAAGTATCGTTGGTGTATGTACAGTACATATACTTATAGTATATTTTATACAATAATATTTATATAAAGCAATTAAAACTAGTTTCATGTAAAATAAAGATAAGGAATGAAATTAATACAGCGTTCGCTCGCTATATACTCGTACTCGTACATATGTATCTATATGGAAACATTGGAGGAAGAGGGCGAAACGAATTAAAGAAAATTCTCCATCTGCGTTTAATAAAATTTTCTTTCGTTTAATTTTTTTTTTGGTGCTTTTGATTCACTTTAAGTTAACTTTGTTAATTTTAGAAATGAAAAAGGAAAAGATTTTCCTAATTTTGTTGTTGTTTTGCTTAATTTTAATTCACTTGTGTTTGACTTATTTGTGAATACTTCTTGTAAAGTAAAACATTTTTTCATGCAAAACTGGAACGCAAATTTAGCAAAACGAAAATAATTTGTTTGCAAAATTCTAAATTAAAGAGAATAATAAAAATTCCTATATGGACAGGGAGAGAAACCTAACCCTTATTTTAGACATCATAGTCATCGTAGAGTCAACCAATGTTTATGGAAATTAAGTTCAAGAAAAGATTTTCTTGGATAATTTTAAAACCCCATTTAACCAATCAGACATCACTAGGCTCCCACAGAACCACGTTGAGTCACGTTGCAATAGCACCAACAACAAGTTATGAGCGCATCCGGCATAATTCTGAATGAATGTTCTTGATGAGATGGTTTCATATTCTATTATTGTAATAAGAAAATAAGAAAATCAGTTGTAATTTCGATGTAAAACAAATAAGTTAAAAATCAATAAAGAGTTAAAGTGCTATAAAGCTTTTAGTACTAACGTGAAATCAAAGTGACAATGATTGTCAATATCTTACAAAAAGTTTAACCAGAACTTTAACATTAATAAATTGATTAAGTGAAGTTTAACCAATTAGTTCTTAACAAATCACATGTGAAGATCATAGTGATAATCTAAACAGTGATTAAAATTAAAGTATTAACTTGGAGATAACTTACTAAAGTTTAACCATAAGTTTCAAATAAGAGAGAAAATTAAATTAAACAACAACTACAAGTATTGGAAAACGAGGCCCCGAGGTATCCTACCATAAAAAACCGAGTTGAGGAATAGCTAAAGCAAGGATAACCACTCCGTAATTTCATAATAATACATAACAGGGGTCCAATTAAGTTGCAGGGCACGAGGAATTAAGGCAATTTTGAGCAAGCAGATCCCAAAAATCTTAATTATATCATAATTTTCGAATAGAGTAAATAAAATATAAAGGGCTGAAACCTCATGCGGTGATCAGAACTTCGAGCTTGATTAATTCAACTCCCAAATCAATTCCGAAATGAACTTCTTAAGTAATCCTTCAGCTTCAACTCAATTTAAAAGTCAACCTCTATCTCAATCAATGAAGCCATCAATGAAATCACCAAATCAACCCTTAATCAGCCTTCAAATCAATCCTTAACCTAACTCCCAATCAACCCTTAAATAATTTCCCAATCGAACAACTCATGCTAACTAAATCCTAATTCTACGCCAACTCAACTTAGCTCGACCCAAATCTCAAACCTCTGCTCGATACACACTTATTTTCTAACCCAATCACAATACATGTATGAACTCGACTCAATTTAACCTCCCACTAACTAAATTAATCATTAACCGAACTTCTCTCTCAAATCCAACTCAATTTCAACTCAAATCCTAATCACAATCATACCATAATAGAATCATACCGACATACGTACCGTCGTACCATCATAATCTCAAACAATCATTTCATCAAACCATTATTCCATTATACCATCACACCATCATGACACTATACCATTAAGACTTCATACAGTCATGCCATCGTACGTTGTATCATATATAGAATCATACCATCACACCATCATACAATAATATCAATCCGTCATACCACTATATCATCATAACCTCACACAATCGTACCATCATATATATCATTTTACCACGATGTCATCATACCATCGATTCGTCGTACCATCGTATCATTATACCATCGTAACATAATACCATCATAATATCTTATCATCATACCATCATGTCATCATACTGTTGTACTATCATACCATCATACGATCATACATTCATACAATCATACCAACATATCATCATACCATTATACCGTCATACAGGTTTTACACTTCAAATTGTTCCTTTAAGACTTCAAATTGAACTTTTTACATTTCAAATTGAACCCTTTACAAATTATATGAATGGCCAATTACGATGAAGCTTTGCTGTTCCTAAACCGATTATGATCAAATTTGACATGTGCGTTGGAAATGGGATTCTAAAATGTTTTTTGAATAAAGTTCTGTAATATGGTAAATAAGAATATAACTTAGCTAGAATAGAAGGAAATGTGACCCAAAAGTTATTATTAGACGAGGTTGTGAGGAATATGTCAATATTGCTTCTATAATGTTGTCTATTTAGGTTTCTGTGAATCATGCAGCTGTTGAGGTTTCTTTAAGACAGCGTAAACATGCTGTTTCAATTGCTAAATGATCAAGATTATCTCCGTAATAATATTCAAGTTCCAGTGGAAACTTTTCTTGCCAATCCCTCGCTTTAAACTTTGGATTATGTTTTCTGAGTATCAGCTAACACGTGCCTCAGTATTAAAACTAATAACGGTGGTGCAGAGTTGGAAATATGATTTTAAATCTTCACTCTCGAATTTCATTATAATCGGTTAAGGAATACCTAAGTTCCATCCTACTTGGCCATATTCCAGAGATTTATATAAAAATCATTTTAAAATCCTTCTTCCATCGCACACGTAAAATACCCTTAAAATCCGCTAAAAATGGACAAATTCTATCCTAGCTGCCCTCCAGAATTTCATGTAAAAATCATTTTAGATTCTCATTTCCAATGTACAAGCCGAATTTTATAATAATTGGCTGAGAAATAGGCAAGTTCCATTATACTTGACCATATTCCAGAACTTCACCCAAAAATCGTTTTAGAATCCTATTGCCAACACACGATCCATGATGTAAAAGGTTCAATTTAAGGTTTGAGATAATAACGGAGACCTTTCTTAAGTTTTAAACCATATTTGTGCTCAGTTTGGTTCAAATTCGTCAAGGCGTCTGAATTTGTTCAAATATCATACAAATATGCTGTTATTTATACAAACACTGACTTCTATATATACATATGTATATAGATTGCTCAACTGCTAACTAAACACTAATCTAACCACAACTCAACCCGCAAACGGCCACCAACTCAACCCTCAACCAAAGCGCAAACTCTCTTTCAATCCAATCTGCTCACTTTACCTTAATCCAACCCAAATTTGGTAAATATTTCTATAACCAGGTGTTTTAGGTCAATTCGTAAGGCAGGTACTCGACCCTCTTGACGTGTAGGCTCCAAAAGCTTATCAAATCTCTGCATTGACCATAGAAACAGATTGGCAAAAAAGAATTCTAAATCGGACAAGCCATTCTCAAGATAACATGGGTACATACAGACACCCAGTTATGCAGACATCCAGACATCCAGACATCCAGACGTCCAGACAGATGAACGAACATTTCCTTTTTTTTTTTTTTTTGTTTTTTGAGACTTTCAAGACTTCGAGAAAAGTGGTATTGGACCAACCAGAGAGAATTTCAATACTTTGTTTTTTAGACCGAAGTAAATAAGCAATCGACACCGTTGTGAGAGGTCTCAGTGGAGACTTAAATTTACCAAAAGCCCTCTCCCTGTGGCTAAAACGCGAGAATGTGTAATACCGTCTTCAGCACATCCATAGAAATATGAAAATTCAATTTGCACAATTTTCTCAACCGCTCCACTTCCGTTTAGGAGAGCCATACCTATACAACAGCATTTTCCTAACTAACCCTGAAACTCCTACCATTCATTGTTACATTATTACACAACTCATAATCAACAACCACCTAGAATACCCAATAAGAATCATTTTTCTAAGCCACAATCATTGGAAGTAGACCAATCTATACTATCTCGACAAATCAAACACCAAAATAGACCACAAATGAATCAATTCAAAACAAACGTCCTTATACGAATCAGTTACACCAACTGCTCAACCGCTTAAAACGCAAGTGTACCATGCAGAACCGTTTCATGGGAAAGACGAATCTACCATGAACAATTGAATCAGAGGATCCCTTCAAGAACATGATGATAACATTTAAAGTGTTATAGCGTTGACAGACTGCGGTTTAATAAATCCGATTTAGCTAAATGGAATCAGGTACTCTATGAAACAAAATTAGTGTTGACACATTACGGCTAAACTCGAAAAATTCACTAAATTCGATTTATTAAATCGCATTTTGTCAATGATATTAGAAAACGCCAATATGAATATTCAACTCGAAAAATACGAATTTCATCAGAACGAGGCAGAATTTCTAGAATTAGTCATCTCTAGAGATGGGATCAAAGCAAATCAGAAAAAGTCCTGTATCGAAAACTGTGAAGGAACTCAGATGCTTCTTGCGATTAGTTGGATTCTATCGTCGTTTCATCCGGAACTACGCTAAACTTGCGAAGCCCCTAACTTCATTCTTAAGAGGGGAAGACGGACATGTATCTAAAGCCCTATCATGAAATAAAGAAGTAAATCTTAAAAACCTCCTTCGTCTACAACGAAGTTGGAATTTGAACTCACTAAAGACCCCTCTAAATTCGCACTAGGCGCAGTTTTATTTCAGGACGGAAGGCCAATTCTCTCAAGTACCTTAAATAAAACAAACTATTCCAAGATAGAGAGCTAAAATATCAACCGGGGAAAACGAATTTTGTAGCAAATGCTTTATCGAGAACAGTAATCACTTTTGGAGTAAACGTAATCTCAGTTACACAATAAAGCGACAAAAGTTTTCCACACGATCTGATGCCAATAGTAGAAACCCCAGTTAATGTATTCCGCAATGAACTAATTTTAAATGTTTTCGACTAAAGTTCGTACCAAATATTAAATATTTTTCGAAAATATTTCAGGCACATTATTACATAACCAGGTTTTTAAAATTCAGACATTATACATTTTCTTAAACGTTATCTCAATCCGCTTACGATTAACAGATTAAAGATAACAAATCATATAATGGGGAAAGTGCAAGAAGTGTGTACCCAATAAACTTCAGAGATTATAAAATTCGATTTAGCCAGAAGATGGTACAAGATATTATGGATGAGAACCAACAAGAGGGAAAAATATCCATCGACGAGTACGTCGTAATGCTTCAAAAATCGAGATCAGATAATCGAAAATTATTACTTCCCAAGGATCACGGCAAATCACAAATGAATAAACTCGCTTTCTGCAGACCATCAAAGTCCAGAGCGACAAAAGACATTAAGCAACCACTTAGAGATATCCTCATATTCTTTAGTGCAAGAGAAGTTCTGATAATTATTGACAACGAAAAATCCTTCAACTATAATTCTATAACGTCAATGATGGAAGATGGGCTAAGAATAAAAGTCTTCAAATCTCTCCCATACAAAAGTGAGGCGAATGGTCAAATGGAAAGATTTTACTAGACCCTCTCAGAAATGATGAGATGTCTAAAGGCTGATGGAGTAGAACGAATTTTTAATGAATTACTCGAGAGAGTAGTCAATGAATGTAACCACTCAATCCACTCGACAATTGACAAACGACCAGTGGAAATATATTTTGGCAGAATTCCTAACAAAGAGCTCTTTAAGCAACACACTTGCAGAAATTCAAATTCTTGATTAGATAAACTCTTAAGTCATCTCAGTTAGCAGCATAGGTCATGCAAGAATATAGGACGCAAATGACAATAGATCCCCCGTTGCACCCCTATTTGAAGCACAAACTCTCGGAATTACAGACATTGGTATGGACAGACTTAGAACAATTAGGTGCATGCAAAATTGATAGCCGGAAATCTCGATCACGACGATTTCAAAGTAATTTTTTTTTTTTTTTGTTTTTTATATACATATTTTAATTGGGTGCATAGCGGACTTATTAACGGTCCTAGCTCCTTGTAACTGTCAGAGCTTCTGCACCCAATGCGCGATCCTTCAAGTAAAGATTAATAGCTACCTTAAATTTATTCATTTTGTATTCCTCCGGAAATTTGAAGTGTATTAGCGAATTCCACTTTTTTGATGTTCGATATACAAATTCGCGCTTAATTTCTTCAGTTCGAGGTTTCGGGAGCTTCACCGTAAACCTATGTGTATTGGTTGTTCCTCTTGTTACTCTTGTTGTTGTAACGAATGGTGGTATTTTCTCCGATAGTTCTGCAGAACATTTACCATGTAAGCATCTGTAGAAGACGCAGAGTTCTGCAACATCTCTGAGATGCTGTAAGCTGTCTAGTTCTTGGATAAGTCTGGGATTCCGTATTATTCGGATAGCGCGGCGTTGAACCCTGTCCAATAACTGGAGGGTGGTACCAGACGCACCTCCCCAAACTTGACAGCAATACTCTATACATGGTCGGATGAAGGTTTTATATATCTGGAGAACTTGATGCGATTTAAAAAACCTTCTGCATCTATTTAGGAACCCGAGTTTTTTTGAAGCTGATTTAGCCAATGCAACAATGTGTTCATTCCATTTGAGTTTAAAGAATATTAAAGATAACATGAATAATGTTAGAGAACAACAACAACCAAGTAGTTATAAACCGATTATACAACGAAAGAATCAATAATATTACAAAAATGGGTAACTTCAGTATTAATGAAATACACGAAGAAGACCAACTGAACGATCCAGCCTTTGTTTACACTATGTTCTCGAGAGTATCTTGTTTTAGATTATCTCTCGACCATGCGCTCTTCGTTTTCCGTTTCGGTTGCAGGTATGTTAAAAAGACTTCCATGTATAAAATTAAACAGATTAACTTGCACCACATCAAGTCAGGTTCATTTGAATTAAGGAAGCTATTTGCTGGATCGCAAAAATATTTATGTTTTATTCATAAATCTTATTTTCTCGATGGTTCTGTTTGAGGACTTAACATTCCTAAGGGTAGAATTTTTTCTAAGGATTCTGTCTAAAAAACTAGAGCTTATATTTATATTTTTGGTAATATCGGTGCATCTCTTATTCACGAATGCAGTTCGGCTAATCTCTCAGCGGTTCTGATCACTATCGAATCTGGCAAGTCTTGCACTGAACTGATCGTTGCCCCGGTTTATCTTCCATTCCAGTCATCATACTCTTAAGGATAGCACTAATATTAATAACAGGGGTTTCGCTTTAAGTTGTCTATTGTTGATTTAATTTTAAATTGTAGCGTAATAAATGATGTTCTCACTTCTGATGACAGATTTACTTGAGATAAATGTTTATCTAATTCCCCACTCAGTAACATGGAACATGCTTATAGAGTAGGTAAGTCATGTGAAACAGCTCTACATGAACTTGTCGCTAGGATCGAAAGATCCCTCAATAAAAAAAGAGATTCTTGTAGATACTTTCCTGGACGTTGCGAAAACATTTGACAGTACATTGTTCTCGTCGATTACTAACGCGTGTACCAATTTCGCAATTAATACCGCCATTGTAAAATAACTTGAATATTGCTTCAATCTCCGTCAAAGTTGCCAAAGGTTGTCCTCAGCGAGGTGTACTCTCGTTGTTGCGCAAACCTACGCTGACGATCCTGTTATTACAGTTACTGGAAAGCACCTGAATGTCTTGTTCAATTTAACGCAGAACGCTTTACGTATTGTGGAGCCATGGTGTGGTGGAAATTATTGGATGTCCAAATAAGTTTTGAAGGAGTTACAAAAGATGGCGTAACTAGTATTAAATCATATCTAACCATCTTGTAACTACGAGTATATTCATGTTAAAGTGATGCTTCATAAAAATAATATTTGTATTTCCTTCTAAAAATCAGTAAGCGTCATTTCGCTGAACATATTTTTGTTGTGCTCTAACCATGTCAACCTCAAAACACAATTTTCGCAAAGCGCTTCTTTTTTGTTTTTATTTGAAGAAAAGTGCTGCTGTTGGACATCGATTGCTGTATGTAAGTACTGCTTAATGCGTTTGAAAATAGGTGATTCTGATACCAGTAACAAAAAGAACGTGAAGGGAGTCCAGTAAAGTTTGAAGACGCAGAGTTGGAGGTGTTATTGAACCAAGATTCATGCCAAACTCAAGAAGAGCTCGCTGAAACTTTGGGAGTGACTCAACAAGCGATTCAAAACCGTCTTAAGGCCATGGGTATAATTCAAAAATAAGGAAATTGGGTTCCGTATATGAACCCAAGCCAATAGACGTCGTAAGTCGTTTTTTCAAGTGCGAATAACTGGTCCAAAAACAAAATCGGTAGGGTTTTTTGCATCGAATCTTGGCGGGGGACAAAAAGTAGATTCACTACGACAAGCCAAAGTGCAGAAAATCGTCGGGCAAGCCCAGTAATGCATCAACTTCAACCGCCAAACCGAATATTCATGGCAAGAAGCTAATGCTGTGCATCTGATGGGATTAGTTCGGAGTGATCTACTATGAGCTACTCCAGCCTAACGAAACATCACTAAAGAACAATTAAGCCGGGCATTGAAGCCCAAATGCACACAATATGCCAAAAGACATGACAAAGTGATTTTTCAATACGACAACGCTCGGCCACGAGCAGCACTTCACTTTGCTTACGAAGAAGCCAAAATTTGGGCCGGAATCCGTATGCTGCCTGAATGATGGGAAAAAGTCCTAACTAACCATGGACAATACTTTGAATAAAGCTTCGAAGTTATAAAAAAAACTTCAAAGCTTATTTGTACCCTCCAATATTTACACTTGAACCCTTCTAAAACTGATTTGGTTGTATTTACGAGGCATCGAGCTATCGGTGGTGTAACTGTGGCGTTTCTTTTCGGGAGGCCGATTAAAAGATCCGACTATGTAAAGAATTTAGGTGTCTTCTTGGGCAGTAAACTCTCCCGGAATGTCCACCTGGAAGATAAACTTCTAAAATCTACGGACATCTTTTGGAAGTGTAGACGAGGCTTTGGGAAAACCTGGGATTAAACTCCCACATTTATCTTTCATACATAAATCGTTAGTTCTACCGATGTTATATTATGCTTCCTTGGTATGGTGGCAGTTAAATTACACGCTTAAATTATTAAACTCAATGGTTTACTAATTATTGCATGTAAGGCCATTAAACCAATTCTATTCTTTCCACAAATGTATTTCTCATTCTTAGCACAGCTTGTTCTGCTGCGTTTCGGCTAGTATCAGAAATTACCTAATATAGTTAATGATTAACTGTTTTCTGAATTTAATTTCACACCGGTGTGAAGTATTTCATACTATTTTTTTATTATTATTATTGAAGGGCCATGTGTGCGAAAAGATCTATTGTGTTTACGCCTTACGCGAGCAGACCTCTACTGGTAAGCTGATCAACAAAATAAAGAGCAATATCAAGAAGGATGGACCGCAAAGAAAAACAGTAGAATACTGTGAACAATGGCTCATCAACTTACAACTTCTCTACGATAAATTATGCACAGTGGATGTCCAATTAACACATACTTTAACTGATGACCATGAAAATCGGAAACAAAATTATTATAAACAGGTGAAGGATGTGTTTGAGGAGACAAGAAATCTACTTCTCGAGGCTCAAAAAAGAGCAGCACCAGGCCAAACTGAGGAAGCAAAGCAACAGGCAAAAACAGATTTAGAACACGAGGTAGCAGACGCCTCCTCCTACCAGATTTTAGATGACGACGATGATCTTGAAAACGAAGATAAAATCTCAGCTGTCACGTTAGATAATAAGGATCAGGAGAAGCGCTACAAAGTTCAAATGGCGAAATCAAAAATGCTAAAACAAAATTTAAGCAACATCACAAAATACGGAGCTAAGAATTTCAACAAGCCATATTGTGAGCTTAAAATAAAACAGCTAACAGACGCTTGGAATTCTTTTAATAACAACCACGAGGAGATAATCGCAAATGCAACTGACGAAGAATTTGAAAACGCATACTTTCAAAACAACTTGTTTGAAGAGATCGCAGCGAAATACGAGTTGTGCGTCATTGAGATTCAGCAGAAGTTGGAAATAGAGTTCAACAGATTTCCTAACGCCAGCGTCACGAAGAATGCAAACATAAAATTGCCAACCATTGAAATTTCCTTATTTTACGGGGATTACAAGCAATGGACAAGCTTTTATAGTCTGTTCAATAAAACGGTACATCAAAATGAGAGTTTGTCAAACGAAGAAAGGATGTATTATCTACTTTCCATGGTAAGAGGACAAGCAGCGAAACTAATCAATCATCTCACACTATCGGAAGACAACTATATGACTGCATGGGATACTCTTATTGCCAGATACAATGACAAGCGGCTATTAGCTCGTACGCACGTAAGTGCATTGTTAGATCTACCCAGTTTGACGGTGGAATATGCTAGCGGGTTAAGGACAATACACAACACCGCTTTGGAATGTCTACACGCAATAAACAACTTAGGCGTAGAGACAGAACACTGGAGTGCCTTAGTAATAGGCATTTTAACGAGAAAACTTGATGCTGAAACACACCGTATTTATGAGAGTACGATCAAAAATCCAACCGAAATTCAAACGTTAAAAAATTTCTTTAGTTTCTTGGAATCAAGATTTCAATCTCTAGCAACTATAACTAGAGAAAAGGGAAACAAGAAACCGCAGCCACAAAACCAACAAAACATTGCAAAGAAGGCAACGCATGGCAACAACAAATGAACCATCCTGCGTGGTTATTGCGGTGGGACTCATCAAGTTACAGGTTGCAAGACTTTCCAAAACTTAGAGATAGTGGAACGAACTTCAGCTGCTAGAGCAAAATCCTTGTGTAGAAGCTGCCCACAGAATTATCATGGAAAATATTGCCACAAAAGATGTGCACTTTGCAATGGATCTCATCATATGCTACTCCACGACAACGAAAATGTAACCAAAAAACCGAAAGAAACCCCTGCAAAAACAACCTTACAAACAGCTAATAAAGCTGCGCAAAGTAGCATTTTATTAGCTACCGCCATGGTAAAAATAACATGTAATGATGAAGAACACTTGGTCTATCTTCTAAATGATCCAGCCTCCCAAGGCAGATTCAAGCAGACATTGCCGAAATGGGTCGGACAGAAGCCGGTATGGGTCATTCATCAGTAGAGTTCATCATTAGTCCGCGGTTTTCTTCAAATTTCAAGATCAAAATGAAGGCTATGGTGTTCAAAAACATAACCGGTAGCATGCCTGATAAGGTCATCGAACCAAATTATTGGAACCATACAAAAAATCTTATTTGGCTAGATCCAACGTTTTATGAACCCGGTCCAATTGACATATTATTAGGTGCAGATTATTATGGGCAAATAATAATGCCGAATCTAATGAAAGGTGCACCTAATGAGCCTATTGCACAACAAACCAAACTGGGATGGATTCTTACTGGGAATACATCTGCTAGTGTCAAAAGAGCAATGTATCAGACAATGATTGTAACCACCAACGAGATTGACAATCAATTAAAAAAGTTTTGGGAAATCGAGGAAGTACATAAATCAAGAACTCATACAAAAGAAGAAAAGGAATGTGAAGAAATTTACGACGAAACTCATATACGCCTAACCGATGGAAGTTATAAGGTAAGAATTCCGTTTAATAACGAATTACTATAGTTTCCAAACCACTCGGTCAATCAAAAAAATCAGCCATCGCTCGACTACTCCAAGTCGAAAAACGTCTGGCCAAAAACCCTGAGTTGGCACTACAATACCAACAATTCATGGACGAGTATGAGGCCTTAGGAAATATGAAGAAAACTGAAAGCAGCATGAACAACGATGGAGATATCAACGTGACTCTTGTTGCATTCAAGACCAAAGTAGCGCCGATAAAAAACATTTTGTCGATTCCACGACTCGAGTTATGCGGCGCGTTATTGCTCACTAAGTTAATGAAACAGGTGTATGATGCGTTACACATCCAACATATAGAGATGCATTTTGGACAGATTCAATGATCACGCTTTCGTTGATTAAAGGTCGTCCCCAAAAATACAAGACATTCGTCGCAAATACGATTTCTGAAATACAAGAACAATCAAATCCAGCACAATTGCACCATATAAGCACCAAGGAAAATCCTGCTGATTGTGCGTCTAGAGGAATTCAGTCAACACAGTTGAAAGACTACAGTTTATGGTGGACGGGTCAGAAATGGCTCAATAGGCCGACTCAGGATTGGCCACAACCTATTCAAGTCAACGACACCTCACTAGAGGTGAAGCATGTGATGTTAATTGCTACTGCTAAAATAGTTAATCCATTTGTGCAGCTAGTAGAAAAACATTCGGACATCAACAAAATATTCCGCATCATCAGCTATTGTCGACGCTTCATAAAGAAAAGTTTAAAGATGCAAGGCAGCCATATGACGCACAACATCGTACCGACCGGTTTGGAGCTCAAGGAAGCAAGAGAAGAATTATGCAGAGCGATACAACATGAGGAGTTCCAGAAAGAAATTATTCGTCTACAAAAACATGACTCGGTTTCAGCGAAAAGCCATCTCTTATCGCTTAATCCATTTATTGATGAACAGCAAATCCTGCGAATAGGACGTAGAATTGCGAATAGTGCCTTACATTTCGAAACCGAGCATCAAATCATACTACCTTCAAAACACAGTTTAACCGAGCTGCTGATAGCTGATGCACACCTACGGACATTGCACGGCGGCAGCCAGCTAACTCTAGCTCGTCTTAGAAGAAGGTACTGAATCACAAACGGCAGAAGTAGAATTCGGGCAGAAATAAATAAGTGTATAACATGCCATCGCTTAAAATCCGCCAGCAAATTACAGTTAATGGCAGACTTACCTCAAGGACGAGCATTACAGTCACGTCCATTCACACACAGGGGCGTAGACTTTGCAGGACCTATTCAAGTCAGAGTCTCTAAAGAAAGAGGCACGAAGTCCTACAAGGGATACATAGAAGTCTTTGTATGTTTTTCAACTAAGGCTGTCCATCTCGAGATTGTGAGCGATTTAACTGCAATAGCCTTTGTAGCAGCATTCAGAAGATTCATTGCGCGCAGAGGTATATGGCAACATATTAATTCTGATAATGGTACGAATTTTGTCGGAGCTCGATCAATAGTCGACAAGGAAAAGCGTGAGTGTATAAAACAAGCCACCCCAGAACTTCAAAAAATGTTGGCTAATGATGGCACAGAATGACATTTTATTCCACCTTCAGCACCACATTTCGGAGGGCTATGGGAGGCAGTGGTCAAGACAATGAAGTATCACCTAAAGCGAATAATCGGGGAAAGCACACTAACATACGAAGAACTTTCAACAGTAATTTCCCAAATCGAAGCATGTCTCAATTCTAGGCCACTGGTAACTATATCGGCAGGTCCGTCTGAAGTAGTCCTAGCACCAGGTCACTTCTTAATAGGCGATTCACTACTCGTCGTTCCAGAACCAGATTTGTTGCATGCAAATGTAACTTTAGGACAGCGTTGGAGACTATTGCAAAAGATGGTTCAACAATTTTGGAAGCGATGGTGGACCGATTAATTGGAATTGTAAACAGCCAGAAGTCAAACTAGATGACATTGTTTGGATTAAAGACAACAATCTGCCACCGACTAAGTGGCCCCTTGGTCGAATTGTCGAATTGCATCAGGGATTAGATAAGCTGAGTAGAGTCGTGACAGTAAAGGGTAGTCACGGCATCAAATTTAAACGACCAATCTCGAAGATAAGCACTCTCCCTATCGAAGACGCAGAAGCTCCGGAGAAAGAACAAAACAGAGAAACTCGCAGTATAGATACATAAGCGCAAGCACCAGAATCAAAATAATGCCCTTGTTCATATTGAGTTTACTAGCAATGTGTAACGTTTGTACAGGAACGTCAGCAGCTAATCTTCCGTATAACCTGACTAGTTTTTCATATCTGCCCAGACTCTATTTTGAATACACTGGAAACGTGCAGTTTACAAATAACCAATGGAAGATCATTGTATATTTTAACATGACAACTCATCACAACGAGCTAAGTTTGTATCAAGCTTGCGTGGGAAAGCTGAACCAGCTCTGTTTGAACAGCTTTATCCCTGATACATGCTTAGTAATAACCAACCAACTGCAAAACAGCTTAACAGATATCAATCAGAGAAACGAGTTACTTCACCACGGCAAAGATTACAGACGAAAAAGAGGTGCTATCAATATAGTAGGAAATATAGCAAGCGAGCTATTCGGTATACTAGACAATCGTGATGCAGCACATTATAAGCAGGAAATAGAAAAAAGCAAGGAGAATCAGGAGTATTTACTAAAGCTCATAAAAAATCAGACATCTAATGCCGATACCACCCTCAGTCTGCTTAAGAAAAACGAGGCGGAAATGATTCAGCATTGGAAGATTATTAATCAGCAAGTAAATGAGCATTTTAACGATCTCAACAACATTAACAGATTCACAACTATGCCAATTCAGGCCTTGATGTCAATGTTGAAATTTAAAGAGATTCAACAGAATTTAATTGAAGCAGTTCTGGATACTCACAATAAGGTAGTTAGTACTGCCATTTTAACACCACCACAGTTAGCAGAGGAAATCAACAAAATAACACAGCACTTGCCACCAGATGTAGTTTTGCCAGGACATCAGGACCCTGATCAAATAATAACCTTATATCAACTGATATCTTGCAAGGGACGTTTCAATGGACAATATGCTATTTTGGAGCTAAAGCTGCCCCTATTAATCAAGGAAAAAAATTAATTGTTTAAGCCCTTATCAGCTGTTAATCTATCGACCAATTGGACGACCCTCTACAATACAACTATTCTTCAGCAAGTTCCAAATGAAGGAGAATTTACTGTTCTCCACAAGAAAATAGCTGAATTACAAGATGCTAGTGTAAATGTATCAAAGCATGATGTGCACCACTACGCAGTGACATATGGTATATCATAGTTGGCTTTATCCTAATAGGTGTTATAGCATACCTATATGTAAGATTAGAAGAAGAGCGCCAAGGCAAGATGACTACAGGCTAGAGGCTCCAACAGCTACCGGATAGAGATGTTAACTCAGCGAGTCATCTATGCCATACAAATCAATACATCCGCGGAGTATGTTCAACCTTGTGAACAGTTTTTTATACATTTGCAGAAATTAGATACTGTATGCACTATGCACTATATTGCATCTTTTTATATATTTTTTATTGTTAGCAGTTTACCAAATATAATATCAATATATTTTATTGTCAGCAGTTTTTACCTATAAATTTGTACAAATTACAATAATTATATAATTAATGTACAATTAGCATATTTTTATAGTATTGTTATAAAAGGTATAATATTTTTTGTATATAAGAAACAACGCAAACAAATAAAATTTAGTGTTTATAAGTATACTCAACAAAACGTTATTTTTGTCCAGCACTGACCAACGGTAAGCGGAAAATAACGTTGAAACAAACACTTACACTTTTCGTTAATTTGTGTAGCTACACTTTGTGTGAAATATTTCACACCGGTCAATGTCACCAAATTGTATTCGGTGGTGTGCCCTTCTTGAGTCGATATTCTTTTTTTCTGATGGCTCTCGCTCCAGTTATAGTTCTGGTTATGGAATGTACTGCTCTAAGTTTTCGCGAAAGAAGCCTTTGCTCATTAAATAATACGAAAAATTTGACGAAGAATTTTCCATTGTTCATGTAGTCAAACTACCGATAGTTCATTGACAAAAATTTGGCTTGCTTTACCAAATATTCCTCAAATGATTTCACTTTAAAAGAAAAACACTTTGCAAAATTTATTCATCTTACACGCTCAATGTGTATTGTATTATACACCGAATTATTTAAGATAATCATGCAGAGCATAAACTCCATTACATTTTGTTGTTATTATTATTATTATTATGATTCCTCCTCAAAAATTATATTTACAAAAAATAAACAAACTACGATAAAAAGCTCGTTCTTATTTTTCTTCGTTGGTTTGAAGAGAAAACAAAGCACACCACACAAAAAAAAAAAGCAGAACACAAATGATAATATAAGAAAACAAATTTCTTAAATATAAAAATAAACAAATTAAACATGACAGTGTTATACATAAGTATCATGTAGCAATACATGTATTTGTACATACATAAATAAGACAAAGAACCACAAACATAAAACCTTATTGATTGGAATGTAATATAATCTCAACCAATATATGATACAATATTTCGAGATAAATTTTTTTTTGCACACTCTGTATATTTATCTAAGAACTAAGATATGATCTTTATTCTGTACCATCATCTAGAAGAAAGCTTAATATAAACATAAAAATAAAAGCGAATTTTCGTTTATCGTTTTGTTGTTGCAAACTATGCTTGTGATGTGCACTTTTGCATAAAACAATATTTTATAACAAAATATAATATGAAGATTGAAGCGCTTTTTGTGCTTTTTTTCTTGCTACAAAATATAAAAGTTTTTCTTCTATTTTACTTGAATATATGTTTATGCATAACCCGTTCCGTTGAGAATACGACGGTATATATTTACATATGTACGTAAGTGCATCGCGTATAAGCGATGCCTTATTTTTAAGACAGTTATACTTAATCTTTGCTTAACTGCGGAAATAAATTTTGCATTTTGATCTCGTAGCTGCCGAATGAACAGTTAATTAAAACAATGATAGAAAAAGTGCCAAACAATGGTCACGGGGAGTGGATGGATAAAAAAAGTTTGTTTTTAATATTAACATTTTTTTTAACTGAAAATGCAACACAAGTAATTTCCCACATAACATTATATAGAATTCTATTTTATCAAAAAATGAAAGCTTTTATACATCGCAAACACATAACTAAAAACTATTTATTCTTAATTTTTTATTTTTTTTTAATAACGTAACTTTTATGCTAGGAATAATAACAACAACAAAAAATTGTAAAAATATTTTAAATTTCCAAAAGGGAAGCTGTTTTTGTGTACCATATATGTACACCTAATTTTGGGTGCTAAGAGGAAAACATAAAAAGTTGAGTTAAAATATTCGACAAGTTTTTTTTTATCTTCATCCTTTTCTTGGTAACAAATTGGAATTACTAAAAATTTATAAACTTTGATTTTTATGTATTTCTACCCGTATGTTCTATATATAGGTATTAAACGTACGGTTACATGGTAAGCAACTAATGGATTAGAAATATTGTTTATGCCGAAATAGTTTCGAATACAAGTCAATCGATTTTTTTTTTTTTTTTACATAAATTGTATAATGGTCGAATGAATTTTGGGGTTTGAAATTGGACAGGTGTCTCAATAAGTGTAAATTATGTTTTTGTTTTGTAGTGGGAAGCAGTGTTGTGCAGCGTAGTCTATATGAAGTAATTAATCAATTGTCTACTCGTGTAGACAATCTATGTAGACAATTAAAAAAATGTCGTCGACAAAGCAGACAATGTCGACAATATAGACATTATAAATTCTAATTGGTTAACATAGAATTACAACTTAAAAAATATTCTTTCCAACAACTAAGAAGACACTTTAAAACAGAGATCTAAGAGCTGTTAAACGTTTTCTTACGGATAGGATTGCCACTAGCAAAAACCATAAATAAGACAAATTTTTGTCATAAGGCGAAGAAAATGCCACTATGGACATATCAAAAAAATATGGTTCACAATTATCGATAAATTCATCCTTATGATTATCAATCAAGAAATTATAGAAACTTTCAAAAATATTGTTTGGCTTAAGAAGGAAATATCAAAATTAAAATTTTTTAACAATGGCCAACATCTACGAAGATTTTTTCTAAAATTATAAAATTTAATACGATATTGGAATACGTCGGGTGTAGCTTACAACTTATTTAAATTTTACATTATGAACAAATCTCAATGTGTGAAGATCATGATGATGTAGTAAGTAAACAACTGATTGTTGATATCGGTGTACCGCAAGGATCTGTGCTAGGACCAATATTGTTTTTAGCAGGGCTGGAAACCGGTTTTGCAAAACCAAAACCAAAACCACAAAAACCATAAAACCACAAAATATTTTTGAAACCAAAACCGAAACCAAATTACCAAATTTTAAAATCAAAAAACCAAAACCAAAACCAAAATTAAAAAAAAAAAACTAACTAATTTACTAAGTACGAGTATGTTATGTATTGTCAAGTGTTACGTGAATATGTGTTTATTGGGAAAATCACACTGATCTAGTACTTCCTTCTCTTAATAGTAAAAAGTCCTAACCTAAAAAACATTGACTTTTACTTGTCAAAGTACACACAAAATTTTCGAGAAAATATAAATCATAAAACAGAGAAATCTTTAATTAGGTAAGCTTATTTGACAAGATACAGTAATTTTAATAAAGATCTTATTATATATTTTACACGTAATTTACTTTAATTTAATTTTAGATGTAGAGGAAAACTCTGAAATGAGCTCGAAAAGGAAACACGAAGTTTATGGTTATTTTAAATACTCGTCAGAAAAAAAAACTAATAAATGTGATTCATGTGATATTGCGCTCAATAGTAACCCTTCCGTTCCATTCCAAGTCCAGTCGTCGATCAGTACGCATCATTCTTTATTTAATAGTAAATATATTCAGAAAGTTGAAATAAATTATATAATAAAAAATAATAAATTAGTTTTATAAATCTATTTAATTGGTTCTAAAAATTTTAATGAACATTTTGATATTTTATCATTTAATTAGTGTGTGATTCCTAAAATAAATAAGAAACAGCATATTTTTGATAATTTGATGATTCATTGAGCTCGTTTTTTAATGTTAAACTGTTAAACTCAAGTGTGAATGAACCTATAGTTACTGTGAATTTGTCAGTGTTTCCATAATATTATTCATTGTCAGGATTTTATTCAATGATAATCTAAAAAATAAAACTATTTAATAGACTCTAATAATTGAACACTTTGATTATAATCATTAGAATAGTGTTGTGTTATAACCTAGTAACTGTTTTCAGTGTTACAATAACAGTACACATTAAATATTTATTATTTAATGACCTACAGTCATTGTTGATGATTATGAATCAATAAAAACTTGATCCCATATAAATCTGTTGTGAGGTTGCAGTGCTAATATATTTTTTTTTTTTTGGTTCGCTACTGATTTACGGTTCTCAATAATCCAGCTTCAATAATTTTTTTTATTGATTAGTTGATCATAATGGTCAACTGTAAAAAGTGTGCAAGGCAAATTATGTCATCTAAGCTGTACCAATGCCACATATGTTTACAGCACTACCCTCCTAACTGTGATGAATTGTTAAAACTCAAAGTCAATGACATTGGCAAGGGTATAATTAATTTTTCTAGCTGTCGTTGTACTGATTCTAACTTAATTCAGGCTTCTTCTTGTGCGCATAGTGATGATAATGTAAATAGTGCCTGGAGTGACATTAAAAAGCAAATTGCTGAGTTGCGTACCAGCAACTCGGACATGGCCAAAATTCTAAATAAGAAAATCGAAACACAAAATACTATTTTGGAGAGGATTACAAGTAAGTGTGATAAATTTGCTGAACTTGAAGCTTCAATTCGAGCTAATTCACATGATGTAATAAATCTGAAAGATGACAATACAGCTATTCACAATGAATTATTAACAGTTACTAGCAAATGTAACGTTTTGGAGAAACGTATTAATTCATCTAGTTCCTTAATTTGCGGTGTTGCATCGGTGAATAATGAAAATCTGTTCAATGTTCTGCAAGTTATCTGCCATGCAATTAAATTCAATTTTGATGGGAATATTATTATATTATAATATTATGTGCTTATTTCACGTATTTTATTATTAAGTTAAAATATTTTATGTTTTTTGTAAATAATTTATTTCCTTATTGTGAAATATATAATTTTTATAAAAATTAGTATTTAAGTTACTGACGATGATACAATTTGTATCGAAATCGATATAATTTTTATAAAAATTATATATTTCACAATAAGGAAATAAATTATTTACAAAAAACATAAAATATTTTAACTTAATAATGGAATATTATTAGTGCTATATATCGTGAATAATCGAAATCTAAAATTAAAGCAATTGTTATTGAGTGGAGTAGCAGGATTTTTAAACAGCAATTTAAAACACTATCAATGCAAAGTAAGGACATCTTTAAAAAGTTTAAGCTCTTTGAGCAAGATTGTAAGATAATTATTACGGATTATCTGCCTAAATATAAGCGCTCGCTACTTAATGAAACCAGGAAAGTATTGCTTGCTGAGCCGCTTAACTTTAAATTTGTTTGGGCTATACTGATGGTGCCATTTTAGCTAAGAAGGATGAAACCAGTAAAACATTTGAAATTACCTCTGCAGCAGATTTAACGGATTTAGATAAGTTTAAGAATAATTGTAATTGATTTATTGTCTTGATTTAATTTTTTCTTTTTTTTTATAATTTTAGTATCATTATTGTGTACTATGGATATCTACTACCAAAATTGCCGTGGTTTGAAAACTAAATTATTATATTTTAAGCTAAATACTTTGCAGCATAACTGTATGAACCACACACAATTCAAATATCAGCACACAATTGGGGTGAAACAAATAACGCAGCCACTGATTTTACAATATGTTTTTATTGATTTTGTTGTATTTTATTTTTATTTAAAAAGGTTTATTAACAAAAATACAATCAAAAAATATTCAACAATTTATTATATTATAATTTTACGATGATGTTTGTTTCAATGACGATTAGCAATAGAAAGATCAATTCTTCATGAATTTTCTTTTTTGCGATTAAAATTCTGCAGTACATCAAAATTCTTTAATTTTAATTGGATCCATAATCCAAATGCATGCTGTTGACGGCTGATTGGTGAATCCGCTGTTGCTATAAAATAAATGTATATGTCATAGTTGGAACTACCATCGCAAGGTGTCCAACTATGAGTTGGATCTTAAACCATTAATCGGTGGTGAATAACATTGCAAACAATGTCCAACGTTAGATGACTCATGTATACGTGTAGGTTTCAATTTTTATTGCAATATTTTGGTTAAATTAAAATAGGTAAACAAACAAATTATTGTAACAAAATAATTGGTATAAGCAATTATACCCAACTGGAAATAAAAATAATATATTTATATGGATATGAATGCAATATTAATTTGGATTTTAGATCAGGCAAATCGTAATAAATTCATGTCATGTTGTAGATTCGATGGATTGTCGTTGTTATGTTAAGGTGGGTGTAGACCTATTACTCGGGCCTTGCTCGAGGTTAATTTCAGCAGGATTAGGGCAGGTAAGGTAACATCGAATCCATTTCTCTTTACATAAATAAATTTTAATTAAGGTTGAATGATGTTGTGCAGCTGAAATCAAACAATAACTACGATCTAATATGTTTAACTGAAACCTGGTTTAATGACTCCATTAATAATTATGAATTCATTGATGATAGGTATTATGTAATTCGTAAAGATAGAAACCTTAGTATATCTAATAAGATTGATGGCGGTGGTGTTGCCATTCTATTGAAAAGATTTATAATGGTCTCTGAGCTTGACGCGATTGAAGATATTTTTGATAACATGTGGATAAAAGTTAAAACATTTGATGGTAAATTTTTGATAATTTGTCTAGTTTATTTCCCAGGCTTCTGTAAGTTAGAACACTATGAAGCATTTTGTAATAAGCTTTCTAACTTGATATTAGGTTCTCCTGTTGACTGTCAATTTTTAGTCCTTGGGGATTTTAACTTGCCTAATATACCTTGGAGTACTGATTGTGATGCTATCTCTCCAGTGCCTTCCTTTGGTCAGATTGTTAATCAATTACTGGAAAACAATGATATTTACTAAATTAAAGCAACATAATCATGTCAAAAATATTGTCGATAGAATCCTTGACCTTGTCTTGTCTAACCTTGATCGTAGTATTGTTAATGTCTATCAAAGTCGTCATTCACTGTCAAGAATAGATGAGCACCATCCCCCTCTGATTGTTAGATATAAAAAGTGTCTATTGAAGAGTTTGCCCTACCAACAGTTACCTAAGCCTAATTATAAAATACTTAACTATTAACTATCCGAAGTGATTTGGAACTGGTTGACTGGAACCACCTGTTTTCAAATAGTAGTGTTGATCTAGCTGTTGAGAAATTCTATGATGTTCTTTATAGTTTTATCAGGCCTACAAATCAGCTTAAGGTATGTGCTAAATTTCCAGTGTGGTACTCAAATAAATTAATTAAGTTAATTAAGTTAAAGCAAAACTATCACAATCGGTATCGTAAATTTAAGTTTCCCAATGACTATGCGATATTTTCCAAACTGCTTAAGAATGTAAAATTGGAGATCCTTAAATGTTATTTTAATTACACAAAGTATATCGAAAGTCACATAAAGAAAGATACCAAGTTAATTTGTATCTATTCTCAGGCTCTTACAAATAAATCACTATACCCATCATGTATGAAACTAGGTGATGTTGAATCTACTAGTCCACTTCAAAATTATAATTTATTTGTTGATCATTTTGAATCGGTGTATGACTCTATTAATAATTATAATATAAATTATTCTGTTGATTTAGTATCCGAGCAAGATGTATTTAAAGTTCTATCAACATTGAATACGAAGAAAGGTGCTGGCTCAGATAATATCTCTAATTATTTTATTTGTCAACTCAAATCTCAGCTAACCAAACCGTTAACTATGTTATTTAACTTATCGTTAAAAAATGGTGTATTTCCCCATCAGTGGAAAAAAGCTTATTTAGTTCCAGTTTTCAAAAAACTTGATGCGAGTAATATATAAAATTATAGGCCCTTCTCAATTTTAAATAGTTTTAGCAAAATTTTTGAGAAACTGATATATGCAATAATCTTCAATGAAGTTAAACATATAATTAATACGTCCCAATATGGTTTTTTCCTAAACGTTCCACAACCACCAATTTGATTGATTTCTCTAATTGTATTTTTAGCAGTGTCGATATGGGTGGGCAAGTTGACTGTGTTTATACTGACTTTGAGAAAGCATTTGATAAGGTATCCCATAATATTTTATTAGATAAATGTGTTAAAATGGGACTATCTGAGCAAATTTTGAAATGGCTGTGTTCATACCTCTCTGAACGTGTACAGCAAGTAAAATTTAATGGTTTTGTATCAAGGGAAATTGTGGCTAAATCTGGTGTACCTCAGGGTTCCACACTTGGTCCCCTTTTATTTCTATTATTTATTAATGATTTGCCCAATATTTGGTCGTGTCAGTATTTATTATAAGCTGATGATTTAAAAATTTTCACGCCTATCATTACTCCAACAGACTGCTCTAGGCTTCAGTTTGAATTAGATAAACTTTTGACTTGGTCCAATCTTAACAATTTAAAACTCAATACAACGAAATGTGTTGTGATTTCATTTACGAGGAAAATTAACCAAATTCACTTTCCCTATAATATTAATGGTGTCAAATTGGAAAGGGTTCATGAGGTCTCTGATTTAGGTGTTTTATTTGATATAAATCTTAAGTTTGATATGCATATATCTGTCACTTGTGCTAAAGCACTAAAGTTGCTTGGCTTTATCTTTCGACATGGGAAAGAGTTTCGTGATCCTTATGTTTTTATCACATTATATAAAAGTTTAGTTCGTAGTTCTTTGGAATACTGTAGTCAGATTTGGTGTCCCTATTATGAAACTTATAAAGCCCAAATTGAGAGGGTGCAGAAGAAATTTACCATTTTTTTAGTAGTCGTATTAGTTACAATGTCAGGCTTAAAATATTTGAATTACAGTCGCTTGATTCCAGAAGATTGCTGTTTGATGAAATATTTCTTTATAAATTAATTATTAACCTGTGTGAGGCATCTTCATTATCTTGTCTTAATTTTTATGCACCATTTCGCAGAGTTTGAAATGCAATGTTGTTTCTTCCTTCCTTCTCAAGGACTAATCTTGGCTTTGCAAACCCATTATCCAGGTTGCAGTCAAATCATAATGTTTTTTCTTGAATGTGATTTATTCCTATATTCTTTTAAAAGTTTTAGATCTATGGTGCTTTGTTCTATTTAATCGTTTAGTGCTTGATTGAATTTGGTAGTTGATATCCCATATGTATTTGTGGGTGTGTATACATATGCAAGAATCGCAGTATTTGTTTTATTTTTTTTTTTACTATTGTATGCCATTCTAATCTTAGGTGTAAGCTGATATTTACTCAACATTGTGTTGTCTACTTAGTTTTTAACTTTATTTGTTTATTATTGAACACTATTTCATAGTGGTTATTTAAGTATTGAATTATGTACTTGCTATATTTTGAATTTGAATTTCTTAATATTATTATTATTATTATTATTATTATTATTATTGTTATTAGTAGTACTATTGTATTTTTAGTTAAGATTTTTTTTTTGTATACTATTTAGAGGCAGCGTGTAATTGGACTTTTGTCTGTTCGCTGTCCTATTTTGGAATAAATAAAAATAAAAAACCCCGCAGAAAATTTGATGCACCATTTAAAAGTAAAACATCCTGATATTTATAAAAACTTAGATACAAAAAGAAGAAAAGAGACTGAAAATAACCAACCCACCCTTAATAATTACGTAATTACACGTAAAAAAGTGCAATCAGTAAAAATTACACCAAAAGAGTTGCAAAATGCTTGTGTTGAAATGGTGACAAAAAACGGTAGACCGCTGTCCGCTGTCGAAGACAGTGGCTTTCGTAAAATCATCGACCCAATATTAAATTCATTTGGAGAGAAAATTGTAATCAACAGACACAATATTAAAGAGTTAATTAAAAGTCAAGCAGACGAACTCCGTAACCTGTTAAAAATTAAATTAATAGGAAAAATTATTTCCATTAAAGTAGACGGAGCGTCGAGACTGGATAGGTCAATATTAGGAGTTAATGTACAATATATGGACAGCGGTCAAAATAAAATTAATACACTTGCCATGTTAGAACTAAAAGACAAACATACCGCGGAATACCTACTCAGACAAATTTTATATGTTTTAAATAAATACGGTATTGACATTAAACAAATTTATAGTTTCACTTCAGACAACGGTGCAAATATGATAAAAACTGGCAAACTATTACAAAATGTTCAGATATGTTCATCAACATCTTCCTTATCAAATATAAAAGACTGTATAGATTTAGATAATGAAGATGACAGTGATGTTGATATCGAAATCGAAATTCAAGAAGAAATTGATGTGGAGCTATATGACTATCAATTTGAAGATTTAGAAACAGAAATTACTCGTCTCAATAAAGAATTTATTGTATTAATACGTTGTGTAGCTCACACTTTTCAACTGGCAATAGGTGATTTTTTTAAAAAAGTGAATTTACAGAATGTACTTGCTGTTTGTATTTTCGTTATTAAGTAATTAAGAAATCCATCAATATTAACAATAATAAAACGAATTGGATTGAAAAAAACAGTTTTACATTGCCCAGCCCGTTGGGATTCTACATTAAAAATGATAATCAGCTTAATTAATTTAAAAACCTTTTGCAGTGACTACCAAGAAGTAATTCCGGAGTTGAAAGTTTCAGATGAAAACTGGAGTAAAATGATTAAATTGGTGGCGGCGTTAACTCCGGCTCATGAAGTAAGTTTGAATTTGCAAAATGAGCAACTTACTATGAGTGATTTTTTTAATGTTATCACCAAATGCAAATTGGCAATTAAATAATTAAATAATTCATATTCAAACATATTTGAGAATTGTTTGGACGTGAGAACTATAAAACTATTGAATAGTGACACAATGTTAGTATGCATTTACTTGGATAACTTTATTCTAAATTCTACTCAACATCAAGTGTCAAAAGATACGAATTCATTTCCAAGCTCATCCTTGCCAAAAGAGAACAATCAAAATCGAACAATTAATTTATCTGATAAAGAAGCAATTTATTCAGAAAATGATTTAGATAAGATGGATGAGTTAATTTTTACAAAAGAGAGAGAATTAGCAGGTGTAGTTCAATCGTCAATACCACAGCAAAATTTCAAAATGGTAGTGGACAATTTTGACAACATTCAAAGAATAAACCGCAAGGAAGACCCCAAGAAATATTGGCAAAATAATCAATTATATGGAGAATTAATTATCTGATGTAGCCAACATTTTATTTGCAGTCCCTGCAACGCAAGTGTCGGTAGAGCGAGCATTTTCAACATTGAAATTCATTTTAGCAGATAACAGGAGTAGTTTAAGCGAGGATATGCTTGAAGATATTCTATTCATCAAGTTAAATTAATTAACTAATTAATTAATAGGCATATAGTTGTTTATTATATTTTTATTTTTTAGTTTGGAGGTAATATAATTTATTTTTGTTTTTAACTAATAAAGTCTATTTAAACTTTTATTGAATTAAATTTACATTTAAATTTTATTTTTACAAAATCAAAACCAATAAAACCTTCGAAACCAAAAGCAAAATTTTTTAAAACCAAAACCAAAATTCGAAAATTTATAAAACCAAAACCAAAACGAAAATTTATCATTCAAAAAAACCAAAAACCAAACCAACCTAAAAACAAATTGGTTTCCAGCTGGTTTTTAGTTTATTCAATGTCAATTTTTAAACTTAAACTAAAGGGAAGTATCACAGGCTTTGCTGAAGATATTCCCTTATTATACTCGGAAAACAAATTTGATGATCTACAGCGTGTGATGAATGAAGATTTGATTCAATTTAAAAGTTGGTTTACAGTTCATCAAATGTCATTCGAGCCGGATAACGGATAAGAAATTGGAAGAAATTGAAACGGGATATTACAGCAGTCCATCATTTGGCGTTAATTTTGAGTGGCGATCCTGTTTTGGTATCATCACGCTTATATAAATCAAAACCACATAGAAATTGTGAGTAGACCAATTTATTTACATAATTAATTTTCGAATATAAAAAAAAAAATTTGGAATTTGTGCATATTTCAATTAATTGGAATTAAAAATTCAATTTGGTGGCCAAATTACTTTCTCGTTTTTTTGGATTGCGTGCTATATACAAAAGTTATACAATTATATAAAGGGTGCTAAATATAAACAGTTTGATATATTAGTAAAACATATGGCTGAAAAAGAGGAATCAAAACGGGAATTAAGGGCGCGTAGTGGTATCGCAAAGGCAGCAATAACCTGTTTGAAAAAATTTCAGAACGAATTATCACCTGTTCACACAATGAAAGATTTAAACATATACGCTTAGAAGCACTAGAAAAGGCCTTTTTAGATTTTAAGGAGAAAGATTCCAAGTTAGTCACATTGGATGAGTTATCTGAGTTAGAAGCCAGATATTTTGGGTTAAAATCAAAGCTTAGGGATGCTGCCCAATCACATAATATGGTATTTCACACTTTACATCAACAATTCAATGCATCGATGGTACAGTTCGCGAAGCAGCAGCGGGACTATTTAAATAACCTCTCAGATAGTTTTCATGTACCAAACTCTAGTCATATTCAGAAGTTCGGTTACCACCATTACAAATTTCACAATTTTCTGGGGATTATACCGAGTTTCCTGCATTCAAGGATTTATACATCTCCTCGATGCACAATAAAGAAACTTTGTCTGACGTGCAGCGATATCTGAAAGGCCTGTTAAAGGCAGGAGCAGCTTCATTAATAAGGCATATTTTAATCACAGACGCCAATTACAAGAGCGCGTACTTCTAAACACGTTTTTTGGTATTCAACCAATTCAGAACAGAGTAAACTTGAGGTAATCACAATACAATATCGCAGATGAAGTGATTAGAGGATTAGAGGCTGTAGGACTTGAGGCAAACAAAAGAGATCAATGGATTATTTCCTGAATGTTAGAAAGGGCGGATAAAGAAACAAAACAATCATGGACCAAGGTAGCGTCTGATAAAGATTTTCCTACATTGCGCGATTTCATGCAATTTTTAGACAAAGAATGTGATCAATTTGAATATGCTAAAGCAGTCTGCACAAACTTATCCAGGTAACAAACGGAATTTGTCCAATCAACGGGTAACTCAATCAAATTTGGTTTCAACCGATACCGCATTATGTATATTGTTCGAAAGGTCATCATCTTTCTGCATGTGATCAATTTAAAGATTTAGAGACAGCTGCCAGAAGAAATTTCGTTCAAAGTAACAACGTTTGTTATAACTGTTTAACGCGCAATCACCGCGTCACATCGTGCTCTTACAGATTCGGATGTAAACAATGCAGAAAGCGTCGTTACACATTTTTGCACACAAATCCAAACGAATGTAATCGATACACAGCTTACTCAACGAGGAAATAGCACACAACAAAATCACACTAAATGACGACATTGGGCACAACCTCGACTTAGATGAACCCGTTCAAACGCATATGGCTTCCAAGTAGTAAATGTCTTTGTTATGAAAAAATTAACTACGTTATCGCCGAGCAAATTCAATATAGAAAACTATGAGTATTTGTAAAATATTCAGTTAGCTGATCCTGATTATCATAAATTGAATGAAATTGATATTGTGATTTGATCTAATAAATTCTTTGAATTGTTGGAAAATGGTCAACTAAAGGGCAACGAGGGAACTCCAATAGCACAAAATACGGCCTTCGGCTGGGCTGGGTAATTTCTGGGGAATACTACGATAAAAGTACAACACATAGTATAACTTTAACATAAATATAGATGAGGAAAGTATAGGTATAACCTTAAAAAAGTTCTTCGAAATGGAAGATATAGGAGAAGCCGGAAGCTTATTAACAAAGCAAGAAGAAGAGGCTGAGGAATATTATAAGCAAACGGTTACCAGAGGAAATGATGGGAAATACGAAGTAGCGCTACCTTTTAAAAAATCGGCGCCAGCGCTTGGCCAATCGGCATTTCTAGCAATTCAGCGATTGAAATCCATCGAACGGCGAATGGAAAAGGATCCTTTATACAAAAACATGTACATAGAGTTAAATCATATGGAGAAAATCGATCCTGATAATTCGTCGGAAAATAGCGACCATTGCTATCTGCTCCAACATGCTGTTTTTAAGACATCAGGTAACATGACAAAATTGCGTAGCGTATTTGACGGGTCAGTCAGTTAAAACGACAAGCGGCGTAGCTCTAAATGATACATTATTGGTCGGCCCCCCACTATTCAGCCTTCACAATGGTCAATTCTTCTACATTTTCGCACTGATCCAATTGCCCTATGTGCGGACGCAGAAAAAATGTATCGCCAGGTCAGGGTCCACAAAGAAAATGTAAATTTCCAGCCCATAGTTTGGCGAGAGTCACCCGAACTAGCTATTCAACATTATTGCTGGAAAACTGTAACTTTCTGAACGTCAGCAGCACCAGTGTAGGGAGCAGAATTCAAAATGATACCTGTTCGTACAATACAAAACATCCTGTAATCCTACTCAACTCGCACATCTTAAGCAATGTGTTAGTTGTGTATACCATAAAAAAATGCCCATCCTGGCCTCTCCTTGTTACCCTCTCTCATAAAACAAAGAATTCTAGATCGTCAATGGCAGAAGTTTGATTAGAGACATCGTACGTAAGTGTCATGTATGTGTTCGTCATCGAGCAATGACGTCATCACAATTAATGGACAGTTTACCTGCTTCAAGAGGGACAATATCTCGTCCGTTCAGTAAAGTTGGCGTTGACTTCGCGGGGCCAATTCCTATTGCATCCAAAAGAGGCAGGTTTGCAAAATTAATCAAGGCATATATTTCAGTTTTTGTTTGTATGACGAAGGTCACAGATAATTCGAAACTCACGTTTGAAGAAATGGTGACGTTGTTATGTCAGGTTGAAGCAATTCTCAACTCAAGACCATTATGTCAGATGAAATCAGAAGACCCAACCAACAATGATGTGTTGACCCCGGGTCACTTGTTGATTATGGCACCTCTCACGTCATTGCCTGAACTAACATACTAATAGCAAAGCTGATGAATAATTTTTGGAAACGCTAGTTTCGGGACTACTTACACACATTGCAGCAACGCAACAAATGGCAGCATCAGAAGAAAAATCTGCAAATCGACGACGTGGTTTTAATCAAAGAGTATAATCTACCAGCAAGTGTATGGCCAAAAGCCAGGATTATAAATATTCATCCTGGGAGCGATGGACTACTTCGCGTGGTAACGCTCCGTATCAAAAATTCATCTACCATTAAACTGGGACTAAACCTTCAGATAATTTCATCACCAAATTTTGTTTTCAATAAATCGATGGTTAAGGTGGCTGTATGGCAGGTGGCACCATCTGGTTGAAACCACATATCTTCCAGATTATTCTCACGAACAGCAGGGAAAAAAAATCATTTAACATTGTTCTGTATCGTTCTCCATTGACTGTTACTCATCAACCATTTTCTTCAAAGAAATATGGACCAATCACTCCACCAGCATGAATTGCACACCACACAGTGACTTTATCTGGATGTAATGGTGTCTGAACAGTTTCGTGTCGATTTTCATTACTCCAAATTCTGAAATTCTCTTTGTTTACTTAACCATTTAACCAAAAATGAGCTTCATCACTAAATAAATTTTTTCGATATGATCATCATTTTCAAGAAGTTCAAAAGCAAAATCAGAAAATAAACGACGTTTTTTATGGTGGTCTAATGACTTCAGTTATAACCAGTTGAATTTTGTAAGGATGTAAACCCAAATCTTTTCTTAAAATTCTCTATGCTGTTGTTTGAGAAAGATTTAATTGTTGAGAACGACGTGGAACCGATACATTTGGATTTTCTCTTACTGCATTCTCTTGTGTGCGTGCATTTCTTTGTCGTACTGTGACTCTTGTATCGTGTAAATTATATTCACCTTCAAATTTGTCTACAATACGATGAATAGTGAGTCGATTAACTGAATAAAGTCGTCCATGAATTTTTCTTAAATTCCTCTCAGTATTCACAAATGAGCACTGATTTTGAAAAAAAAACAATTTAACAATTTTTAAACGTTGTTGAAGCGTGTATCTTACCATGATTAAATGGCATAACCTACTGCATCTCTCTTTATAATATGATCTCACCCAATATATACCAAATATTATGAAAAAATGTTTAGGACATGTTTGTGTATGTTTAGGACAACTATGTTTGATACGATCTAACCCAATATAACCCCCAATATATTGAGACGATTTTCGCCATCAAGCAAGTTACCAACAGCGATAGTTCACACGGTTGGCGCGTAGATCGAAGTTAAAGGTCAATGGTTCGATGCTCGTTGTAGCTTATGTTTTTATTGCAATTATTTATTGTGGACATTGTAACCGGTAAACCGGAAGTTTTAGATTACATATTTTTATTCACCACGCGCGATGATTGTGATCTCTTTGTGTCGATAGGTTGCCCAGCACTGAAAACCAAATATTTAACGGAAAAGAAAAAAACAAAGAAGCTGACTTGAGGGGAATGGGAGGTGTAATGGTAGAGTTAGCGGAATGAGATGGGATTGGATTTTTGGGTTTGATCGAGAAAAGAAGCAGAGAAAATTTGTTGTGAAGAAAAAAACATATTTCTTTTTTGAGTTTTTTGTGTTAAAATTTTAGACATTTAAGATTAATTTTAATAATTTATGGTGGTATAAACTGAATTTAATAATTATTGTTAATATAATTCTAAATAAACCTTTATGAATGAATAAAACTTTATGTAATTGAAAGTGATGTTTTTACTTCAGTGATTGCATTTCATGATTGGATAATTTGATTTTCTGCTGATAAACCAAAAATAAAATTGATAGTGTCAGTATTTAGAATGACTACATTGAATTTGTAGTCTTAGAAAAAAAAAAGAAACTTTATTTTGGGCCTTAAATGTTTTGTGTAAACCAGTTAAGTGAAAAACAAAAAAAAAACCTTAATAAATAATTTATCGTGGTGATTCGATCCATTGTGAGTGTAACCGTAAGCAGTTTTTTTGTTGGAACGTTGCGTTGCGGTGATTCGAGGGGCATCATTTTGTTTTATTGTTTTGGTGAACAATTCTTGAATGGATTCTTCTTTTTAAAATTTATGGTACGAGCAATTATAATTTTGAACAGCGATTATCAACATTTTGTGCTGAAATAATTTGGACAACTTGGTGCTAACATATGCACCAAGTTACAAGGTATGTAAAGACACCTTAAATATTAATCGAAGTACGGTATTGTTGCCTGGATACTAACAGGACTATTATTTTTTTATGTTTTGGACCACCGATAATAACGAGGAGCTGAACTATCTTCATCTCACCTTTATCAACCGGATTATACAAATCGTAACAGAGGACGCTAAAATTTGTTTTTCATGGCAGTATATCAGTGGTGTTAAGGAGTTTCAGCAAGTATACCGATTACATTTCATTTTTTTTTCTCGGTTTCGATTTTTCGTCATTATTTTTATAACTTATTCATTAACTGGATTTCGTTTTATTCTTCTTTATTTAGTTTTTAATATTCAATTTTCCCTTATTATTGTACATATTGATTTTTTTTTGCACAATTTTTCTCTGACCGTTAATCGGGGATTATCAATTAAGCAACGTCCGTGACAGTAATTTTATGTTATATTTTCTTTTCTTTTTCATATACAATCCCATCTTTCTCAAAATATTTGGTTTTATAGTAGTTTGTCAGATAAATAGTATGTCTGGCTAAATAGATTATTATAAGTTCTTAAGCAATTCGTTCATGGTCTCAACTGCTACTCAGTTCGGCGTAACCCGGTATATAGCAGCTTTTACTAGCTTCCTCTTGGCCCAGAAAAGAACTCCCCCAGCCACTGCACGCTAGCCGGCTGAAAAAGCTGCACTGGAACAACCGAGAGGAAGTCTGCAGCAGTTGTATTCTCGGTTTAATCAAAACTTGAGACTACAGCTGTTACAGTGGCGCCCAAATAAACTCAAATTAATTAAGGTTTAAACAAATACAAAATAAACTGAATTTTTTTAATATATTGATTCCACGTGCTTTCTTTTTTTTTTTTTTTTTATTCATTTGTTAGATGCCGTGATGTTTGGTTTGGATGTCTCACATTTATTCTTCTATTGTAAATAGAATTTTTTTTTTTGAATTAATGATTGGCGCGACAATTCCTTACGTTACTAATCATTTTCTATTTTTTTCGTTATAAAATCATATGATTCCTAAATAGTTTAAAATTATCGGCTGAACGATTTTTTTTTTTGATTTCATATGACAATTTTATAACTATACAGTTCAGTATTTTTACCGATTTTTTTTTATTTATCAAGTGAAAGGGATTCAACAATATTCCGTACTGTAGACGTTGTATCAAATATTTTTTTTCTTGATTATTGTTGATCTAAACTTTCTCTAGGTAATTTATTTTTTTTTATTATTTGCCATATCAAGGTTTTCTAGATGATTCCTAGTCCGGGTTTATATCGTTTTTTCTTTTGATATGGAATTATGAAAGAGGACACTTGTTTTTGGTAAGTGATAGTGAATATCTTTAGTTTAATAATTAGCATGTGGATCCATATATTAATTTTATTTCGCTTGAATTGAGGGCAGTTGGAACAAGTTGGACTGTTGTTAAGGACTTATTATTTTTTTTGTGAATTAATTTGAAATTTTTAGCTTCATAAGCTTTACTAATTAATAACTATTATTCGCTATTTTGGCATTTATTGTTAGTTTGTTTTTGTTTATGGTGGGTGATTTGGGTTTATTTTTATTTTTTTTTTGTTGAGGACATACTACAGTAGATATTACTCTGTATATAATTTTTGTTTATATATAAATTCCATTATTGAATTATTAGCTGGCAAAGTTATATTATTGCGGTTTACATTTTTATTTTAATCGGTTTATAAACCTCTGATAAGATTTCCCACAACATTATGGCTACGATAGACCCCACATTTTTGGATATTGACGAGGTCGTAGTAGAATGTTTAGTACGAAGTATTTCCGGTTCTCTTATGGAACAATTAGACGCGTTGAACTCGGCTTTAAAATTGGAAAATGAAGGAACGGCTAATCCTCCGGACAAAACACATTCCGCCGCAAGGAAAGCACCTCGGCGCGAGTTAGACATTTGTTCAGCAAAACTCGTGAGTCTAAAACCCCAAATTCATGAAATTTCAGAGCTTGAAAATGATTCAGAAAGAGACTCGAAACTTACTAGGTTGAGTACGCGTATCTTACATGTCAGTGGACGTCTCCAGCGTCTTATGAAAACTTCTCCTACTTCTGTCAAGTCTGCCCAAGATTTGTTAAGTGCTTGTGACAAGGTTATACAAGTTATTCAGTCGCTGATTGAAGAAAGAGTTACCGGTGATGAGTTTGAGAAATCTATTTCCGAGGCTCTTCCAAACAAGAATTCTGCTGATATGTCTGACTCATCTAAACACGATTCATCGTCCGATTCTGATGATGGTGCTATTATTACAATTCAGAAACAATCACACCCAGGGCCTTCCGCTGCAGTAAATTTAGATTCTCAATCTATTGGTAATACTTCTTCTGGAGTGATCACTGTACCAGTTGCAGAATATGAAAAATTGATGGCTTTAGTGAAACAATTAACTGTTCCTACTAGTGGTCCACCGCCGATTAATAGTCAGCGTTCTACTAAACAAAGTACCCTGCATGAACCGAGCTCATCCCGATACGTTTCTTCACATAATCACCCTGTAACTGACTCGTCATCTCACACCATTGGTGTCCAAAAGTGGAACATTTATTTTGATGGTTCCCCTACTGGTCCGGCAGTCGAACGGTTCTTATATCGAATTGAGCGGTTATCAAGCGCCAATAAAATACACCCCGCAAAATTGGTGCATGATCTGTATCTGGTACTCCGAAAAAGCGCTCTCGAGTGGTATTGGTCTTTCCTCGAGAGACATGGTGATGTGGACTGGGAAAGGCTAAAACAAGGAATGCTCCACCGATTTGCAGACCGTAGGACCGATGCTGAAATTAAGCAGCTAATAAATTCAATTAAGCAGAATCCTAACGAAAGCTTTATGGACTTTTACTCCCGTGTCTTAGATTCAACTTTGGCTCTGAACACGCCTCTCCAGGATGATGATTTATACTTTATACTACGCAGAAATATGCAGAGATCATTGCAGTATAAACTGGCAGGGCGACAAATTAGTTCCGTATCCGAATTGGTCCGTCAATGTATAGACATAGAAGATACTTGGAAGAGGCTGAGTACCGACAAAACGGTTAAAAGGGTTGATTTTCGAAATGTGGATGAACTAGATGGCAATATTCGTCGATACCAAGAGTTTAACTCCCCGGAAAGAAGCCACCATGTCGAGGCTTTTGGAAATTCTCCATCTTCCTATTATTCACCGTTACACGAATTTCGAGATAATAGAAATAAGCAGAACCAAAGTCCGGTTCGTATCACGCATAACGAAAATCCTTACGAATTGGATGCGATGGAACATGGCAAACAGCAGTTCACACACAATTATCTGCCTCCTTACGGGCGGCAACCCTCAACTGCCTTGCGCGAAGCTTCTAATTGGAGAACTACAAACACAAATGGTACCCAGGCAAGGTATTGTTATGGGTGTGGTGCTCCCAATATAACTAAACCTAATTGTCAAGCTTGTCAAACAAGAAGTACGGGAAACCTGGTACGGGAGGTGAGAATTCTTGGTGCTCAGACTCCCCAGCACGTTACTCATACCAGGACACATACGGAGGACGCTGCTTCCAACACTTGCCCGGAATTGAACCAAAACAACCGCTAAATAATTTCGCCATTGACAACCAACCCATAGTTCCTCCTGTACCAAACTTTTCAAATCATCTTCATAACACTAGTTATACAGTAAATTCAAAACTACATAATTCTAATCATCGTTTTTCCTTTTTATCTCCTAGTGACCATCCAAATCTTCGGTCAGCTCCAAAGTTAAAATCATCCTCTCGGAATGGCAAGTATTTTAAGCTTCGTCGTACTCTCAAAAAAATGATATGTGAATCAAATATACCTAATCATGCCATTGATCAAAGACCATACGCTCAGGTGTTGATCGCGGGAACCCGCTATTCTGGGTTATTAGATAGTGGTGCCAACATTAGCGTGCTCGGTGCTGGTTCAGAAAAATTGTTAACGCAGAATGGAATCAAAATACACTCGTTACCTTCATTCTTAAAAACCGCAAGTGGAGAAAAACAGCGTATTATTGGGCATACTATTCTACCTGTGACGTATAAAGGGCAAGTAAAACGTCTCCGTTTTCATATTGCACCCGGATTGATACAGCCTCTGTATCTGGGCATTGATTTTTGGAGGATTTTTGGTATTGCGCCCGACATTGTCAGCTCCCTTGAGGTAGAGCCTAAAATTCCGAGTAATCGACATCAATTATCTCCTGATCTTGAGAATCGTTTGCAGCACATTATTGAAACATTTCCTTGTTCGGTTATAAATGGCCTGGGTCGTACCCCTTTAATCACCCATATAATTGATGTAGGAGATGCTCGTCCGGTCAAACAACGTTACTACCCCGTCTCTCCCGCGGTTCAGTCAGTGATGTATGCGGAGCTGGATAGAATGTTGGAGTTGGGAGTGATAGAGGAATCTGCAAGTTCATGGTCCTCACCTATTGCTATCGTTTCTAAACAAACTGGGAAGGTGAGGCTATGTCTTGATGCCCGAAAAGTAAATGAAGTAACGACTAAAGACGCATATCCGCTGCCACTGATTGAGGGATTGCTAAGTCGACTTGACCACACAAAATATATATCGTCAATCGATTTAAAGGATGCCTTCTGGCAAATCCCTCTTGACGTGGCCTCGCGTGATAAAACTGCGTTCACTGTTCCGGGCCGCCCCCTCTATCATTTCACGGTCATGCCCTTCGGTCTATGCAATGCTCCGCAAACATTGTGTAGACTGATGCACAAGGTGATTCCTTATCAGTTGCATTTTTTTTTTTTTTTTTTTTTTTTTTTCGTCCCTGCCCAAAAGCGGCTAGCACTACGACCTAAAAGATCTTTTGTGCTGTTGGGTACTGTTACTCCAGGAGCTTCTCCACCTCTCTAATAAAGGCGAGAATGCTATTTATAGAGGCCAATTTACATTTCTCCGGGGTCAGATACCTCTCTTCAAAATGAATCCACCTCCGTGTGCACAGAGCAACACACTCACATAGTATGTGTTCTGCGGTTTCTGTCTCTTCCAAACAGAGTCGGCACTCCGTCTCTGTGGACAGGTTCATTTTGTTCAAATGATATCTCAGGTTACAGTGACCTGAGAGAAAACTCACAAGTTTCCTAATATTTCCTTTGCTGAAATAGATCGCCAAATTTTTTTATCAGTTGCATGACCGAGTGTTTGTCTACTTAGACGATTTGCTTGTTGTCTCTGCAGAGCTCGAAGAGCATTTCGCGTTATTAACCGAAGTTGCTAGACTACTGAAGATAGCTAACTTGACTATCAATGTTGAAAAGAGCAAGTTCGTCTTAACGGAGACAAAATACTTAGGTCATGTAGTTGGTAATGGAGTCATTCGCATGGACCCTGACAAAATAATGGCAATTGCTTCTTATCCAGTTCCTCAGACTGTCAAGCAGTTACGGCGTTTTTTGGGTATGGCGGGGTGGTATCAGCGATTTATTTGTAACTATGCTTCCATTACGACTCCGTTAACAGATTTATTGAAGAAGCCTCAGAAAATGCATTGGAATGAGGCTGCCAACGAAGCTTTCATAAAACTTAAAGATGCACTGACAACAGCCCCCGTTCTACGGAATCCGGATTTCAAACGAGAATTTTTTATTCAATGCGATGCGAGTTCTCTCGGGATAGGAAGCGTATTGTTCCAAAAATCGGACAATGATGAAGAACACCCTATAGCTTTCTTTAGCCACAAGCTAAATTCTGCCCAACGTAAATATAGTGTCACTGAGCTCGAATGTTTAGCTGCTGTAATGAGCGTGAAAAAGTTCAGACCATATGTTGAGGGTTATGCCTTCACCATCATCACCGACCATTCTAGCCTGAAATGGTTAATGGAGCAACGCGATCTTTCTGGTAGATTAGCGAGGTGGAGCCTGAAGCTTCAAGGCTTCAACTTCAAAATAGAATACAGGAAAGGTGCCTTAAATATAGTCCCGGACGCTCTCTCTAGAATGATTCTGGATGAACTAGCTCAGGCAGATGATGGTGATGTTGCTGGAGGTATGACTCCTCTGCATGTGGATCTGAATTCCGCTGCATTTCAGGACACTGATTATGTTGGCAGAATTACCGCACTTTTAAACCACCCTCACGCAAAGAGTAATTTTGTGACAATGGATGGTAAGCTTTACATCTTACCTAGTGGCAATGTAAATGAAATGAAGGACCTTTCAGTTTGGAAATTGGTGATTCCTGCTCTTTTAGTCACCACCTTGATAAGTCAGGCTCACGACTCCCCAACCGGTGCGCATCTTGGACAATCAAAAACGTTAGAACTCCTGCAAAGACAATTTTATTGGGCAACGATGGCCAGAGACATTAAGAAATATATTCAAGAATGCGACCGATGTAAACAAATAAAAGCTCCTAACTTCCTTACTCGACCAGCGATGGGTAAATTTACGGAAGTACATCGCCCCTTCCAAAGATTATTTATAGATTTTTTGGGACCTTATCCGCGTAGCCGGCAAGGTAACGCTTATTTATTAATGGTGCTAGATCAATACACAAAGTTTATGTTTGCTGAACCGCTGAGATCCGCTACTGCTAACCATGTGGTGTCATTTCTAAAACATCGTATTTTTAGTGTTTTTGGAGTTCCTGAAATGGTAACCACCGATAATGGCCCACAATTTAGGGCACAAATCCTTTCTGAGTTGTTTTCTCGTTATGGCATTTTGCATCAATTCACCCCTGTTTATGCGCCGCAATCCAATGCTTCAGAGCGCGTGAATAGAAGCCTTCTTTCTGCGATACGCGCTTATGTGAAAGATGACCACCGAGATTGGGATCTTCATCTCCCCGAAATAAGTTCGGCATTGAGAAACGCAGTACATGATGCCACCGGATTTTCACCTTACTTTTTGACTTTTGGACAGCATATGGTTAATCATGCATCTTCGTATAGGTTAATGCGGAAGTTAGATGTATTGAATGATCGACAAGCTTCAGTAATGGATATAAATAACCGTCTTTCCACGGCGCAGGAATTAGTACTTTCTCATTTAGGCCATGCTTATCAGCGAAATTGTATAACTTACAACTTACGTAGCAAACCACGGAGTTTTGAACCTGGGCAGAGTGTTTTTGTACGAAATTACGTGCAGAGTAAGATGAGCGCAAACTTCTCATCTAAACTTGCTCCAAAGTTTATAAAAGGAAAAATTATTAAGAAACTTGGTAACGTTGCTTATGCGATTGGGGATGATAAAGGTAAACAACTCGGGGTTTATCATTGCAAGGATCTTCGATGAATCAACTTTTCTGTTCGTTTCCTTCATTTTCTAATTTACATTTTTTTGTTTTTTTTGTTGTGATCTTAATCCGTTGAGTATCGGTAGTATTCGATCGGTCAATGATGCAGTTATATGTGTAGTCGGGTTTATTGGTTAATTTTTATTGGTTAAGTATTGAATGTGCCCGGCTTGAGACTTGCTCAGGGCGCTGGGTCTGCCCCACGATTTGTAACCGGTAAACCGGAAGTTTTAGATTACATATTTTTATTCACCACGCGCGATGATTGTGATCTCTTTGTGTCGATAGGTTGCCCAGCACTGAAAACCAAATATTTAACGGAAAAGAAAAAAACAAAGAAGCTGACTTGAGGGGAATGGGAGGTGTAATGGTAGAGTTAGCGGAATGAGATGGGATTGGATTTTTGGGTTTGATCGAGAAAAGAAGCAGAGAAAATTTGTTGTGAAGAAAAAAACATATTTCTTTTTTGAGTTTTTTGTGTTAAAATTTTAGACATTTAAGATTAATTTTAATAATTTATGGTGGTATAAACTGAATTTAATAATTATTGTTAATATAATTCTAAATAAACCTTTATGAATGAATAAAACTTTATGTAATTGAAAGTGATGTTTTTACTTCAGTGATTGCATTTCATGATTGGATAATTTGATTTTCTGCTGATAAACCAAAAATAAAATTGATAGTGTCAGTATTTAGAATGACTACATTGAATTTGTAGTCTTAGAAAAAAAAAAAAGAAACTTTATTTTGGGCCTTAAATGTTTTGTGTAAACCAGTTAAGTGAAAAACAAAAAAAAAACCTTAATAAATAATTTATCGTGGTGATTCGATCCATTGTGAGTGTAACCGTAAGCAGTTTTTTTGTTGGAACGTTGCGTTGCGGTGATTCGAGGGGCATCATTTTGTTTTATTGTTTTGGTGAACAATTCTTGAATGGATTCTTCTTTTTAAAATTTATGGTACGAGCAATTATAATTTTGAACAGCGATTATCAACATTTTGTGCTGAAATAATTTGGACAACTTGGTGCTAACATATGCACCAAGTTACAAGGTATGTAAAGACACCTTAAATATTAATCGAAGTACGGTATTGTTGCCTGGATACTAACAGGACTATTATTTTTTTATGTTTTGGACCACCGATAATAACGAGGAGCTGAACTATCTTCATCTCACCTTTATCAACCGGATTATACAAATCGTAACAGAGGACGCTAAAATTTGTTTTTCATGGCAGTATATCAGTGGTGTTAAGGAGTTTCAGCAAGTATACCGATTACATTTCATTTTTTTTCTCGGTTTCGATTTTTCGTCATTATTTTTATAACTTATTCATTAACTGGATTTCGTTTTATTCTTCTTTATTTAGTTTTTAATATTCAATTCTCCCTTATTATTGTACATATTGATTTTTTTTTGCACAATTTTTCTCTGACCGTTAATCGGGGATTATCAATTAAGCAACGTCCGTGACAGTAATTTTATGTTATATTTTCTTTTCTTTTTCATATACAATCCCATCTTTCTCAAAATATTTGGTTTTATAGTAGTTTGTCAGATAAATAGTATGTCTGGCTAAATAGATTATTATAAGTTCTTAAGCAATTCGTTCATGGTCTCAACTGCTACTCAGTTCGGCGTAACCCGGTATATAGCAGCTTTTACTAGCTTCCTCTTGGCCCAGAAAAGAACTCCCCCAGCCACTGCACGCTAGCCGGCTGAAAAAGCTGCACTGGAACAACCGAGAGGAAGTCTGCAGCAGTTGTATTCTCGGTTTAATCAAAACTTGAGACTACAGCTGTTACAACATCGAAATATGTTTGTACACCGACGCACAAATGCATAATGATCTAGTAAAATCAAGAACGTCCCAGATATAGCGTACAAAGGAAAGCGTGGTTTATTGATTGATGAATAAAACGAACAACAACACAAATACATACACACAGCCCGTCGACAATAATGAATGATGATGATTTTGACAAGCCATTAACGATATTTTCAGATGATTATGGGTCATAAACAGAATATACAAGAATGAGGATGATTTATTATGACACGCAATAATAAAGGTATATAAACACGGTATCAAACTGGTAGATAAACACGACCGATGGCAAGCAGGGAACAGTTTTTGGTTTACTTTAAATCGTGCAACAAGTGAAATAAATCTGTTGTCATAGGCCCGACCAGTGGCAAGCGGAAAGAAGTAAAGTAAAAGCCAATATTAAAGTGTATAAAAGTAAAGTGAAATAAATTCGAGTCAAGTTAGTAACATAAAATTACACAGTGTTTTTAATTGCAAAATCCAGATGAACTCAGAAGCCCAGATCGTAACAATATTAATAATATATAATAATGGATAAGGGTAAATGTATTGCTGGCCCACATAGTGCGAGTATGTGCGTCAGCATGATGAGAATTTGCAAAGAAGATTACAGCATACATATCAAAACTTAAAGTATGAAAATTAACCAATATCGAATTATCCAACCTGTGTTGATGGAAATCAACATGGAGTTTATTCTGAGGGCCACTAATCTTGGAGACCTCGCCTAAATATAGACGGGGAATAAATACCCCCCAAGTTTGGTTCAAATCAATTAATGCGTGTGCATTTGTTTAAGTATCACATACATATATTGTACATCAACGGACACTCAATTTAGCGAAATCCTAACTTCAACGGACAAACTTTTAAGTCCCATGCAACAGAAGTTTTTCAATGTAAACTTCCCTTAGATAAGATGACACTTTATTAGAGCGGATACGGGCAGATATTTCAGCGATGATACAGGTTTTACGAGTATACTTCAAATTGAAACATTTACACTTCAATTTGTTCCTTTCACACTTCAAATTAAACCTTTAACAATTCAAATTGAACTTTATTTCATCAAAATTGGATAAGATCGAAATAAAATTTTTACAAAAAAAAAATTACAAATCCTCAGTTTAACGGACATCTCATTACAACGGACAACTTTTTTGGTCCCGTCGATATCCGTTGTAGTGAGGTTTCCCTGCTTATATTGTATATTGCTCAACTGCTCACTAAACCTTAATCCAACTTCAATTAAACCTCAACTCAACCCCAATTCAACTCGCAAACGGAACCCAACTTAACCCTCAACTCAACCTCGAACTCTAAGCCAAACTCAATCCTCAAACCAGCGTATATAAAAAATTGGTAAACAACTCACTACATCCTATCAAATCCCAACTCAACTTCAACTCAACCCGCAAATTGACCCCTAACTTAACTTTCAAATCAACCCCAAATTCAATGCCCAATTCAATAATCAAACCGGCATATATAAAAAAATTCGTAAATATTTGTATATCCATCCCCAACTCAACTCCATCTAACCTTCAAAGAAACTTGCAAGTTGACCCTAACTTAACCTTCAAATCAACCCCAAATTCAATGCACAATTCAATAATCAAACCAGCATATATAAAAAATTCGCAAATATTTGTAAATTCTCACCTTATTGACGTACAGTTTCCAAAATCTTTTCAAATCTCCGCCTTGGCCAAAGAAACAGATTGGCGAAAAAAAGTTCCAAATCGGACAAGCCGTTATCGAGGTACCATGGGTACAGACATCCAGACATACAGACGTCCAAAAAGGATGAGGAACAACCAAATCTTTCGTCATTTTTGACAGGATTTCAATACTTTGGTATTCACAGAAAAACAATTCACAGAAAACAATTCACAGAAACGGAGTTTACGGAAAAAATAATTTCTTGAAAGTCGCCGCGACTTTCAAGAAATTATTTTTTCCGTAAACTCCGTTTCTGCGAAATTCTTCTTCCTTAAGATAATAAAATATTGAAATATTAAAGAAATGGTGTATTTTCATTGTGCCATCCCTCGACATTATTGTTTGTTCGTGATAATCCTTGTTGCACGGCTTCATAAACATTCCATGCTTTGATCGCATACATCGGATCTCGCCTACCGGATGTGTTTTTAATGCGAACATCTAATCTACCCACATAATTATCTTCGAAATAGTCTAGCAATTCATTGACTGCTTCAGAAATTATATTTCGCTCTTTTAACAATTCAAATGCTTTTATCACGTCTACAGGAGGAACAAACGCAAGTGCTAATAACATTTTGATGTTGTGAGCAAACTCTGCATCTTCGTTGTATTGATTTTTGAACCCTGCTTCACTTTTCTGTGAATTGCTTTTCCGTGAATTGTTTTTTATGCATTTTCTGTGAATTGCTTTTCTGTGAATTATTTTTCTGTAACTTGTTTTCTGTGAATTATGTTTCTGTGAATTGTTTTTCTTGGAACTGTCCGGATACCGAATTTTGTATATGTACACGGCGTATAATATACATTTTGCTATTGTTTGCCGTCACATATTTTTATTTTATTTGTGTGTTTTCTCATGATGATAAGTATCAAAAATATGTGTGAAGGTTGTACATATTTTTATTTCCAGTAATTTTCTGTAAAATTTAAAACTAATAAAATGGTAAATTGAATAATGATTTAAAGATAAATAAAAATTAGCTAAAAGTGGAAAATAAGTCAGAAAAATATTTATAAACCATAATTTTAATTTTAAATGATGAAAAGACACACATGACATATATCCTGCCTCTCCTGCGCTTGAATTGACACTAAGTCCAAATCACTAATTTATTTCTAATGTTTTCCACATTATATTTTATATCCCTCTTTTTCGTGTCATTTTATCTCTCTTATTTGCATCATGTTAAACAAAAAATTAAAAAAAAACGACCATCTTTTTTTTGTTTTTTGTTTAACATGGCAACAGGTTAGGGATAATGTGAAAAATATAAGTAAATTAGTGATTTTGACTTAGTGTTAATTCAAACGCAGCAAAGGCAGGATGTACGTCGAGTGTCTTTTCATCATTTAAAATTATTAATAAAATTATAGTTTATAAATATTTTTCTGACTTATTTTCCATTTTTAGCTAATTTTTATTTATCTTTAAATCATTATTCAATTTACCATTTTATTAGTTTTAAATTTTACAGAAAATTAGTGGAAATAAAAATATGTACAACCTTCCTTTCGTACGCAGGAGATAACACTGAATTGTTTTTTTTTTTATTTTTCATATGTGTATTCTCTGTTTTTCTCTATTCTTTGGACAACAATACAATTTACCAATACTATTGCCTTCCGGTAATTCTCAACTCAATCTTCAAATTGCGACCAAAATCGCTGTTCAGGTTTCAATACCTACACATCAGGACTGTTAAAAAAGTCATTTAGCTTTGTGAACTTTCGAATTTGTAGTATTTCGTCCTTAGTGAAAAATTTGTTTGTCCAATTATTGTTAGATTAGACTGTTGCTGATGCTGATCTGTATTGTCTCGACTAATTCAGACTCAGCTATAATTCTAGGATACGGAATAAAATGTTTCTTGCAAGGTAAACAAGATACATAGGTTTAGCTCTGGAGGAGGTTGTTTCTCCCAAACTAGTGCTCATTTGGAACTGTTGTCAAAACATTTGCAATTTTAATTATTAATTTTGATATTTCCATATTGAATCAAACAATATTTTAAAATTTAATATTAGAATTTAAAAATATTGGTTTAATTTCTTGATTGATGGTTGAAAATTTTTTAGATCTCTGTTTCCAAACTTATCCGTGATTGTTGGAAAATTGAAAGAAAATTTTTAAAGTAGGAGTAGTAAGAGCCCCCTAAAGTTATGAAGGTTTCAATCATTTTACGTGCTAAAATTTTTTTTCATTTTTGTGAGAGCCGGACATTGATGTCTCCAATATACAACATCAGCGCATTGGTGAGCTCATTTCTTTCTGACTTTAATTTGAACGGAAATAAATTTAAGGTAACATCAAATAAAAAACAAATAACCGTTATAGAAATTCAATTTTTACAAATCAAATGAATTTTAGAGTAAACTTTCCAGTATTTAGCGTTATCGAGTGCTGCAATAAGTGAGTTGTTTCTGTAGTTTCCATCCAATTCTGGCATAACAACGTAAAATAAAAATGTGTATTGAAATCGGTGGTGAATTTAGGTCTCTCGCCTGTTTCTGTTGATAAAGCCTACAAAGACGACAGAGGCTAATTTTTTAGAAATGTATTGTAATGAAAATCATGTAAGTAATAAATCAAAACTTTTAATCTTTTTGCTACTTTATGTCTACTACTACTACTTCATGTATACTACGTGGCAAAACACTGGCGTTAGGTTTACGAATGTTATTGAACAACCTACGTGATGCTAGGTTCCAACGGGTTCTATAACGGTCATTCGCTATATTAATGAAATATTAGTAGAATATGCCCCGCCCGAAGGGCGCTGTTAGAGAAATTGGAAAATATTTCACAGTGCGAAATCCAACAGATTATCAAATGTACGGGACGGAGGATGACCGCCGTTATTTAAGCTCGGAGGTTAAATAAGATTTTGTTTTTGTGTTTCTGTTTGTGAAAATTTAAATAAAATTTTCAAAATTTTGCCTTGTTTGGTTTTTGTTCGAGAATTCAAAAAACCTAAACCACATGTTTAGAATATGAGTAGGTCTTACCCACATTTTCTAAGATTGTTGTGAATGGCCTTGAATTTGGTTTTGATGGTGCATGATTATGGCCCTATACTCCAGAAGGCTCTGATATCAGTCGAAGGATGAAAAAAAAACAGCTTTGGGTATAAAGGAAACATTTTTATTCATTCATCAACATTTTCTTTTTATAACAATTTTTTCAACCATTTTTTCAAAAATAATTTTGCATACTTTTGGTGTTATCAACATTTAAGAAAAAATATCAATAAATCGTTATTTATGCCAACGTTTTGAAAAAGTAAAGCTACAACACCAACATTACCTCTTTAGATGGTAGGTAATCATAATGTATTTAAAACAAACAGCCATAGAGAAGAGCAGAGACCACAGGAGTTAAAAAATAGTTATCATTAATGCCATTCATTACGTTATAAAACATAATAAGCATTAGCTAAAATTTTAGGTACTTATCTGTTTATATATAATATCCATAGAAAATAATTTTATTTACTATGTTGATAGTACTTAATTTTGTACTTGTTGTTGTTATCAATGTGAATGACGAAAGCTCTCATATTTTTTTTTATTGACAACCATATTTTCCATTTTCATATACAAAAATTTATGAGCTTCAGATAAAAATCACACATATTTTTAATAGAAAGCATTTGATTTACGGTTTTTGTATATTATCTGCAATATGCATATACATACTCTTACGTGAATATTTCATAAAATCATAATCTACAGGAATATTGGAAAATTTACCATTATTTTTGTGGTAGGGGGATGCAGGCATGTTGATTTAATGTAAATGGTATAAAATGTTAATTTAATGAAAATAATGTTTTTGTTTTTAGAATATTTCAAAAGTTATTATTATTTTTTGCTTAGTAGTATAATCGGCTTATTTGTTTATTTTTTTGTGAACATTTTTCCGCCCAGTCATTTTTAAGCTTCCAAATGATGTATTTATCTTGTCGGGGAAAAAGGCGTTAAATCCGGTACATTTTACAGTAATTTGTTGCCATGAAATTGTTGATTTTAGACCATTTTTGGTAAATAAAAAAACATCGATTATTTTCGGTTTTCGAAACCAATACGATAAAGCGTCAACGTAAACGTTTTACTAGTATAATTAAAATGCCTAAAGGACGCAAGCGATATAGACACAGAGACTGTGGTGAAGCATTGCTACTGGCAGACGGCAACAGCAAAGTTCATCATCCAAGTCAACGCACCAGCGCGAAGTAGAACACCAAAACGTAGAGCTACTACAAAAAGAAATTGATCTTAAGAAAAGGCAGATCGAGCTTTTTAGAAAACAAATTGAGTTGAGCAGAAGTAATCCAAATATCCCGAATGAACAACCATCTCCGCGGCAACAATTCCTTTTTATAGACGTAGAGCATACAATGACGAAATTCAGCGGAGATGATGCTTATCCAGTTGAAAAGTGGATAGAATGTATTGATGCTTAGGTTGGACGGACCTCCAGAAAACGGTATTCTCGAAAAGACTACTGACTGCCATAGTCAAGAAAAGTTTGAAGGCGACAGACACCGCAAATACTTGGGATAGATTTACTAAATTTATACGCAAATAATTTAAAAAGTGCACTAATGGTGCAATTATATATCGAAAAATGGCCGATCGACACAAGAAATTGGATGAATCATTTAGAAGCTCGCTGATAAGAGGATCTAGCTTTATAGTATTGTATAATATTGTATAGATGGTATTTCCGAATATGAACCAAACAAAGTAATATTATCTGGAGTAAGCGATATAGAAGACTTGGTGCACGGGGGGGGGGGCTTATGGTAAATCCTAACCAGGTTAACTGCACTCTCTTTACTAACCGGAGGAAAACTGTTCTCCCGCCGATAGCCCTGAGGCGTAACTCTCCAACTGTCAACGAAGGTTAAATATCTGGGAGTCGTACTTGATCAGAAATTGACAAGGAATCTCATCTTAAATTATATTACAAACATGGCGAATAAGGCCTACTTCACCTGCCAAAGAATGATTGGCAAAATGTGGGGACTTAGCCCACAAATGTTGGTTTGGCTCTACCGGTTCGTCATAAGACCTATGGTCTCTTACGTGGCGTTTTCGTGCTGGCTAAAGATGGAGCAGAATGGTGCACGGAGAATACTGGACAAGATCCAAAGGTTAATCTGTGTGGGTGCAACTGGAGCAATAAGGACTTGTCCAATAGCTGCCCTTGAGAGAATACTGGGGCTCTCACCACTGCACCTACACATTAAAAAAGTAGCCGGTTCAAGAGGTATGAACCTAAAAATTACAGCCAAAATTAAAACCATACTGTATAAATTAAATTTTAAGGAGGAATTGATCCAACTATAAAATTTAATGGTAAGGACAATCGACAGTCGGAGGAAGTTTATCATTAGTTGGCCGAATAGGGCACTGGTAGAGAATATTACCTCCTTCCTCCCCCGCTATGCTCCTGTATGGTATACGGATGGGTCAAAAACAGACGGGGGTACCAGTGCAGGGATAGTGAGGCACGACCTAGAACTATGCGTACCACTGGGAAGCACCCCATAGTTTTTCAGGCAGAGTCTCAAAAACAAATAAGAAGATCGAGATCTATATAATCTCGGACAGCCAGGCAGCTCTGCTAGCCTTAGGAGCTTCAGTGTTCAACTCAAAATTGATCTGGAGGTGCTACTGAAATGTATTAGAACTGGGTAAAGCAAATAAAGTCGACCTTTTGTGGTCTCCTGGCCACTCCACCATTAATTAAAGGAAATGAGGCAGCAGACCGATGTGTCAAAATGTATTGCTTTTTCCAAAACCCACTTGGTAGATAGTATAAGGGACTGGGAGCAGAACTATAGGAAATTACTCTGGGAGCCCTCCATTGGGATGAGACAGGCCAAGAAATTATTCAGATATAATATTATACATCTGGGAGAGGCACCTTACCTGGCTTTTAATAGGGCACGGCCATACATAAAATGGGTAGGTCCCTTACGGACCAGTGCAGATTCTGTAACTGCGATAAGGAGACATCGGAACACCTACTCTTCACATGCAATGCTATCATCCTAAAAAGATTCAAGTTTCTCAAGGCCTACATAATCCAGTGGCCTAACGCCGACCCACTGGATATGCACCAGGTAGCGGCGTTTATCAAGGACATAGACCTACATTTTACATAAGAATCTCTAGGGATGCACAATGGGCCTCAATGGTCACAGTGCTCTGGCCCACCCTTAAAAATAAAAAAAAATAGAAGACTTCAAAACTAAACTAGATCTTTACAAGCAAATAAAAGGTAAAACGAAACCTAAAGTAAGCTGAGCGGCGGAACCAGAAAATACAAGAGAGACGAAGTAAACGTTTTCACCAAAATGTTACGCTTAAGGTAAAAAAGGCCACATTTGCAGTAAATGCCCCAATAAAGAAAAATGGAAAGGTAATTTGTGTTACTATTCAAGAAGAAGCTAAGGCCAAAGCCAGAAATTTCAAAAAGAGTGGAAAATGGTGGTATAGATTTGTAGACGATGGTGTATTGTGGAAGTGACATTATTCTATTGTCTATCAATGAATATTTGGCGATTGGTGAAACTACCTCGTTTAAGGGAGCCGGTTCAAAAATGAAAAAATGCCGGGAAGATTTTAGACAAAGCTTACCATAGTCGGTTACCAATTTCATACACTTTTCCACAACGTTCAAGACAAAATTTGGCCACTGAATATAATTTCGGTGAAATAACTTATAAATCAAAGGATAACAACCTTGTCACCTACAATGTAATAATTAAGAAATGTATACCGGAAAATTATTCAATTATCATCGACAATGGCTTTCCTGAGATGTCGAACACTACCGATAGAGAGCAGGAGGCAACCATACAGAGCATGGTTGTTAATTACAGCCCTAAAACCAGACGCGATTATTCAGACATAGAGATGAAAATTATGCTGAAACATGACCGACCAATATATCACCATTGAAAACCGAGATTGTGCCGAAACGATAGATGAACGAGTGACGGAAGGCATTACACGGCCAAGTAAATCGGAATACGCTAAAGTGTGAAAATGGATAAAAGCCAGATTTTATCCAAGTCTATCCAATATTTAGTTTAAGAAATAGGAGGTGGGCATGTGAAGCCTTCAAATAGAAAGGAGACTGTAATTACTAGATTTCCAGAACCTGAGAATACAATCAAAGTACAGAGATTTCTAGGACTGACCGGATATTATGAAATTTTGCGAAGGATTATGCAGTAATAGCAAAGATTTATTTTCGGGGCTGTACCAAAAGAGGCATACTAAAAAACAACTACCCCAACTTATTGCAAAAAGGTGAAGGAGATGAAAATTGGTATCCCGTATTCTACTAACTATAGCAAAACAACATCACCTAGTTGAGTGTTGTTTATACTAGGGTTAAATCTTAAAGCAACGATGGAGAAAGAATGGCTGACATCAAGAATTGCAGGATGGGCGCTCCAACCTCAGGAATTTTGTTACTTACTTGAACATCGTTCCTCCCATCATATGCTTTAAGCCTCAGCCCAGTTATATTTACTATCGAAGTTCAAAGGTACGACGATTGATTAAAGACTATTTTCAAGCTGCTGGAGTCAGATCAGTATGATGAATACGTTTCGAATAATGTTGTTCTTTGGTGTTAGTGGTACCAGAGATGATACAATCAGATGTAATAAGGACTAACCATGAGCAGGGTCATTTTGCTGTTACTCAAGAACTTATCGAAAGGCAATATTATATTCCCAAATTGAGGGATAAATAAAAATACCTATTCGATGAAAGAAAGAAATGGAAACATGATAGTCATTTGGAACTAATTCCGAAGGGCGATACATCACTGGTTATATCCCATATCGACCGTTTAGGTCATTTAACGGCAACGAAAAAACAGTATAAGTACTTACTTTATGTAATAGAGCCTACAAGCCTACGACAACAAAAGCGATAATAAGGAACCTTGACACTCAAAAGGCAGTGTTTGGCAACCCGCTGCATATAGTAAGTGATAAAGGGACTGCATTCACTTGGTCAGAATTTCAAGACTATTGCCAATCCAAAGCGACGGAGCATTCAACAATCAATGTGGGAATGCCAACAGCAAATGGTCAAATGGATTATCAAAGCTGGTTCTCTGAGTAAAATGGTAATATACAAACCAGAAGAGTGGTACAAAATTACAAACAAGTTGCAGTAATTTATTAACAATACTTATTAACGTATCATCGCAATTTCACCATTTGAGCTATTGGTTGAGATTAAAATGCGTTTCCCGGAAGACATCAGGCTGAAAGAAATAATTAAGCAGGAAACAGCGCTAATTCATAATGAAGATCGACATAATTTAAGAGAAGCGGCAAGATGTAAGATAATAGGAGTCCAGGAAGAAAATAAGACTAGTTTTCGCCAAATTAGCGCCATTAGTCCGCCACCAGAGCTATGTGGAGTTTCAGGAACAGGAACAGATTCCACTGTATTATCGCCGATCGCGACTGCGGACAATGGAAGATCAACAATTGTTAAAGTGATTCAACAGGGCAGTGAAGTTGATAATCGTTGGATTGGTCCTTTTTCGCCATTATTCTCGAAGACATTCAAAGTGCACACCAACGTCGAATCTTGCCATTCAATGAAATCAATCAAATACATCTGCAAGTATGTGACCAAAGGAAGTGATGTGGCTGTGATTCGAGTTGGGGCAGAGAATTCTAACGATAAAGTCACTCAATATCAAATGGGCCGCTATGTTAGCAAGCAAGTTATCCAAGCAACCACGAGCGTTACACTATTTGCGTTTGGTATTAGTCCACGTTCGTGGCCCAACATCATTACAACGTTTACGAACTTTTTAATGGTGAATTGTGTGGCATTTATAGAGAACATCAACTATAGATTTCCAACTGGAATTCTCAACGAGGCATTGATATTAATTGAGATCATGTGCTTTATGATATCGAAATCGCACAAGGTCCTCAATTGGACATGACAGTGAGAATACTTTTTTGATCGCATTGATTTTGGCCACGATTCGGTCACAGAATGGAATTTCACTTGCACTTGCTTCATCAGGAACTGCAGCTACGTTGTTGGAAGGCGGTCGAACAGCTCATGCAGCACTCAATTTGCCGTTTCTCAAGTATACAAATCAATGAAACTCCCACGTGCATCTTTTCGAAGAACTGTGCGACGGTTAAAAATTTTGCAGCAAGGAAATTTTGCGGGATGAATGTACGATGGCCCATAAAAAGTCTTTGCAGGCATTAGACCAGATGATGCAAGATCTACGAAACAATGAAAATCAGTTGGTGGTGCTATGATTCTGTTGGCAGATGATTTTCGCCAAACATAAATGCATGTTTGAAGTCGTCCGTGTTGTGGAAACACATCAAGACACTCAAACTAAGTATAAACATGGGTGTCGAGTTGCAAAACATTTTATTATAAATAAAATGATCCCTCAGAAATACATTTTTCTCTCTATAAAAACCCGATAGGTCTTTTCAAATTCATAATTATCAGGAAAATTTAAATAATTAAACAAACAGACATAGCCCAATTCTCAATAGTATCCCCGCCTTGAACTGTCTGTCGTTTGCACTCCAGATATTGATCGCTCGAATATTTTGTCGCCGCAACGAACTAGCAATACTCGAACATTTCCATCATGCCAGATGCCATCGGTGGTAATGAATCCTCCTTAACCAGCACCAAACTGCCGACAGTAATATTACCATTCCTAGCCAACCGTTTTGTGCCTGGCTGTAGTATAGGTAAATACTCACTCACGAATCGTCACCAAAACTGTTGTACCATCCAGTAAATTTTCTGGTACATTTTAATCCTATTGATGCTCTCTGCAAAGCGTAACTCGAGTAAGACCAAAGAAGGGTCAATGGTTCGATGTCATTTGGCTCCGCCGAGAATGGAGTGATGGCACGAGGATTTATAATGGCTGCTACTTGCCTTATTGCAGTATGGAGCTCGCCCACTGTTACCTCTTCGCATCTAGTGATATTTTCTATAAGTCGCTTGGCAATCTTGATTAATGCCTCCCAAAGATGCCTCCCTGGGTGGTATAAACTCCCATTCAACCGATGAATGAACGCAAGCTTGCCAGATAGCATCCTTATCGTTCTCCAACATTTTTTTTCAATTCGAGTAGTTGATTGGCCGTCCCCTTAAAATTAGTCACATTATCTGAATACATTTTTTTTACTATTCCCCGGTCAGCGAAGAACCTCTTCAAACAACGAATGAATGCTTCAGTTGATAGGTAGACCACGAGATCCAGGTGAATGGTTTTCATGGCAAAACAAACAAATAGTGCCACGAAAACCTGCAACTGTAAAAAAGGTCCAGCAAAATCAATACTGCTGACTTGAAATGGTCGAATGTTTTTATAATCCAGTCGGGCGTGTGGTAAATTGCCCATAATCTGTGAAAAAAACTTTTGGACTTTAATAGTCCCTTGATTATCCAGTACCTTGCCCTAATTGCCGTAAGAACAATGTGTGGTTTGCCGTGAAATGTCCTAAAATAATGATAATAACGAATTAAAAATTTTGTATATTCATGATCTCTGGAAATGAGGATTTGGTGTTTGGAATTGTATGGGATGTTGGCCTTCTTTAAGCGCCCACCAACTCTTATGATTCCAAACTAATCCAAAAACGGGGCCAACCGACTGCCGTTGGAGATCGCGTGATTTCCTTTCATAAGGTTATATTCTTCAGTAAAAGAAGACTGTTGAATATTTCGAAAAAACTGGAATTCCTCCTCATCTTCAGTCGTTGGAGGAACTACTCAAGAGTAGAGGTTTATATCCTTTTCCCTGAACATTTTATTTCGCCCTTCATTATCGACGACGGGAATCGGGCAGTTCCGAATAAATCGGATAACATAAGCAAATGATCGACGGACTCCTCTAAAATTCAATCGATAGTGTATGCTGCTTGCAATATCCTCGATGATTTTTGAAGAAATGGCGAATTCAAAACATCATCGCTTAATGACGATGGCGAACGAACAGATGGCTAAACCGATTCATCACAATTTAGAAATGTTGGACATCTAAACCAAAATTCTCAGTTGGAAATTTTATCAGCCATCATACCTCGATTGATCAAGTTGGCAGGATTCAAATTTCTTAGAACATATCTCCATTCGCCCAATTGTGTGTCTTGCTGAATCTTAGTTACAAAAATGTTCCAGTTGTGAGGCTTTGCACTGATCCAACATAGCGTGATTAAAGAACCAGTCCAATAAAAGTAATCTTTTTAATTTAATTGGCCGAAAACATCTCGTTTTACCGTTTTCGTTGAAGCCACCCGTGATTTCGCGTAAACCAAATGACAGGAAGTTGAATCGTCATCGTAAATATACACAAGCGCCGTATGCTTTTTCACTGGCGTCTGAAAAAGAATGCATTTCAATAAATTTAGAATGACCCTTCAGAAGGGCAAATAGAGGAATGTAAATGTCCGTCATCATTTGTGTTCGGAAATTAACCCATTTTGAAGCCAAATCCTTATATAGTGGCCCAGTCTTTTTCCAATTCTACCGACTGGTATAGGTAGCGAAATACGTCTTGCTCATGTTGCCAAATTAATCTCAAAGTCTTGATAATGTCTTGGTCGTCGATTTCCAAATATTTCTCGCGATATTGTGGCTCAATTAGCGACAATATTATGTCGCTATTAGAACAAAATTTGCTAACTGTGAAGCCACCTCTTTCAGAATCGGGATTGACTCATTCTAGATTTCACTCAGCTCATAGATTGAATTTGCCCCAACCATCATGTCGTTCACGTAGAAATCATTACAAAGTTCCCGAGCATCGATGGGAAATTCTTCTTTCTCATCATCTGCTAGACGGTGAAAGGTTTTAATTGCAAGAAAATAGCCGTCTGCCGTTTCATAAGTCACTGTGCATAATCGGAGATTCCTGATCGGATCAGTTTTCTTATCGCGCCACAAAATCATTTGAAAGTTGTTGTCAGAATACTCGATACGAACTTGGCCGTACATTTTTTGAATGTCGGCCGTTAAAACCTATCGATAAAGCTTGAACCGCAACAAAATGATAAATAAGTTATCATGCATTTTTGGTCCTGAGTGCAAAATATCGTTAAGAGAAACACCGCAGTTGAAGTCTTGCATGACCTAGCGAAAACCACCCGCAGCTTTGTGTCCCGCGGAACAGTCGAATCAAAATTTCGAACAGTTTCCAAGTGTCTCAATTGCTCATACTTATTGATGAATTCTGCACGTATAGCTTCTTCATTTCAGGCTGTTTATACAGCCTCTTCTCCAAAATATAAAAACGATTCATGGGAATTACCATCGACTCATCCTTTGAAAATGGTAACCGAACGACGTATGATCCGTCCACATTGCGACATTGAGTATCGACCTCCCAGAAACGCTGAACAATCTCGTTCAATGATGACTCTGATGATTTATTTGTAAATAGAGTATGATCATAAAATAGTGAAGTTGAATTGCGATTGATTTTTGTATTCATGGGACCACCAATAATCCAGCCAAGACTAGTCTCCTGTAGTATTGGCAAATTTTCACCGAGCTTAATTTGCCTGGGTAGAATAAGATGCCAAAAGAGCCCAGCTCCGATCAACTGATCGATTTTTTGAGGCCTGAAAAATTAGATCACCAATAGAATTTTTGTAAAACAGCTGCACGAATTTCGAAACGTTTTAAATTTTCAAGGCGAGACAATATCGTAATACAACATGTTGCTTTTGATTTTGTTGAAGTAGCACCAATTCCGCCAATATTCATGTTAGTCTTTTGTTTGCGAAAATTCAAAGTTTGAACCAAACTGCTCCGTCACAAAATTAGCTGTTGTTCCGCTACCTAAAATGGCTCGACATGGAACAAGCGGACCATTCAAATCTAAAACATTGACTATCGCTGTAGCCAAAACCGCTGGCTCACTGCCAAATTTTTCAGTAACCAAAAGCAGATATGTAGTCGTTTAATCTCTTGGTAGCGTTCCAGTGAAGAGAGCTCAATGAACTTTGGACACTTCGCTAGCGTCAAGTACCAAATATTCGGTCCAGGGGGATGAATTGGAAGTAATCAACACATCACGAGCTTAACTTGGTTGCGCAGGATTCCGAGTTGTAGTTGATTTTTTACTTACGATGAACACTTTTCGAGGAAATAATGAAACTCGTCTCACGTCGGGATCTCCCTAGTTATCGTCTCTTTCCACTCCTCAACTGTAATGGCGTCCAATTTCGACGACATCAAACCTACCAATCTTCGGCAGATCCTTTGTGAAGTGTTTGTACTTGGATGATGTCGTTTATATGCTACTGAAAAATGAGTAACATATTCTCATATCGTGTCGTTAATAATTTCCAAGCTGCTTTAAAATTGGGTTGCGTCGATTCCATTTTCGAAAGGGTACGCTTAGCGGAACCGGATAAACAAGATCGTAAAAATCGGAATCTGTCAACGTCCGTTAACTCGTCCTCGATAATCATTGAGTTAAATTCATTTTTAAAATCGAGTCAATCAATATGGGCGCCCGAGAATCTTGGTGGTTTCAATTTTGATAACCTAACGGCTTTTGTGGCCACCAGTATAGTGATTGATTTTGTATGGTAGTTTCCTAGACCTCTTTGAGTTTAGATTTTTTAAGTTTTTCGTCAATTAATGCCGTTGTATCAGCTTTGACATCAATATACTTGGATTCAAAATCGGTAAATCCTGAATCAAAATCCTCTTCATCCTTTACCACTGGTAAAATGTCCTCAAGTTAAACAACAGAACAGTTTCGGTAACAATAAAAGCTCGAACAAAATAATTTCGTTGCCGCTACGTATACAATTCGTATCGCAGGATTTTTATTTGATTAAACAAACGTAATTTACGAAATTAGAATACACCAAAAACAAAATTATTGGGAGTGTAGTTCTTAATAGCAAAACACTGGGATCCGCCTTGCTCCCGTAAGGTATATTCATACCGATCGAATTTAAATCCGCACAATAGTGGGCCGCAATAGTTTTCGATGCACATTAAATATTGTGCGTCACATGAGTGTTTATGTGAATGACGCCTAATGGAGCACCCGGAAATTGGTTGTATACACTATACTGTTATCAACACGTAAAGACGTAGCCCAATTCTCAACACAGCTAATGGGCCGCAAATCTTCTATGTGGATTAATTTCTATGGGCACTAATTTCAAACAAACGAGTTTTGTTTTTTCCGCTAACAAGGATCAGTCGTTTATATGAAACTTTAATTTTTCAGCACTTTTGGCTAAAAACGAAAGCTAAGATTTTTTAATTCTTCAAATGGAAATTAAAATCAGTTTTCTGAATATTTGTGTACGGAAAACTTCCTAAACTTGCAATTCATAAAATGACCTGAAGATAGACTTGTGGAAGTCAAAACATTTGGTCTTTAAATAAATCACTTGAACTATGTTTCAAAACTGCGTATAGTTTTGCCCCCTACACAATCAAGTAGCCTTGCAACCGATTGACCTCCACATAGTTATTCGTTACAACTTTAATAATACTTTTCAATTAAAGTAACATCAAAAAAATAGCATCATGGAAAAAATTTCCTCATTCCAACAAATTCAACAATTTGTTCATTTAAATTTCAGAGCAAAGATTATTTTATTAAACTATACATACATTCTGTCTGCCAAAAATTAAATTTTGCAAGAATTTTTGAATGAATTTTTATACATAAATACATATCGTATGTATATAAAAATACAAACAACTAAAATTCGAATGAAAACTGATATACACAAAATAATTTCAATTACTACAAAAAAAAAAATGTTGTAACAGTACGAGTATAAAATTCAATTTGATTGAATTCCTTTAAATTTCAGCATTTTCATTCCCAAACACATAAATGTAGAGTAAAAGTCAGAATTTTAACTGCTTCATCTCGAATTATTTCGTAAAAATAAAAATAAAATCGTTTTTATTTTAAACACAGAATGGAATCGTTAAATTGTTTCCATATATAGTATGTATAGATTAGACGAATCAGAATTTACAATATTGATATGGACTGAAAGAGTTGTTGTAAAAATATAAAATAAAATTAACGTTTTAAAAAATTCGGTAAATTTTTTGACTTGATTTATTTGATTTTTTTTAGTTTTCTGTTAAATAAATCGCATTAAGAATTTATTGCAGATTACCAAACGGTTTATACATATTGGTTACTAAAAAAAGCAAAAATAAAAAGGATTAAGTTTTATTTTTCGATCGATATATTTTCCGATAGCCGAGAAGATATATTTAGAGAAAATTTGTCTAGAAAACCGGAAAAAAATGTTTTTTTTTTACAACACAACACTACTGACCGGGCACAGAGACAATGGAAGGAGGGTTATATACAACAACAACAACAAAAAATTCCTTTCGAAAATCGACCGTACATATTTTAAAAACAAGGAGTATCAGCGGGAGATAGTTAACAAACTAGAGAATTCAGATTTGGACAGATAGAATAATTGAATGATAAGCAGAATACAAATTTGAATAATGTTTTTAATTATAATTTATTTCAAATTTAATATGGACGAATTTTTTGGGTACTGATTTGGAAATCCATGTTATTTCTAGTTTGTGGAGGCAGTGGCGTAACTGCAAATTTCGGGCCCCCGGAAAATTTTCCTTTGGCCCCTAAAATGCTTTTTGTACCTATGAACAAGTAAAGCTTTTCGTTAACATCTTATTTCTTCGTATTGTCCATAGCCTTCAATGGCTTCAAATAAAACGAAATTTTCTGCAATCAACTCAATGCTTTGACGATTTCTAAATATATCAACAAAGCATCACAAATTCCGAATATAATTTGAAAAATATCAAGAAGTTCGAAATAATCTTAAAAATTGTCGAATTTTCAAAGTATCTTAAATATTCTAAAAAGTTCTCAAATAACGATTATCCGTAAGTAAGTCAAACCAACGGAGTTCCTATATGCGCTAATCTCCATCATGTAAAACCTAAATAACCTTCTTGAATAATCTCAAATAACCTAAGAAATTGAAGAAATATGACATTTTGGCATAATCTCGAAAAATCAACTATCACGATTCAGATTTATATGTGTAACTCTGAAAATTCCCACAATTCAAAACAAATAACCTCTATATTACGTGAATTTCGATTGATTTCGATGAATTTCAATAATACCCAAAAATATGGATATTAATGAGTAATTTCGGTAAGCCTGTAAAAATCTAGAAAACCCAAAAAATTTCAAAAATTCGTTTAAATATCGAATTATTTGTCAATTTATTTAATGTTGCTAACACTACTAAGCAACTGAGACTAATGTCAACAAAATGATAAGCAATAAGAATGGAACCCTCAAATAGTACTGGATAATATCGTAAATATCGAAAAATAATATTCTTACAATAGGCTCTAAAATTCTCGAGTAACATCGAACCATCAAATACACCCTCCAATCTCGAAAATCTCAATAAGCTGACTCTTCAGAAACACCAACTAAGTCTCGAACATCATGCACCTCATTTCCATGCTACACTGCAATAATCGCGAGAAATTTTAAAAAGTGATTAATACATGAAATCCATCATTAGTTGCAAAATTCCTTATATTTGAAATAGTTTTTCAAAATATACCGCTTCTACCTGGTTTGCCGGTAATGAAAAAGATTCGGTAAATGAGAAACTATAAATTGAACGTATTCATTATAGACACTGACTGGTTTAGCTCAATTATCCGTTGAATCTCCTTTTTAAAAACAAAGCCACTACTAACGAGGGAAACACGAAATTGTTTTCCGTTGCGGTTAGGTATTTTTCTAGGAAGATAGTTTCAACCATTTCCTGTTTTTCAGATTAGTATTAACTACTTTTAAATATCAGATCATCCTTTTTCAAATAAAATTTAACTTTTGCAAATCAAGTTCAACCTTTCCTAATCAAAACTTGATTTATAGAAGGTTGAATTTGATGCGCAAAAGAAGTAAATTTGGAGTGCAAAATGCGTGTTACAAATAAATCAATCCAGCAAATACTAAAATCATTATAATTTGATGTTGAAACCTTTAATTTCAAACGAGTTTAGCAAATTTAAATATTTATCAAAACCCAAACCAATGTTTATTTATATGGGCACCTTCAGCAACCCAGACAAAATTGTTGGGGCTGTCTTAAGAAAATATCTAATAGCAACAGGAATAATTTCTTCTTTCACTAAAAACTACAAACCACCGCCTTTTCTTAAAAATTTTCTAGAATTCTGTTGTGTTCTGCAAATTTGATAGGATGGTCTATTTTAAGCTTAATTTGAGCTTAATATTCAAACACCTCATAAATATCGTGGGACTTCCGCCGCTGTGGGTGCTGCGAGTACCTAATTAGGACACTGTCAAAAACGGGCTTAAAAAATATATATGCGGGACACGCGAGTTGAGAAATAGGGAGCACAGCAGATTTTTTCTACGTAACCCAAAGCAATTATCCATGGTTAGCCATGTCTCTGTCGTAGCCCAAAGTTCTAATTGGTTATTCTTATTAGCCGAATCTTTTAAAATACTTTCCAATTATTTTAGTTTTTCTTCCATTTTGTAATAATGGCCATTCGTTTCTCAATTTCTTTGTCTATTTTTGTTTCGATATTTTTACTTATTTATTAATCGTTTTTCATTAACATTTTTATTGCAGACATTTTATTGAATATTTAGGCAAACTTCTATTATATTTTAGTTATTTAATTTGCATTAAATTTTTTATTTTAACTTTATTCAAATGGTACAGTTAATATACATATATAAGAAAAATAATAAATTTCCACAAAGTCAAAGTCGGCATCTACTGTATCATCGATACAGAACATTTTACTCGCTACGGCGGTGAACTAATTCAAAAGGGAGCCAACTCTGCTTAACTTAGTCTCTAGCAGGACGCAATGGCACTTATTGATAACTCCAAAGTTTGTTTTACGTAGCGTGGTATGTAAATGGCGGTTGAATCGCTTTAGACTTCAATACCGATCACTGTATACTGACGATTGTTCTTTGAGACAGGATAACTTTAACAGCACATATTCCTGATGTTTCATTGTATTAGAAGATTAAGCTCCACGTGATGAAAAATGGTGATGAACCAATGTAACGTCGTAATTTTGGTGTAATGTCGTAATTTTATAAATTTTTTTCGAAACACCTAGATCTTAATTACTAATCAGACAACGCTCTTTATTCGGACAAATCCAGTTCAAGTCGTAGAACAAACATAATAGCTAGTTTTGACTGCACGACCTAGTAGAGCCGGCACATCAGCATAACCGTGACGATACGGGTAATGATGTCGTTGGGTTGGCGTTCCTCAAACGTGGTATCTACCGGTCATATTGCCCATGTGGTATTTGGCGCTCCGCAGTGGCTGTATAGGCAGAATCACGTTTAATTCACAATTTTATAGAAACAATTTAACGTTGCAAACAGCAAACAAGCGGCAACTGAATATATACACGCGGTAGTTGCGTTAGATGCCTGATCACACTATAGTTTCGTCGATCTAATTACGCAAGCAAAAGACTATACGCCATATACGACATTTATAAAGCATAGGTGATAAGGTTCTTGAGCGTGTTTGAAAATACTAAAAGACCGTCTCAGCTTTTGAACCAGTTTAGGTTCAATGCTGAACCAACCATCGCTGAAAAATGATCAGACAGCTTTAGATGAAAAGTATACCACAGCAGGTTTCAATGGTATTGACCCCATTTGAAAAATGTCCGAGCTGACAATGTTTTTGAGACAATGTCGCAATTCCAGCTCGACGTCGTAGGCACAGCCATGTCGCCGTCGCCGTCTAGCCGTAATTCCAGTTTGGAACATGATTTGGATACGAATATGGAATACTCGTAATTCTGACAAATTCACGTTCCAGGTCAAATTCAAAAATAGACCATCTTCACTAAACGAAGAATGTTTCTAACATAGAAAATTTCGCGACAAGGCTTTGAAATGTGTTTCCGATTATTAATTTGCGACGTACAGTGATGGTCAACTGTCTGACCGCTTATTTATTCAAGAACAAAATTTACAATGGGGGCCGATGTTTCGGTTATTCCAACCAGTTTTGTTAAAATTACGAAGATTCAGTTAGCATTCAACCCCAGTTAAAGCTTTTGGTGCAAAGGTTTTTGTTAAAAAGTAAGAAATTCCCAGTTGATATACAGAGAAGAGGCTCGTTGGTCCAACAGGTTCTTTGTCTTCCGTGCAGAATCCCTCCCTTTCTAACATCGACCGATCAGTCGTACACCCTAAAACTTACCAAATTATAACTGAGTTCTAGGAAGTAACTCAACGTATAAACGGTGTTTGTGATGTATAACATAACGTCATACATCGTGCTTTAAATAAAGTTACAGTACCTGATCGTTATCTGATTCCTCATCTCTAAGATTTTTCTAACCAAGGTTGTAGTATGTTCACTACGTTGAACATGGTCCAGGCTTACCAACAAAGTCCCATTGAATCAGTCATTTCCACACCATTTGGCCTTTTTGGAATTTTGTAGAATGAGATCTGGCCTCAGGAACGCAGCACAATCATTACAACGTTTGATGTGTTATTCGGTCTAAAACTCTGTTTTGTCTACCTTGATGATACCAATCAATCGCATCAAAATCTTTTGAGGAACATTTGGAATACACAAAATGCATGTTCACAAAATTTAAAATTAAATTTTTAGCCCATGCGGTAACTGGACAAGGTATCTTACCATTGCAAAAGCATGTCTAACCTATACAACAATTCGAACGTCCAACAAAAGTAAAACAATTAAACCATTTTTAGGTATGATACATGTTTACTGGCTAAACTCAAATTCTACTAAACGAGTTTTTAAGAGACCACAACAAATAAAACGTAAAATTCCTATAGCTTGAACTGCTGAATCGTTTCAAGTTTTCGAAAATTGAAAAAACAAGTTGTGTTATGCAACACTTTTAGTGCATCTTTCGTCGGCATTAGAGTTGGCAATTATGGTAGATGCTTACTATTTCCTTAATTTATTCTGCTACGGATATTCGCTCGGTTAAGGAACATTGAGTTACAAGCTGACAAAAGCATTCTCGACGGCTTTTAAAAATTGGCTTTTAAAAATTCCTGTCCAATTATTACTGAACAAAAGATTGGGAATAGACCTTTTTGGTACTCTGCTTTAAAAAAACAAAGGAAACATACTAGAAAACTGAATAATAGAGAAAAAAATACTAATCTTAAATGTGATTGGGATTGTTTCCTAATAGCTCAAAAGAGGTATAAAAAAAGCTTAAGATCCGCTCACAGAACTGCATGGACAAACTGTGAGAAAATGAATAGTCTCTCGCAGTCGCTCGACTTAATAGAGCGTTGGTTAAAAATTATACCTGTAGACTTGATGCTGTTCGTCTATCGGATGGCAAATTTACTTCTTCGAAAAAAGAAGCGTACAAGTTGCTTCTTTCAGTTCATTTTCCGGAGTTTACCATCGTTAACTCTTATTCTGCTAACTTTCTAACCATTAAGAATTGCAATACAGCTCCCGACTGGGAATTAGCCGATCGGTTAATTACGTTCAAAGTTCTGTGTTGGACAATTTTCTCCTTTAAACCGTACGAATCAGGTGGTCCTGATAGGATTTTTCCGGCTGAATTATAGACTGATTTCCATATTAATAAGCACCACCTGATTCACCTTTTCAAAACATGCGTTCATTTTAGCATTGTTCCTCATATTTGGTGCAAGAGCAACGTTGTTTTTTTTAACGAAGGCTGGCAAATCCAATTACACTGATTCCAAAGCATTTCGGCCCATCAGTCTGTCCTCAATATTTCTTAAAGCGTTAGAGAGGATTGTCGACAGATTTATTAGGGATAATTATTTTTCTAATTCTCCACTCAGTAACATGCAACATGCTTATAGAGTATAGGTAAGTCCTGTGAAACGGCTCTATATGAACTTGTCAATAGGATAGAAAGATCCTCCAATAATAAACAGTTTCTTGTGGGTACTTTCCTGGACATTGCGGGAGCCTTTGTATAGTACATCGCTTTCGTCGATTACTACCGCCTGCTCCAATTTCGGTATTGATCCCCCCCACCATTGTAAGGTGGATTGATTCTATACTCAAATCTCGCATTGTTGAGGTTGACTTGGACAATGCTTCATTCTCGGTCAAAGTTACCAAAGGTTGCCCTCAGGGAGGTGTGCCCTTACCCCTGTCATAGCTTTTGGTAATTGACGATCTACTTGTGAAACTTCAGCAGTCAGGCTTTGTTGCTCAAAGCTATGTTAACGATCTTGTTATTACTGTTGCTGGGAATGCCTTATATAATGTGGAGTCGTGGTGCGGTGGAAAGTATTTACACGTCAATTCTTCTAAAACTGATTTGGTTACAATATATTTACCAGGCATCGAAATGTTGATAAAGCCATTACAGGAGCTATGGTATCAAGTTCCCTTCTTGCCATGTGATCAATTCTATTCTTTCTACAGGTACATTCTTTCATTCAATGCTCAGCTTGTTCTGCTGCGTTAAGGCTAAGGAGCATAGGGATGTGGAACATTCTTGGTTCAGTCGTGGGCCATAAAACAATTTTAAATGATTACGCATCATTAATACCAGAAATTGATATGGTTAATGATAGACTGATGTCTGAATTTAATATCACTAAATCAAACTCGGTGATGCAGCCGTCGAGAGATCAGTGGAGATCAGCAGATTTTCTTGAGAACTTGCACGAGTCGATAGTCTTCTTTTCTGATGGTTCTCTCACCGTCAATAGTTCGGATTCTGGAGTGTACTGCTCCAAGTTTGATCTGAATTTTTCAGTCTGCCTGGGTAGGTACTTCACAGTTTTTCAAGCGGTAGCAATTGCTCTTAAGACAGCTTTTCTGTGCTGAATTCGTTGGAAAATCCCTTGACTGTATCAAAATTTGTTAAGGACTTTACTTATTTTGTACATCTTCTCTCTTCAAGTACTAGAGTGACAATCATGTGGGTTCCTGCCCATTGTGGCATTGAGGACAATGATATTGCTGATTCTCTAGCAAAATCCGAGGCTGGGTTTAAATTTATCGGTCTCGTACCAGTTGCTTCCTTATCATTTAACTTTGTTAAGAAGGCAATCAAAAATTGTGCTAAAAGTGAATTAAAACAGCAATGGCTTGCTACTGGTAGCTGCCGTATTGAGGAACTTTCTATTATTGGATCTAACTTGAGGTCAACTAGGTTTACTTTATACCTCAACCAGAACCAGTTGAGAGTCTTGATTGTGACTCTAACTGGTCACGATGATGACTGCATTCACTTTTTGTGTAGTTGTTCTGCTTTCAACGGAGTTAGGTTGCAATTATTTGACCCTAGGTATATTGTTGAAGATCAGCTGTCTTCCTTGCCATCGTCTAAACTACTTAAATTTACAAAGGCTGCAGCACGCTGTCGCGATTTAGGATAGAATCACTAGTTTGCAGCAAGAGCCCTTCGTGGCATTGAATGCGGAACCCCTACTGTTGCATTTGCCGTGTGGAACTTGGATTTCGATTTTTGGTGGTCCTTAGTCGATTTTCATAGAACTTTGTTTTAGACACTTATTCCGAATCCAATTTCATTTCGTCAAATTTAGCTAACACACTCGGTATTGAAAGGGAAAATATTGATTCAATTGCGGTTTCAGGTTTGAATCATAGTGAAACTATGATTGACAAAAAATTCACTACTACAATCAAGTCTAGATTAAATAATTATTCAAAGAGATTAGAGTTTCTTGTTGTCAAAGAAATTGCGAGTCGTTATCCTGGTCAACAGATCAATGTTTCTCGATGGCAGATACCGCAAGGAATCAAATTGGCGAATCCGACATTTAATGTTCCAGGATCAGTAGATTTATTGATAGGAGCAGAATTGTTTTTCGAAATTATGAAGAATAATAGATTTAAATTAGCAAAAGGTATGCCAACCCTTCAAGAATCTTATTTTGGTTGGAAAGTTACTGGAAAAGTGCAAGAAACAGAGAATTTCTTTTTATCAAATCATTATTCGCAAAATGAAAGTCTTGAAAATTATATTGATAGCCAAAAAGAAAAACCTTGGGAAATCGTTATCAATTAAAGAAAAACAGTGCGAAAACTGATTCTCAAGTTTCGCTCAATGATGTTCTGTTGGTTGGACCCGTAGTCCAAGATGAACTTTGGTCAATTATGCTTCGCTTTCATCAGTATCTATATGCTTTTACAAGTGATATTGAGAAAATGTATAGACAGATTGCCATACATGATGATGACACAAGATTCCAAAGGATTTTGTGGCGTTCAGATCTCTGTCAACCTATTCGTGTCTTTGAATAAAAAACCGTTACATATGGAACATCCGCAGCTCGGCAGCATTTGTACCTCGCTACAAAGGTCTTGAATAAATTAGCTGATTTGGAGAAACAATCATCCCCTTTAGCATCTCAAGTTGCTCAAAGAGATTTTTATGTAGACGATTTATTGACAGGCAGCAACGATTTAGATCAGGCTATAGAATTACAAAAACAATTGATAGATATGTTAAAATCAAGCGGAATGCATCCACGCAAATGGGCTTTGAACCATTCTGAAATTATAGAATCAATTCCTCCAGAAGATCGTGAACAATCGTTAAACATTTATAACGAAACTATAAAAACTTAGGGTTTGCTATGGTCTCCTTACACTGACAATTTCCTGTTTGAATTCAAGAAAACAGTTACGTTCCCAAATATAACAAAGAGAATACTTTTATCGGAAACTTCTAAAATTTTCGATCCATTGGGCTATTATCGTTACAGCAAAACTTATGATGCAGAAAATTTGGTTATTCAAAGTTGGTTGGGATGACGTTCTTCCCGAAGATTTAAAAAATGTATGGATTAAATTTCGAGATAATTTGGGTAGTATAAATGATTTGTCGATCAAGAGATGCTTAATTCCGAAAGATACAAAGCGAATAGAGACTCACGGCTTTGCCGATGCATTGACTGTCGCTTATGGTGCATCCATACATATTCGTTGTATTGATTCACAGGGTAGAATAGTTGTTAGTTTAGAATGCAGTAGAAGCCGTGTTGCTCTTTTAAAGACATTAAGCGTCCCAAGGTTGGAATTAAATGCAGCTTTGTTGCTTGCCAAACTAGTCGTCAAGGTCAAAAGGTCTATGACTACAGAATTCGATAAAATTTATTTGTGGCTGGATTCTAGTATAACTCTCGTCTCGTCGACAGATCGTCATGGCGCAAATAAGAACTTTGGAGAATTAACAACTGAAGAGATGTACCAGTCTGAAAATTGCATCATTGGGCTTATTCAACACAAAGATTTTCATGATGAAAAAAATTATTTAAAATCTCAAAGAGAACTACCAAGAAATTCAAAAATTTTAAGTCTTTCTGTTACCAAAACACCACTTCACTTTGCTCTTAATCAAAGACAAACATATAAAAAACCTCCATGGAGGAGTTCAAACTACACTTGGCGCAATTCGTCAAAAATATTGGCCAATAAATGGTAAAAATTTGGTTAAATTTATGATATATCGATGTATTCCATGTTTCCGTGTTAATCCTAGATGTATGGAACAATATATGAATGATCTTCCCCATGATCGTCTCGAAATTTGTCGCCCATTTAATAAAGTGGGCGTAGATTACGGTGGTTGTTTTCAAATAAGGTACCGAAATCAACGAAATACTACTACATTCAAGGTATACGTTTGTATTTTTGTCTGTTTCATAACAAAGGCAGTACACATTGATATGGTCGAAGATGCTACAAGTGATGCATTTATCGCAGTTTTAAAACGTTTTTTCTCTCGTAGAGGAAAGTCTGCGCATATAATGAGTGACAGTGACACCAATTTCGTAGGAGCTCATAATGAACTCAACAGACTCTTTGAATTGTTCCAATCCCAACAAGGAAATGAAATTTTAAGGTTTTGTGCATCACAAGGAATAGTATGTAAGTTTATTCCTCCACGTTCTCTCCACTTTGGTGGGTTGTGGGAGTCTACTGTTAAAAGTTTCAAAACACATCTCAAAAGAGTCACGCTAGGCCATTCACTAACGTTGGCTCAATTAAATACACTCATGGTTAGGATTGAAGGGATTATGAATTCTCGGCCGTTGACCACTCTTTCGTCAGATCCAAATGATCCACAACCCCTGACTCCAGGTCATTTTTTAACTGGTGGACCCATCAACACTATTTTCGAACCTTCCCTCACTCATTTGCAGGAAAACAGATTATCATATTGACAGAAGGTTACTACCATGGTTCAACATTTTTCGAATCGGTTTTCTAAGGATTATTTTCATACCCTTCAACGGAGGAAAAAGTGGATGATGGCACATAAAAACATAGGAAAGGATGATTTGGTATTAATACACGAAGGTCATGTTACCCCTACTCAATGGCTCATAGGTCGTGTGATGAATGTTATATATGGTAGAGGATCAGAGGGTTTGGGTCGCCAGCGTGAAGACTAAAAATGAAATGTGTACTCGAGGAATAGCCAAATTGGCAAAATAACCGACCTTTTACTAACCTTCAAATTATAATTATATTAATAATTTAGAATTCTATTTATTATTTTTTTGCATAAATGAAGTAACTTTTACCTGTAATTAAATAACATTTAATGTATCATATACAAATTGTTAACCATGAATTTGATGTACTCGTAACAACTATTTCATTGCAAATTAGTTATAACATTTAATTTGAAATTCATTATTATTTTAGTAATTAAGATTAAGAAAAACTAAGGATTTTAATTGTTCCTGAAAATATTGGATTTGTACTGGTGGCAGTATGTTAAACCTAATACGATTTTGTAATTATAATTGTAGTTATATGTTACTGTATGTTGGGTATTTTGTGCCCTCCTGTAATCATCTGTCTAATTCAGCACGGAATAATAAAATATGCATGTATAGGTGTATAGTAAGAAGGAAGAGGAGAACAAAATAAAAAAATGTCAGTCCAGAAAAATATATTGTAATGAAAGGATGTAAAATTAATATAATAAAATAAAATTTAGTTAAAATAGTTAGTGGTTTAATTGAAATAAAGTACAAATACAGTCCACTCATCATGATATCTAATATTGAAATTCGGCATTTGGTAGTGTACTGCACTGGCCTCTAGTATTTCGCCGATGCTTCACATCGTTGCCTGGGTGTTACCACCTGGAGGTATACTAGACACATTTGGTGGTTTCTACATAGTTGCAGCGTTGGAATATAGACCACGAGATACATGACTATAGACGTCTATACCCTATTGAGACGCACCCAAACCAGATTTTCTTGTCTAATAAATAAAATAAAAGCAAAAGAAATGAAAAGTTGTATTTGAAAAGTTATCAGCACAGTGAAATGTTTTTGTTCGGATAGGCGTCTTATTTAATATACTCCGAAGAAAACATTTTACTTTGGTTTGAATTAGCTGTTCAGCACGTCCCAACTATTATTATTTACGTAAACTACGAATTTTACAAAAATTTTAATGGTTAGGGTGAATGTCTACTCGCTCCATGTCTACTCTAACCAAACAAATAATGTTTAATATAAATACATAAAGTTTTTATTTTATGTTAAATTACACCTGAACCTGAAGCACAATAAAAATTAATCCCATTATCCTAAAAGGACTAATAATAAATTGTATATATGTACTAAATAACTCTGTTCTATCAAAGGAATTGTTTTTAATAACCAAATATACAAAAAGTAATAATAATAATCTAACCTAAATTCTATATCAAACGAACCGAATAGGAAACATTTGAATTTAAAATAAGAGACTTTTCGATTATCTTTGTTGGCAGCACAAAAAAAAAACATAACCAATAAAATTAAATAAATCAGTGATAGCAACAATAAAATTTTCCCACGAGTCACATAAAAAATAAAATAAAAATAAATACTTTAATGATAATATTACCGTTCATAATATTAAGATGATATAAACACAAAGACACCCCGCTCTCTTTATACGAGTATATGGGTAAAAAGCCAAGACGGTAATAATAATAATAATAATAATAATAATAACAATGATCATAATAATGACAACAACAACAACAACTAATATAAACAGTAGTGACTAGAGTACACAAAAATAATGTCACAAAACTTTTCTCAACAAATTGCTCTTGTTGTTGTCTCTCATTCTTGTTTATGACAATAAAGAATAAACCTAAAGTTTATGGTTTAAAAAAAAAAGCTCACAACAATAAAATTTAGTATATAAGAATTAAAATTAACTTTTACACACAAACACACATACGCGCAAAGCCATTATCATTTGTATACTACGAGTATATTTTAGGATAATATAAGTATTTACTAAGCTGAAGGTTGCATATTGCTTGTGCTGTGCTATTATTCCTTTAAAGTTCATTGTAATGGAAAATATATGAGTCCACTGGGGATATCAGAGAGTAGGATGGATAAAAAATGGAGTTTATTTTTCTGTATGTATAATGTGCGCTTATACTCGTATATCCTTTTCCCGTATATTTTTAGGATGAAGCATAATATAATACTTGGAATTATCTATTTCTATTTTCTAGTGGATGGATTCAGCTCTGTAAGTATACACACACATACTACGAATTTATCAGTAATGTAACTCAACTGTTGCTATTTACATAACAAAATGGAGATATACAAACGTACAGCATAATTATAAAAATATCTTTCGCCTGAAGACGTATTTATGCATCATTTTGGATTATGATTTTTTTTTCTTTTAATTGGGCTACACGTAAACATCCCACATCAACAAATCGCATTTCTAATTCTTGGTAATCGTTTAAATCGGATTTAAAAAAAAAATAAATAAAAAAAAATTATATCGCCCAAAATCCAAACATTTTTTTTTATGTTTGTGTAGATTTCGGCGAATTAAGCTAGCACACATAAAAATTCCATAAAATTGGCATTAATGAGATTAAAAATGACTTAGACTTATTATTTTTCTGTTTGGTAGATTTTACTTTAATTAACTTAGCTTGTGTACGGTTAGCAACATGAATAAATCATATTCAATCATATTTTTTTTCATACGCGGGAGATACTATATCGCTAACCGTAATCTGTAATATGATTTTTTTTTAGGTGAAACTTCTATAACGATGGTATCTAGAACTCAATCTAATCTTAGTTCAGAATAAGCTTTAAATAACTTACCATATCTTGAAGGTTGTCGCGAAAATCTGGAAATTAATTTGAAGAAAAGATTCCGTGTAAGTATTGACATGAACGTCGAAGGCTTATTTCTTGACCAATATTCACCGTAAACTCAAACATGTTTCAGTACAACTTACAAAAAATGATGGATCGCATACATGAGTTAAGATTTATCTACTTGGGTAGCAAGTAACAAAAATTTCGAGACATAATTCAAAATAAAGTGCTAAAAGGTAAAAATAAATATTACGTAACCAAAATCTTTCACGGGACAAAAATTTAGCCCGCAGGGTTACGAACATAGTAACCAATTCTTTACGTATCCAACTTATGTAGCTAACTTTATGGTGTACATTTGTTCACTACAAATGTACCATGTACCAAAGCCAACTTAATAAATAAAGCCTCCATGTTGACGATATTTTTTTAAAAGCTTTTTTTAAGGTATCAAAAAATCCAAAAGAAAATGTTTATTCCATAGTTTTTATATGGAGAGATATGACCTCAGTTTATTCAAAATATATTAATGAAAATTGACTCGATATAATTTTATTTTGATTCAATTGAAACTATAAACTTTATTTTCCACCGGACTTGGACGATTTTTTCGTGAGCTTTTCCAATTTACGGTAATAATGATAACAAAATAAGATATTTTATATCTGAAAAAGCTTAAAAATAGAGTACATGCATGTAAAAAAGATATATAAATATAAAGGAAAGGAAACAAGGTAAACATAAGAGAAATGAAGCAAATACATAATATGAAGCATATTATCAGATGGCAGCTAATAAAAAGCAAAGCCTACTTAATAAATAATTTTTTTTTAAGAATTTAATTTGTCTGTCTGTAATCAGTTGATTTTTCGGCATTTTTTATAGACAAATATATTAATTGTTCATGGAAATCCCAATATTTTCGATTTGGTAAATCAAAAAAATACAGAGGCCAATCGCTCATAATACATCTACTGAAAAAAAGTAGAAATGTCTTCCCCCCTCCCCGTAATTTTGGCTGAAGGCCCAAAGAGTTATACCAATGTACCACTCTGTAAAAATGAGAACCCTCCCAGTAGATATATTATGAGCGATTGGCCTCTGTATTTTTTTGATTTACCAAATCGAAAATATTGGGATTGCCATGAACAATTAATATATTTGTCTATAAAAAATGCCGAAAAATCAACTTATTACAGACAGACAAATTAAATTCTTAAAAAAAAATTATTTATTAAGTAGGCTTTGCTTTTTATTAGCTGTCATCTGATAATATGCTTCATATTATGTATTTGCTTCATTTCTCTTATGTTTACCTTGTTTCTATATTGTTTGTCATGTTTATTATTGCAAACGTCGCGCCTTTTGCTTTATATTTATATCTCTTTTTTACATGCATGTACTCTATTTTTAAGCTTTTTCAGATATAAAATATCTTATTTTGTTATCATTATTACCGTAAATTGGAAAAGCTCACGAAAAAATCGTCCAAGTCAGGTGGAAAATATAGTTTATAGTTTCAATTGAATCAAAATAAAATTAATATCGAGTCAATTTTCATTAATATTTTTGAATAAACTGAGGTCATATCACAATGGTCATGTTGAATTTTATTTTGTATTTTATTATTAGAAAATTTTAAATTAATTTTTTTTGTATAAATTAATATACAAATGATCTGAAATGGAAAGCAAAATTTAACCGCGAACCCACGAAGTCGCGATGTCGCAATCATCACAGTTACCTAAAGTGAACGGATAATAACCGATGTTGTTAGATTAGAGGCTGTGCTGATTATGGTTAAAAAACAAGCAGCTCAGACAATTGGGATTAGAATTTTTAATCGTAAATATGGTGAACGAATAACTCTGGACAAAGTGTAGCGGCTGTTAGCAGTTCATATTGTACTGTTATTTTATGTTGGTCGGTTATGTACGTTCTATGATGAATGAGCTCCTGCTCAAAATAAGGCGTACCAAAATTTATGTAATAAATAAATAAATAAATAAATACTGTTCATATCTCTCCATATAAAAACTATGAAATAAACATTTTCTTTTGGATTTTTTGATACCTTAAAAAAAGCTTGTTTTCATCATGGAGGCTTTATTTATTAAGTAGGCTTTGCATGTACGCACCTTCAAGGCCGAATATTGCAACACATAACCGATTTATTTGGACTATTTAAATCGTTATTATCGTGCATTAGAAACTTTTCAAAGCACTCAATTTTCAATTAGTAGGCGATCAAAAACAACAAAATTCGGGATTCTATGGGTGCGGGACTGTGAATGTGTTTGGGTGAGGACTATAGAAGAATATTATGTTTGTTTAAATCATAAGTACCGGAACCTAGAGCGCAGTTATTTGCATTATTTTTGTTTGAAAACCATTGCTGTAGTATTTCTTCTAGTCTACTAAATCCTTTCATAATCCTATTTAGTAGACTTAGAAAATTTCATAGGATCAGGATTCCTAGTCAATAAGGTCATCGAATTATTTATGTATGTCAATAATGCAAGTAAAAGATTTGTAAGTAATAGAATGGATGCACCCGGTAATGTCATAGGTTACCTGCCTAATAGCTCTACAAGCATTCCAGCAGAAGCTCCTCATCTAATTTTTTATTTTCAAAATCGACTGTACAGACTTAAAATACCCCGAAATTTTCTGTCTATCGCCACTATCATCACACAAATTTTCCTTTCTTCGTCTGTTATCTGTAAATTTTACGCTTGCGTGAAATTTCAGGTCAAAAGTGCTTTCAAAATGTTTGGAGGCAAATTATTTTAGTAAATACCAGCTATTGTAATTAATACTTCATTAATGTAGATGGTGCAAAAAGACTGCAAAAATTGCTTTATGACTGTGTCTGTAAATACGCTTTTGGAATTTAAAATTGCATGAATTTTGCTGCATGATTAATTTTTGAATCTTTAACAAAATTGTTCGTGTCAAAAACAGCAGTTTAGTGATGCCATAGCCTCCTCCAAATTATTATTCTTGAAATTCAACCGAAAAAAGTCACAGAACTCATTGAAAAGTGTTCTGCAACGGCTGTTTTAACATACTCACCTTTTGCCCGGACCTTGCCCCGGCGGACTAAACTAAAACTCTTTGAATCGAAAACCTTCCAGTCTGAAGAGCAAGTAACAAGTTGTCGAAAATTTCTATCATTCCAAACCCACTGAATTTTACAGGGAAGGAATTGATAAGCTGACAGGAAGATGACGGTAAATAACAAAATAGAGAAAATCATCAAAAGTATCCATAAAGAGAAAGAAAATTGTGAAAAATCGGTAATTTTTTTTTTAGATTTAGCCCAAATATCTATTGTTGAAAATACAGAAGTATCAGTATTTATTTTAGGTAAACATGCGATTTTGTTTTGTTGCTGACGAATAAACTATCTTATTGTACTCGTAGCATTTAAATCTCTTGAATTTTTGCTTTATAATGATGCTCTCTTATGATGAATTAATCGCTACCTTTAACGTTGCTATAGTATCCATATATATTTCATAAATCTCTTCTGTTATGGGTACTTACGTATCAAAGGCTAGTAATTCCAATTTGTAGCCATTAAAATTTTTATATAGTTACTCGTGATATTCTCCACGTGTTTGGATAGCCTCTAGCGTAGTAGTAGCGTTAATTTTCCCAATGAAGATTATAATAGCTTTAATTTGAGTGACGAAACGAACTCAAGCGCGTTGGTATGTCTCCATTTGAACTAACAATTACGTTTCAAATGTTCACCAAATTAGAAATACTTGCACGCCAAACTTTTAATCTACTGATTAAAATTTCGTGATTTAATGTTTTTTTCACTAACTACCTGTACACCAAATTTTTCAATAGTTCTTCAAAAACAAAAATAAGACAATGTTTCTAAATTTGTACTCTACTATTTTAAATGTTATTTTATTTTTTCTTTTAAGCAGCAATTCCCGGGTTTCGTCAACAAAATATTAACTCGATAAAGGTATTTAAAATTTAACTATTGAAATAAAACTCAAAACTTTCACAAAATATAAAAAAATATTATTTTGTTGATCACAAACTCCAAATTTAAATTTAACCTTAATCCTTGGCTTGTTTGTGTATGAATGAATAAAAATGAATCACGAATTTTACCAGAGCCTTTTAGAGTATAGAGCCATAATTATGATGACGTATTTTTTAGAAGCTTTTTTAGTGGTATAACTTTTCACTGATTTCCATAGAAATTCATAGTAAAAATGGTGTTTTTTAGTTTCAAGTTTTTGCAATGAAAAAATCAAAAATATTATAAAATGTTTATATAAAAGTTTTTTACATATCTTTAACAACAATATACTAGAAGGCTACATTGGTATTAAGTAAATATTAATTGCAGAAACATTAAAATTAAATTATTTCTAAAATATTTTTATCGAACTTTCATTTTGCAAAATATATCAAAGTTGCCTACGACGAATTAAAATAACACTTGCTAAATTTATCTTTAGTTTTACTAGTGTACGTAAGATGTCTAAGATGTTTACAGAAAAATACGAAAAAAAATTATTTAATCACAAAATTGTCATAGGTTCTTAATATTTTGTGAATTTATTTTGCTTTTTCTAAAATTTTTGAATTTGAAATTTCCTCAGGTGGTAATTTTTGTAACGATTTTACCAAATTTTTGCGGCCATCACTGCCATCTATGTAATGTATATTGACTTAATGACCAAACGAATTTTAGTAAGCTTTTATTTCAATGTGACTAGAATGCAGAAGAAAATGAAAACGATTTACTTAAACGTTGCTCATATATGTTGAAATTCAAACATTTATGATAGTATTTCAGAAATCATAATTAAGAATTTGTAACGTTTTCATTTAAGAATTTGTCTTAGGAAAAAATGTGATTTCCTATATGTTTCGTGTGTTTTACTATGAAAAGTTTGGTTTTTTCCTCGTTTCGAATTCCCTTTTCAAAGCTTCGTTTTTTAGACTATGGCTTTGTATAATCAAGGTTACTTCGATGTTACTCGTAGCTTCAAATTTAGCATAATCACTTTAAAAATAAACATGCACTAACTAGCGACATCTACAATCAGATATTACATCTTTAAATAGCATTTAAGGCAATGGTGCTGTCCTCTATATTAGAACAGCAAATTGTAATGTCGGCTCGGTGAATTATAATTTTTTGTCGGTTATTCGCAACCCTGGTTTTGTTTTGTTTGTATTATTGTGTGACAATTTGACATTTACGTCAAATATCAGAAACAGCTGGTATGGTAAGTGTGGAAAGTGTAATTTTGAAACCTTTTGTGGCATCCTCCTTGAAACATTGTACATTGCAAAATATCAAAACTTCATCGCGCAACTAGAGAAGCAACTCTTCAATAGAGCAAGCTATTCTGGTTCTTCTACTCTTGACGCTCGATTTCTGAGAACTACGTTTAGTCGACCATAATTTAGTATTCTAGTAATTTCCGCAAATCATTGGGGTGTTCTTTGTTCAGCTTATTTTATAAATTGCAAAAAATATCGGCTGTAATATTATTTACGCCGGCATCTCCATGATCTTCCCTCTCCAAGAGAAAAAGGAAACGGGTTTTGGAGACGTCAATTAAGCATGTTGGTCGATCACAAAAAATACGAGTTCTCAAAAAGGAAAAAAGTAGGATTCTCTGTCTCGTGTCTACTCTATTAATCCAGTTTTGCTGCTTTTGGTGACAACTCCACTCATCGTATTTCATGCAACTTTAAGAAGTCAACCAATTTTTTCTTCATACCAACTCTGATGATCTGATATCTAATAAAGAATTAGTCCATACACTCTTTACTAATCCGATTGTGCAGATAATCTAATTAAAGTGTTTCGCCTATCTCATAAATGACCGGTTATTGTTAACGGGTGTTGATTTAGTTTGATAGTTGTCGAAAGCTAACTTATCCGATTTAGATTTTTTTTTTCGGAAATCTGTTTCTATTGTCAAGACGGAGAATTGAAAATATTTGGAACCTGTACGTCAAGATGTTCGAAGAAATCTCCGTTGTTATATTATCACGTTGGGCAATTTTTTATTTATAATGGTTGAGTTTTGTTCCATTTGTGGGTTACGTTGGGGTTGGTTGGGATTGGATTAGGGTTGAATTGAGAGTAGTTGGATCCATTTGCGGGTTGAGTTAGGTTTGAGTTACAGCAGAGTTGCGGTTGAGTCAGGGTTTAGTGAGCAGTTCAGCTGAGGATTTATTTGTGGTTAAAAAAACATTAAGAGTGGAATTAGAGTTAGCTTGGGGTGAGCTCATGTACGCATTGAGTTTTTCAGACTATGTTGATTTGGGAGTCGACTTGAGATTGAGTTGGGGTTGAGCTAGGGTTGAGTTGGGATTGAAAAGTTGTTTTGAGTTGAGATTATAAACGAATGTCTTTATCGAATCGCGTTATTTTGTCGATTGAAGAGGTTGAATTAGGGTTCAGTTGAGCTCATCGTGCTTTGATTTAGGTCGTGAGTTTAAAAGTTGATTTGAAAGTGGACTGGAGGCTGGCTGAACTATTGATTATGTTGAGAGTTTGGTTGGGCGTTGATTTGTAGATTCCAAAGGATTAAGGGACTCAGCTAGGGATTGATTTGGGAGTTGAGTTGAAGGTTAGATTTAGTTGATATGAGATAAGCTCTCGATGACAGTAATTTTTAGGACCAGAATTATGATCATCTCATGAGGTTTTATATTTTACGGTTACGCTTCTATTAGTACCACAAAATGATTTTTTTTGCTTTTATTTTAGATTACAAAGAACAAATTCATGTTTCGATCAAACCACCATTTTGAAGATTTTTTTGACTGCAGGAGGCTGACTGCTCTTATGTGTTATACTATTTTTCTTTCTGTTGTTTTCTATTTTTAGCTTTTGACCTTAGTTTTGGTTTCTGTTAGTTTCCGATTTCATAGCGGATTCTGACATTGACACAGAATTTTATTTTCATTTTGTTCATATGAATGCTCGGGTAATTCCTGTACATAATGAATGATGTCTGAGATAGATGTTGATTCACAGTTGACATCATTTATTGTCATTACAGGACTTTATTCGTTAAATCATTCTTAATATCCAAAGTTATCATTCTTAATATCTAAACATAGCACAGCTATACTAAACTTTTTAATTTTCAGGTAATTTAGAAGTAACTATAAATTATCGGTTTTATCAACGTCCTGCCACGTTGATAAAACCGATAACAGCACTTTAATTGGAATATTTTCATTGACCTATCAAATAACTAGTTAATTGCTAGAACGATGCTATTTTTAAAGCCTGAGTAACAACATTAAAAATTTTTATTATCGACATCCGAAAAATATATATTTTTTTGATCGAAATGTTAATTCAGCGCGATATCTGAGCTTTACGTAGAACCACCTAAAACCAGACAAAATCTGGGATATCTATTGCAACATACCAAGAAACGTGCTTCTGTCTACTGTCGGGATGTTTTTGAGAATTTAATTACGCAAAACCTTTAATTTCTTCTCCGTCTTGTCTCCATTGGACGAACTCTAAATCTTCCCTTTATCTGCCAGATTCTTAATAATGACCGAATTATTCACGATCTTACCTTCATCGGCCGGACTAAAATAGGTCTCTAAAATCCATTCTGTTAACGATTTGACCTTGAAATGACATTAAAGGTTATTTCGGCTTATAACTTGATTATAACTTCAAATGTAAGATTTCACGCTCTTTTAGAAGCTGGGCTCACGAAAAAGTGTTTCCATATTAAAACATCTAGTTGACCTTCAATTGAATTTAATGGTAAGGGTCTTATGTTTTGACGCCAACAAGTGTTGAGTCATTCCCTTGAGCTTAAGTGCTTATCTAAATGTAAAATTTTACTCTCTTTCAGAATCCTGGATCAAAAGTGAGAGTTCTAACAGAAAGAAAGGGTTGACCTCCAAATAATATTGAAAAAGACTTCAACAAAACACATCATTTTTACTATGGATTCCTAGGGGAAACAGTGAAAAGTTATTCCACTAAAAAAGCTGCAAAAAAATAATGACGTATGATTACAACTCTGAAATCTAGAATGTTGATCAATTAATTATATATTCACATAATTGCATTCTAAATTGTACTTTGGTTTTAATTAATGTTACATCATGTTACTTGATCAAACTTTTGTTGAGGGGTACTGTTGATCACGAAGAAACAAATTTAATTGTACCTCAATGAAATCGCAAATCCAAACGTTTAGCCAAATAACCAATATTTCATATACTTGGAATCGATGATGCTTCAATGGGTTTTTGCAGGGAGACTTTATATGCTCAATTAATTATTAATTTCGGGTTATTTTTTAGAATTTTATTTCTCTTTGACTTCTTTGACTGCCAGAAGCTGTTTTGTAAATTCATCAACAATGCACAACCAAGGATAAATTACAATTTTAATAAGGCTGATATTGCCGGTCTGCAGGAGTTTTTTGAATTGGTGGATTGGGAAGTAACTTTCAATTCGAAATGGAGTGGTGTTAATGCTCTATTCGACTCATTTTATTTGGTTTTATTTGATGCTTTCGACAAACATGTACCTAAATGCTATGAACGTAAGAATAACCATCCTCCATGGTTTGACAACAATTTGGTCAATTTAAGAAACAAAAAGAATAAGGCACACACATTTGCCAAAGAATTTGGTGATAATTTGAATTGTCTAAATACTTTTCTACAACTACGCCGGGCACTTGATAAGGTACAACGCCGAGCCTATAGGAACTATATTTCACGGCTGGAAAATAATTTATTTTCAAACCCAAAACTATTTTGGCCCTTTGTTGATGTTAAAAGAAAATGTTTTGGTTATCCACAAATGATGTCGTTAAATGATGTAACTGCCTGTAATGCTGAGGACATATGTGAATTATTTGCAGAATTTTTTCAATCAGTCTATCAAAAATACAATGATAATGCTATTGATATTTCATTAGGATCTCGTAGTTCGCATCATCAAAATTTAATTGGAATACCTTATATTTCAGTAAAAGATGTCAGCCTTGGTATATCCAAGATGAAATCGGGATGTGGTTTTGATAACATACCTGCAAAAATACTTAAAATCTTAACAGCTCGCTATCATTACCACTACCTCTGATATTTAATGCGTCTCTGAAGAGTGGTGTATTTCCGTTGGTATTAAGCAGAGCAACATTAAAAATTATCGTGGCATATCTACATTATCATCAATTCCAAAATTATTGGAGCTTATTATTTCTGATTATTTGTATTTTAATGTTAAACCTTTATTATCACTTCAACAACATGGATTCGTCAGGCATCGTTCTACCACTACAAATCATTTAAGTTTAACATCTAAAGTATTCAGTGCCTTTGACTCTAAATGTCAGCTTGATGTGGTTTTCACTAATTTTGCGAAAGCATTTCACTCACCTCAGTTTGAGTTACTTCTTGCCAAACTGGACAGATTGGATTGTATCTGCGTGATCAGAAGCAGGTAGTTCAAACTAACGGGTTTACATCTAAGATGATTGAAGTTCATTCTGGAGTGCCTCAGGGCTCCCACCTAGGACCTGTATTGTTTAATGTCTTCATCAATGAAATTGCTTCTTTGTTTCAGTACTGCGACTGTGAATTATATGCAGATGACTTGAAAATATCAAGAAGTGTATGTAGCCCGCAACAATGTAATGAAATGCAGAGTGACCTTTATTTGCTGTATAAATGGTCAGTTATGAATAAATTCAACTTAAATTTGGAAAAGTGCAAGATTATGAGCTTCTCCAGGAAAAAATCAGTTATTCTTCATCAATATCTTATTGGTAATCACCAGCTAGAACGAGTTATGACATTTAAAGATTTGGGTGTTGTCCTGGACCATCAATTGAATTTCCGAGACCATATTAATTTAACAGTAGCTAAGTTTATTTCTCTACTTGGCTTTATTCGTCGTATCAAAAAAGATTTTCGTAATCCACAATCAATTAAAACTTTGTATTGTTCCATTGTTCAGTCTAATTTGGAATACGCGTCGATTATTTGGGACCCTGCTAACAATATTTATATCGATAGAATTGAACGAATACAGAAGCAATTTATTATTTACTATCTTCATAAATTGAATTGGCCATTTGATCCGAATCTTCCAATGTGGCTGAATAAAAAGAATTTGCGATCCTACGGTGACCGCTGTAGAATTGCTGATTTGGATTCATTGCTTGTAAGACGTAGATGTGCTGCTTCAACATTCATCGCTGATCTGCTTAACAGTTCGATTGACTTTCCTAAACTACTTGCAAAGATTGATATTCGTGTGCCCTGTAAACCTACTCGGATTAGGAATTTTATTTATTTGCCGACATTTAAATCTAATTACGCACATAATGCTCCGGTCCCGGCGATTTGTCGACAATTTAATTGTAATTTTGATGTGTTTGATTTTAATTATTTCTAAATGTTCTTTTAAAAAATTAATAAAAACTAAATTGTAAAGTTGAAAAATAAAATTGTAATCAAAAAAGGATTTTTATCCCGTTGATGGTAAATAAATAAATAAATTATTAACAGTGGCTCTTTAATTCATTTTATTTCCCATCGATGATTGACCACCACATCATGTACCAACCGTATCAAAGCCAATTTATACGAAGAATGACCCCAAAATCAAATTACGAATTTTATTCATTTAGCTTGAGCAATTTTTCCTTGACCCTACAATCTTGAAAGTTGGTTTCCCGCAAGGTTCTGGGTTGGGCCCTTTGCTCGATTTGATTTTATTAATTCTATCTTTAGATTGAAATTAAACAATAATAGGACTGGGTTTGCTGATCATTTAGATTTAGCTTATGTTGCTGAATGTTCGATTGACATAGTATCTATAATTAATTCTGCACTTTACGTATTACATATATGGTTCGATAAACACTGCTTAATTCTTATGGAAAAGACAAACTCAGCTTTAATTTTGAATTAGTTATATCAGGTGCAGGTAAAGCCAAAACTGGAATATGGTTTATCATGTTGGAATGGGTGCTATACAAATACTTTAAAGTCATTATTTTTTCATTAGAAAATAATTTTAACCTACTTATCTTTTATTTAAGTTTAATAAAACAACATTTTGCTGTTGCAACACTAGTGCAAGGTTTCAAGAATTTTTTTTAATTGGAGTAGTCATCGTAGCATAACGTTTGTTGATCACTATAACCTATGTGGGAACCATTAACAACTTCCCAATATTCCAAAATTTAATAATGATCACTTCCGCCGCCAGTTTCTCGCGGCGAAGTTAAAAAATAGCTACTTGAAACCTTGAAATTTTTTTTTGTATCGTGTTGTTACGTAAATTAATTCCAATTTATTATGGAAACGTATAAAATTTGGAAATGAGGCATAAACAATTAGGTCGAAACCCCACAAAACAGTGAATTACCGTATCGTCTGAAAAAAAAAGGAATTTAGGTCTAATAATATTTTAAATATGATAGATGGGGTCTGGAAATTCAGTGCAGGACAGGTATAAAATTCTAGAAAATTGGGGTATTTACCGACAGGTAGAGCAGCGATGTGTCACAAATGTAATGCTTCAATATTCCCTCTAAAAAAACCATCTCTCTAACTATTCGGGCTAATTTCCTTAGCGTAAAGTTTGTTTCACGAATCCCGCGGGGTACGTATTTATGTCCATGAATAGCTTAATTGTTTTCCAATTGAACTGCTAAAGTATAGAGAACAAGAAACAAACAATTTAAATGACAAATTTCCAAATTTCGGAACGTATAAATTCATAGCGTTTGACATTTAAATAAGCGACTTTTGATTACTCTGAGGATGAAACGCCGCAGAAGTCAAACAGAAACGTTATTTCTAAATAGTTATTATAATGTGCCATGGAATTGTTAAAAAATGTTAAGGGGCTTCGTAAAATTTGCTAATGCTATATGGTTGATTCCTATATACAGGGTGAGTTTTAAAAAAAATACCAGGTTTTATCTCGAGAACGGTGCTAGATAAGAGAAAATTGTTTATAATGAAAGTTGTTAAGTGTCGAGAGGGACGTCGGATGGTGACCTTCAATTCGATCTTAACTTCGACCTTCAAGTTCATTTGTAGATCAAATTGAATTTTTTAAATAGAAATAACTATTTTTGACCCCGGATTCGGAAATATCGCAAAATTATATGTTCAGATAGGAACTTGAGGCTCTTCTTTTGAATTACTTTTAGATGTTAATTCAACGACAAATTACTAAATAATAAGAAATAATCAACAAATAATGAATTTTAATGCGGTATGACTTAATTTAAAGTTGTTGAAACCACGACCTAAAGTATCAAGTTAGTATTGTCTTGGTGTATTTCCCATTCAAATTCATTATTTCTCAAGTTCCTATCTGAACATATAATTTTGCAATCTTTCCGAATCCGGGTCAAAAATAGCTATTTCTATTTAAAAAATTCAATTTGACCTTAAAATGACCTTGAAGGTCGAAGTCAAGATCGAATTGAACATCACTATCCGACGTCCCTCTCCACACTGAACAACTTTCATTTTAAGTAATTTTCTCCTATCTAGCACCGTTCTCGAGACAAAAGCCTGGCATTTTTTAAAAGATTCACCCTGTATATACACATAGATAGGAAAATATAAGGGTAATAAGTTAGCAGCTCCACTAGTATTAACAATGTTTGAGAAAACTGCCTTCAACGTCAAGTACACTGTTTATTGACTCATCCTGTATTACTAAAACTATGTTAGTACTTCATACGTAAATTATTCTATCTGATATGGCTGTGAATGAATAATTAATGGGCAACAATCTATAAATCAGAATAAAAGTAACAACTTTAAGCTTTTAAGTCCCGCAGACTCTTTAGTCTTTCCACATTTGAATCTTAATGTTACGTTAATTGAAGAAATGTAGTGGGTAAAAAAACTTTACATGTTAATTATTACAGCATCTCATTTAAAAAGCACCAGAAGAACGTACAAAAAGCACAAACGGTATTTCAACAATTTTTCTGCTTCTTCTCTCATTTCCGGAAATTTCTGAATTGCATGTTAATTATTTAGGTTTTCATTAAAAATGAAGATAAGACAAAAAAAAAATAAAAAAATGAATCGAAACCAATTACTGTATACCTTCTACTTATGTAACATCGTTTATATGCTATGCAATTTTCCAAATGAAACTTAATTAACTCCATTATTTTAATGGACACAAAAACTAACGAATATAAAATTTGTATGGAATAAAAAATTGATTTTTCTTTGCTGATGCTTCCTATTTAATTTGCATGAAACGTGCAAAATGAATTTCCACCCCAATATTTTCATTGCATCTTTATCTTAAATCAAATTAATAAATTATTTATATATTTTTGCTGCTGCGCTCTCTTAATTTTAATATCAATTTAATTTAAATTAATTATAATTTATATATATAAACAGAAAATGTAGAATCATGAATTTTTATTTTTGTTAATTAATTACCTTGTATGTACCAAGATGTTCGACTACACACGGTAAATTTGCATCACGTCCTACTGCTACGGTTACGTTTGGTATTGGAGATGAAAATCTTGGTTCATCCATCATAACTGGAAATAGAAATGGAAATGTTTTTGAATATACAATTTATTTAAGAAATTTTTATTTATTTTATTATCAGCTGAGGTAAATTATTTAAAATGTGACGCCATTAGTAAATCTTCCCTTTGGTGCAGCAATTTCTTCTAGCTAATATTGCTCCGAGTATAGGATTTGTTTAAAGTAAAATTATGGTTTGCCGGTTAGTTACCAGAGCAAGCAACTTTACCACACCGTTTATGTTACTAAACCTTTGTAAGCTATGTTTACACCCCCACCCCTTTCCGCCATCTGTTTCTTTCTGCTTTTCGTTGTAATATTTTCTGGAGCTCAGCTCCCTGAACTTCCGCTTTCCGTCCCTTGAAAAAATGTTTTTGCAAAAACACATCGTTGACTACTAAACTCAGTTCTGTTCGATAATAGTCCGTTTTTGAGGATATCGGTGGGAAATGCGAAATTTAAAAAAATATTCAACCTAACATCCAAATTTGCAAGGTTTTCCTGCACCAAAACTAGAAGTGTCCAAGTTGAGTTGAGAAAAATTTAAGATTTTCTTGTGTACCTAGGTTAAAACCTTTATAATGTTACATTTCGAAATATTATCTATACGAGTGACTTACAAATGTGACGAAATCGATGTATAACTTCAACAATTCTATGTAGATTTAGCACCTTAGTAAGAAAATTCACTGTTATGGTGCTGGAAAGAACCTCAAGACCTCCAACAACAAAAAGCCTGAAAAAATGTACGGGGAAATCTCACAACAACAAACAACGACGGAATGTAAAAAATTTGTCCGTTGAAACGAGGTGTCCGTCAAAGTGAGGTTTAAAAATTTTATGGTCAACAGATTTAAAAATTAAAATTAATAGATTACTTATGTACATTTGACGAGTACATAAATGAGAAAATAAAAATAAAATTAATTTTGTTTAATTCATCTATTTACAATAGGCAAAACGAAAGTTATAGTGAGGTTTCACTGTATTAATTAATTAATATTTAAATTCTCCTAATCTCTCTAGATCAACATCTTTTTAACGGCACCTCTTTCGACAACTGCAAGTAATAAACATTTATTTCACCCACTAGCGCCATAACGAAGATTTTATAAACCTTACTGTCAGAAGTAAAACGGTAGCATTCTTAACAACCTTTTCCTGACAGCTTCATATCTCGACCGTTTCGAGCGATATGTGGAGGTAACCAAACATTAACGACTACGAATTGGAGAAAACCGTCATATTAGTGCTTTTTCCGGTTTAATCATAAAATAAATTAGTACAGACATACTGCTGCCATCAAAATTCGATTCCTCCCTCACTCGGTGTGAAATTTCTGGCAAAATTTGTCACAAAGAATTTTGACGAAGCTGGGAGCTGGGAATTTAAAATTTATAAAAAAAGTTACCCAACAGGGTCTGCTTGACGTGGCTTATAATGGTCATCGTGGAGTCATACACCCGACCGGTCCCAAACTACAGGAAGAGCTGGCCGATATATTACTGCGTTGGCGAAAACATAAAGTTATGAATGAAGTATGGATTAATAAAAAAGACCGAGACTACTAACGAATATTAAGGGAAAGTAATCCTGCCCAGCCAATAAAAGCTTGACGATTAAACACGGTAACATATGGAACTACCGCAGGGAGCTATCTAGCAGTAAGAGCTGTATTACAACAAGCCCAGGAAGGAGCCAATACACATCCTACAGCAGCTAACATAGGTGACCTGCTCACAGGGGTAGACAGTGTCGAGAAAGCATTAATAGCGCTACAACAACTAAGAGAGCTCACAGTCCAAGGTGGATTTCAGTTAAGAAAATGGGCATCCATCACGCCCGAAATAACAAGCCAGATACCCCAAGAACAACGAGCCGACGGGAACATTCAAATCAAACTAAACGATTGCATTAAAACTCTGGGGATTTTATACAACCCCCAAACAGATTTTTTTGAATTCGATACAGCCCGCTTGCAGTTCACTAACAACCAGCCCACAAAACACTCAATGCTATCTGAGTCATCAAAGTTATTCGACCCTGTAGGATTGCTGTTACCCATGGCCAAAATTATGATGCAGGAAGTACGAATAACCGGAATAAACTGGGATGAACAATTACTAGAGAAGATATGAACCAAATGGCTAAATTACAAAGATGAACTAAGTGAAATTTCAAATATAAGAATACCGAGGTGGGTGAACACAAGAACAATAGGACGAAAGGAACTGTTCGGATTTGCTGATGCTTCAGATTACGCTGCGCTGCGTCTGTCTATTGCCGCACCATAGGCGCCTCTGGCGAAGTAACAACTCAGCTGCTAATATCCAAAACACGAGTTGCTCCAATAAAAACAAAGCTATCAATCCCCCGCCTCGAACTAAATGCAGCTGTATTACTAGCAAAGGTAATAAAACATGTACAAAATATCATGCAACATCAGGACATGAAAACATATACATGGTCCGATTCAACTATCACTTGCTGGATCAAGGGCGACCCAAACCGGTTTAAAACATTCGTTTCAGATAGAATATCAAGCATCAAGAAAATATTACCGTCAACGACATGGCAACATGTGAAATCTCAAGAACTCATCAACAACAACACCTAAGAAACTCATCAACAACAAATTATGGTGGTACGCACCAGAGTTCCTGGGAACAACCACATCGCAATGGGAGACAGCCCTGGCCCACAATTCGGAAGACAACCTACCAGAAGAACAGCAGCAGGTGCAACCAGAGCTGGAAGAGAAAGTAGGGCTAGTGACCGTTATAAAGGAAATACACCCTCTCTCAGAAGTATTTAACATACATAAAAAAAATCTAAGAAGCTACACAAGAGTAGTAAACTATTATCACTAAACCCTGTGTATGATGACAAAGGGATACTACGCATAATGGGGCGTTTGCAAAACTCAAACCTATCCATCGATAGCAAACAACCCATAATTCTAAGCAAAAACAACATAATCACACAAAGGATCATCGAGGAGGGCCACAACAAGACGTTCCATGGCGGCACACAATTGACTGCGATGAGACAAGTAATTAAAAAATGTATAACTTGTTTTCGGCACAAACAAGCCAACATGGAACAATTGATGGGCAGATTACCACTATGAACAGTGAGGCCGGGAAGACCGTTTTCAAAAACGGGAATTGACTACGTTCGCCCAATCCAACTAAGAACTACCTAGGGACGAGGAAATAAGGCATACAAGGGATACCTCGCACTATTTGTATGCACGGTGACAAATGCCATCCATATTGAATTAATGAGCAATTTAACAACAGAAGAATTCATTGCTGCATGTAAGCGGCTCATATCCAGACGAGGATTATGCACAGATATATACTCCGATAATGAGACATATTTTATTGGAGCTAACGCCAAGATAAAAAAATGTTACTATACGGTCATGACGTCACTACCAGGCGACATAGCAGCCATGCTGGCCAGTGAGGGAACAAACTGGCACTTTATATCACCTCATACCCCTCACTTCGGAGGGCTATGGGAAGATGGAAAGCCAGGATAAAATCGGTGAAATTTCACCTCAAAAGTGTGATAGGGGAAACAACCCTCACGTTTGAAGAACTATACACCGTCGTCACTCAAATCGAAGTTGTGCTCACTTCTCGATCTTTAACTCCGCTCACCAACGACGCCTCGGACTTAACAGCATTGACACCAGGCCACTTTTTAATCAGGGACTCTCTCAAGGCACTACCATGCACCGACATCGATGAAACAACACTAAGAACAAGATGGCACATGGTAGCAAAAAAGGTACAAGATTTCTGGAAGTGGTGGTCATCAGATTATCAACGAAACAAGTGGACATCCGTTCAACCCAATTAAATGACAAATGATCTAGTTCTATTAAAAGATGAGCAACAAAATGCCACGCGATGGAGGTTAGGAGGGGTTATCTATTTATTTATTTATTTATTTTATTTTATTTACATAAATTTTGCATTAGCGACCACCCACCCCAATTACATAATCTATTTTGAGCAGGAGCTCATTCATAACAGATTAAAGAACTAAGGTGAGGTGGTTTAACAAATTATTAAATTAAATGAAAAAAGAAAACTACGGCTTCATAGCTCACGATCATCTACACTCCAGTCGTTCACATTCACCCGTTAAAGTTTAATGCTTTTCTGGTGTAACTTTGCTTCCGTGTAAGGCATCACTTGCTGGAATAATACTTTATATCTTCAAAAACATGCGACTTGCCTACGTGGTTGAATCATTTGTGGATTTCATTCTACATATAATCAAATGTTGGCATACGTAATTATAATGCATATAAAATAAATATTTTTTGTAGAAAATAAAAACTATCGACTGCTTGACTCGAAAATCAAAGTCTCTTTCACGACGGAACAGATGATTTAGTGTGAGCAGCCACAGTCAAATGTAAGGACGCAATGTACAAGCGGCAAATAACGAAGCTATGCAAACTACCAATTGAAGATCGATCTGAGAAAACAATGCCAATACAACCAACTCAACTGGCGTCAGATGTAACACTCAAGAATAATACGCCGAGCTCCAATCCGAACCATAGCGCCACACCTAGCCAATAACCAAACAGGCGAGCCAAAACCATAGGAAAACTGAATCCTCTAGCAATAACAATGCTATCAGTCTGCTGTCCACTGGGATTCGCAAAAGCCAGCATCCAAGTAAACCCGTTCAATCAGTCCACCGACATATATTTCGAGAGACTGGGCAAACTAGAAATTGTGGCCATGGAGTGGACTCTAGTAATTCAGTACAACATGAGCAGCTACTGGGACGAAATCAAAAACATCAAACTAGCTCACGAAGAACTACAGGCAATTTGGAGATAGCTGCCTAAGCTGAATTGTAATATTCTAAATCAACTAAAATGTTAAATTTATTTAATACATTGAACCAGCTAATACGACCCCTTTCTAATCGGATCAATTTCAATTCGTGCCACTAGTTACAAGTTACAAAACGTTGTTCATAGAAATTTTTCTCTGTAATCGGACCTAAGGACCCACTTATTTACTTTGATTTTGTTTTTTCACCTTTGAATAGGACCTTTAAAGATGAACATTTTTAACATGAACATGTGTGTAGTTTTTGTTTTCTTATTAGTATAACGATATTTTTATTAAATTCGTTTTGATGTATAAAATATGATTACTTATTCAGATTACATCAAGGTTAAGGACGTTATGGTCCTAATTTATATAGAATTTAATTAAAGTGTGCTGAAAGCGATAAACTACCGCAGCGGAAACCAGCTACAAAAATTCAAAATTAGCAAAACTGAAAGAAGTGCAAAGAATTTTGGGTAATAAATCGAAAATTCTACAAACCGTTGATATTTTTGGATTGTTAAAACAACGTGTGGCATCGTGGACCAATTATGGTAAACTTGACGATCTTTTATTTAAATGGTGCACAATGGATCGATCTAAAAATGTTCCCGACGTTCACTACATTTAAAAAATGAAAAGTCATTTGAAGGTACAACAAAAAAGCGTGGAGAACATCTGTGATTTTTGAGGAATGGATTGATAATTTTAATAAAAATATGGCGAAACAGAACCGAGAAGTAGTGATCTTTTTGGAAAATGCACCGTTCCAAAATGCCAGTTTTTTTCCGCCCAATACTACATCAGCATTGTAGCAGTTAGATCAGGGTATATATACGAAGCGTAAAAGTGAATCACCATAAGCGTTTAATGAATCGTCTGCTCACGGCAATCGATGATGCTATACTGACAGAGCAACTGTCAAAGCAAATAACTTCCCACTGCGTGGAAAAATACCACTCCTGAAACTATAGCAAACTGTTTTCATACGCTGGGTTTAAGGATCCTGTTGCTGAACGTGATGTTGAGATTATCCAGGAACCTGATCAACTTGAATTTGGGAGCGAGTTTTTAGGGTTTGAAGAAAATGTTCTTTAAGAATTATCAGAAGACTGGTAGAACCAATTTTTCGCAACATTACACAATCGAGATGTTAAAAATGAAGAAATTGCTGAAAGTTCGTCGTCTGATGGCGATGATTTATCTCAAAAATCACATTGAATTATCATTACCTAGACTAAAGCTCAAGCGTATTTAAAAGAGCCAAAGGATTATGCCAGTGAAAAGGGCCTTAACGAAATGTTTTTTCATCTAAAAAAATCAGAAGAGGAGCCAGTTGAAAAAGAGGTTGCCTTAAAAACCATTAAAGCTCCAATTATCGCTTATTTTTAATAACCAAATAGTTACAAATATGCTGAAAATCTGGTAGATTGATGGACAGCATTTCGTAGCGCACTAGCAATTTATCCAAGATTTTCATCCCAATTTCGATTAACATTGTGGACGAATGTGTGAATTGTTGCTAGAATGGATCGAATTCCGCTCTATTTACAATTTCATTCACAATTTATTCTTATTTTTACGGTCGTATTAGTTCAAAGTTTGACGATGTCAGACAACGAGCAGGGAATGGCCTCCCCACAAGTCAAAGGCGAGGTTGTGGCCACCACTCGTACAATAAAATTGCAGCATTTCTGGTTGGACAATACCAGAAACTGGTTTAATATGGCAGAACTCCAATACCGAATCACCGGCATAAAATTGGACAAAGAAAAATTCGTTAGTCTATTGTCGGCCCTGTCTCCCCAAACTTGCGAGGTCGTCTCAGACATTATGGCGAATCCGCCGACCGAGAATCTATACAAAACAGTGATATCAGCTCTTCTCGCCCGCTTAACGCCATCAGACGAAGCCAAACTCGAAGCTCTATTATCGCAACAAAACTTAGGAGACATGCGACCTTCCGAAGCACTTCGCCATATACAACAGTTAGCTGGAACTCAAGTCAGTACAAAAATCCTCAAATCACTATGGGTGCACAGATTACCTGAAGTAATCAAAATAGCGTTGTTGACACAGCCTGAAACAACAAGTCTTAATGAGCTGGCTGTCACCGCTGACAAATTGCACGCCGCATTATCATCTACAAGTCAAAATATTTCCGCGTTAACACGCCAATCACGCTCCACCGTCCGTGCGGATTCCGGTCGATAGCCAACTGCGAGCACATCTCAGAGTGCCACAATCGAGGATCGCCTCGCTAAACTCGAAGCACAACTGAACAATTTGTCAAACAGCAACAGCCGCAGTCATTCAAGGGGTCGACAACAATTTCAATCAGGATACAACCGTGCAATTTTAAAGCATCATCCACGTCGAGCATGGATGTCGATTCAGATCCAAAAAACGAGTCAAACAACGGGTAGAGACGACATTGTCCAACACCCAGAAAGTAGGTCGATTATTCATTCTCGACCATAAAAACCAACTTACATTTCTTATAGACACTGGCGCTGACCTTTCGGTCATTCCAGCACATTATTACAGGGGCGCGTTTTCATTCATCAAACGTGACCCCGATCTAGTCTTATTGGCAGCCAATAACACCACAATTTTCACTTACGGCACAAAATTGCTACAAGTGGACATCGGACTGAAGAGAACCTTCACCCATGCTTTAATTTTAGCTGACGTGCTAAACGGCTGGTTGATTTAGCGACTAAGCTGTCAATCAATGCCACAATGGTTCGGGATAACACTCCAACTCCGATTCATTATTCGGTCAACTACAGTTATGCCACTCTGCTGAAGAATTTCCCATCACTTACATCAGAGCCGAACTACAACTCACCAGTTCAACACAATGTAGTCCATCATATTGCCACAGCAGGCCATCTGCCAGTGTCAAGACCACGTCGACTAGATCAAGTGAGACATTAGGCCGCTCTAACAGAATTCCAGCACATGGTGGAATGAGGGATTTGCAGGCCATCCGCATCTCCCGTCTCTTGTCCACTTCACATGGTGAAGAAAAAAGATCAAGATTGGAGACCATGTGGGGATTATCGGCGTTTAAACACAGTGACAACACCGGATCGCTACCCGATATCTCACATCCCGATACCTCCAACTTCTCCATGTACTTGAATGGATGCGAAGTTTTCTCCAAAATTGATCTAGTCAGAGTTTATCATTTAATTCCCATCGCACCTGAAGACGTTCATAAAACCGCAATCACAACACCGTTTCATGAACGAAGTCGTACGTGACTTGGACTTCGTTTTCGTTTACATTGACGACATTCTTGTAGCATCAAAATCTGAGGAACAACACAAACTGCACTTGGAACAACTCTTCCACAGACTAACACAGTTTGACGTGCATATCAAAGCTCAAAGTGCGTTTTTGGCGTATCCACTCTTGACTTCCTCAGCCACAAGATAACACCTAACGGTATTCTGCCATCTGAAGAATGAATTAATGCCATTAGGGATTTTTTTTTTCAATGAAAAGTATACAGCGATTTGTCGGCATGGTAAATTACTACCACCGATTCATACCAAAACTCGCTCAAACACTCGCACCAATTCACAGCCACTTGGCAGCATTACTCAAAATAAGCCCAAGACAGCCAAGAATTTCACTTGGCCTGACAAATGTCAACAAGCATTCACGTCACTAAAAGCTGAATTGGCCCAGATAACACTTCTGGCACACCCACTGAGCGACTCAAAGCTCAGCATAACCACTGACACATCAAACACTGCTGTCGGTGCTGTACTACAACAGTACAATAACGAGTGTTGGGAACTCTCGGATGCCGAAAAGAAATATAGTATTCCGCATTCGATCGAGAATTACTCGCAATTTATCTAGCAGTCAAGCACTTTAGATATTTTGTCGAAGGTCGGGATTTCACAGTATACACCGATCATAAACCTCTGACACGAGCAATTCAGTCTAAAACTGAACGTAATCCGAGGCAATCTCGCCACCTGGATTACATTAGTCAATTTATCACGGACATTCAGCATGTTCACGGATACGACAAAGTGGTTGCAGATACACTATCGTGCACAACAGACAATGAAATGGCCACAGTCGAGACACACATCGACTTACAAACAATCGAAAACGCACAAAAAGCAGACCTAGAACTTCAGAATTTACTTTCTGGTTCCGAATGTCACACTAGTTCTTCAATGAAACTAGGGCTTTTCAAACTACCTGGCCTCGAAATAGTCCGCGAAATCGCAGGTGGAAACAATCGCCCATACATCGCAGACTCACTACGTCGCACCGTATTCAATACACTACACAACCTTTCACATCATGGAGTCCGTGCAACTCGTAAATTGATTACAGCTCGCTACTTTTGGCCCAGCATAAACAAAGACGTATGCAATTGGGCTCAGTCTTGTTTATCCTGCCAACATGCTAAAGTTCAACCGTAAAGTTCACACAAAATCACCCCATGGACAATTTGAAATTCCGCCTGGTCGACTTGAGCATATCCATATAGACATCGTAGGACCTCTTCCGCCATCTAATGGGTACTCAACATTTACTCACTTGTGTCGATCGCTTCACTCGCTGGCCCGAAGCATACTGCATGACCAACATATCAGCTGCAACCACAGCAAACACATTTGTCAACAACTACGTATCACGATTCGGCGTACCCCTTAACATCACAACAGACCATGAACGCAAACTGATATAATTAGGAAGTCGTCTAGGGTTTCTGAGAATTGTATAAGCCGGAAGGCATTACACAGAATTGGAGTAACGGTCTTTTCAATACCATGCGGACAGTTTTCTATCTTTAGGTCTTTTTGAATCTATAGGGAAGTATATTCTTCCCGGGGTTAGTCTCTAGAACCATCGGTGAGCTCCAAGCTTGCTTGGCGGGTGAGACTGAATAATGTCTTTGTTTTATTGGACGATTAACTCCTACATCAATGTAATGACCAATTACTGATGTCTTACCTAATCTGTTTTTGGAGAACAATGGAAATAAGTGTTTTATAATTTCGAGCTCAAGTTCTAATTCTGGCGTTACTTTTGATAATTTCCGAAACAATTGCTCGCGCAAGGTGGAATGCTTGCCAAAAATTCATAAATATCTAAAGAAGAGGCAAGATAAAATCTAATAGTTTTTGTCAATCCATTAAAGTAAATCTCAGAATTTTGTTAAAAGTACCATCGACTGTCTTAGCCCCGGAAGATATTTTACGAAAAGATTTCCCAGCTCTTTCTAGTATAACTTCAGACCCTCTACCCATGGTAAAAAAAAACACAGCAGACAGTGTTGACGTTAAGACAAACCGATGCATGATAATTCGACTCGGCAACAATTGGGACATAACAACCTGAAAACCAGAAAAATCAACAATCAGCTAAATTTTCAATTTAATCTATAAGAAATCAGTTCAAGCCGGGTATCCGCCATAAAATCACCAAAGAAATAAAATTAAGTCACATAAACACTTGACTGCTAGGAAGAAAAACGCAATAAAAAATCTGAGTGTTAATGATTTTCATTGAAATAATAACAATTCAATTTAGAAATATATTCGCAAACGCTAAACTTTGACAGTTGGTAACGCTTGTGCCTTCAATTTAGAATTCTTCCGATTTATCGTAATATTCAACCCGCTGGCCAAAAAATCAATAAAATTAAGCCAACTCGTACGCTACTACCACTTAAATCTCTTGCAAAATTCTAAAACATTATAAGAGTAGTTTCCCATTTCGGTAAAAAATACTACTTCTTCCCGTGTGCACCAATGGAATTTCGAGAATTTAATAAATCACAAAAATATCTTCAGTTATATCAACACAAGCAATCAGGCACACATTTTATCTAAATCCCTGCATATTCCTAAATGTCACAACCTTATACGAGTCAATATACATATGTACAGTATTGAACATATATAAAAATGAAACTTCTGTGTTCTGCCATCTTATGTTTGTGAGTTATGTATTAATCCAATTAATAGTAAATTTGTCACATCTGATCTACGAAATGATTCTGTGATAATAATACTCCTATATTGTGTACAAAGATAGTATTTTTTTCTTCTTCTTCTTCTTCTTAGTGTCAGATTCGTCTTCTTATTATTATTTTCAATTCACTATATGTTTTTAAGATTAAATTTTGTTTTTGTTTAAATCACAAGATAAAATCGAAAAAATGTACTCGACTAAAAATAAATAAACTCACCGTGTATATTGTCGGATCGAACGAGAGATGAAGAAAGAAAAGTTTTGAGGAAAAATCTTTATTTTTATCCAATGATCCATAAATACTAAAAGCTTTTTGTATCAAGATTTTTTTTTTTGTTACTTTTCTTGAGATAAAAATGAAAATAACAATAAAAATAAGAACTTTAACTAAATTGGTTTTCAATTACAATTACGTTTTTTGGATAATGCTTTAGTAGTATATCGAGTCGAACTGTTTACGTCTTACTTGTACGTCGAAAAAGATGATTGTGTTGTGAAATTTATTTTTGTATTACGAAATTGTCTGAGTGGTATGTTTGTGTGTACATTTGTTCGATCTTCATCTTAAGCTTTACAGCTTGAAATTTATTTATTTAATAGTGTTAAGGTCTCATAATTTGTCTTTACATATGTATTATTTTAGAAATAGTATTGTTTCGTCTACATTAAATTATCTCTCACCGAAAGTTGAGTGAATTTACCATTTAGCACCATTTTGGTAGACAACTTCTTGTTCATTACCCCCTGTCCCTGTAAAATTTCTGTGATTTTTGGCTAAAATACGGATGTAAATATTTTTCACTCGTCTTTTTAAACCAATTTTACAGTTCTGCAGTAAACGAAGCAAATGAATTGTGCAAGATTATGAATCATGACTAGGCTTAGGATTTTTAAGTTCTAAAAAATCAAAAATATGTTCCTAAAACATATAACTAAAATTGCAAAATATGTGGTAAAATGTATGATTAAAGAAGAATTCTGCCCTCACTAAACATAAAATTTTGCTCAAATCGATTTTTTAATTCAAACCTAATCTTTAATTTTTCTCTTGCCAGTCCAATTCGAAATACAAACTTACCTTTAAACTAAAAACAATATTACAGTTATGTTTTTGCTCAAGTCCAAATTACTATTCAAATTCAATTTCTACTAACATTTTTTTAAATTACGGCTTTAAGTTCAAATATTTCGATACTTATTCAGATTTCTGTTCAAAATTCTGATACAAATTTAATCAACCTTTTGATTCAAACTAGAGTTTTAAATTCAACTTTAACTAAGGATTTCTAATAACACTCAGTTAAATTCTCAATAAATTTCTTAAATCCACTTGCAACTATAGCTGAAGTTGTATTCCAAATTTCTAATCAAAAGCATATTTAGACAAATCTAGGTTGGAATTTTTACTTAATTTATAAACAAAATATTACAAAATTTCTAGTTTAATTGCACCCATAATTTTGCGTTAATTAAATTTGGAAATCAAGCTCGTTTTATAAATATTTTTTAATCTCGATTGGATTGAAATTGAATTTTTAGTCTAAACTTTGTTCAAATCTTGTCTTACCCCGTTCTTAATAAAAATTTTACTCGAATAATTAACTAAATTTTTAAAATTCACACAAACTGTTATTAAAGGCAGTCAGTTAAACTCTATTTCTAATGTATGTAAGTTCCTACTTCTATGATAAAACAAAATTCTTTCAGATTTTTGCTGGATTACTGATTTTCTAGTTGAACTAAAAAATTTGTTGAAATCGTGTCTACAATTTAAGCTCAGTCACTCACATAAAGAGCATTAAATATTTTGCTAAAATTGTTTTTGAAAATATGTTTCCCAAATGCAAAATACAAGAAGACAATTTCTACTTAAAATTTCACTCAAATTCATTATATCTGGTTTAGAATTCAAACTTATTTTCTCTCTTTATTCTCTTAATCAATTTCCTCTGTCGAATGCAGTTGACAAATTTAGGCTAGATTTATGTTCAAAATGCCATTTATCATTTTGTTCAACTTCAAGAAGTGCTTGGAACTAAATTTCTGACTAAAAATCTTAATTTTTTTCGAATCGATTTTGACTTTAAACTAAGTTACTAGAGTGCATATACCATTCACATATTACAAAGAAAATTACAATAACCAATTAGCAGAATACCTAAATATTTGTTAAAACTTTGTTAAAACTATAAATTTCACTCAAGTTTTGATTCAATGAGCGTGATCAAAATCACAATTAACAAACATTGTAGTATACGGTTTGGAAGTTTAACACAACTTCGGATTAAAATGTCCCTCACAGTTGATTCAAATCCAGATGGAATTGTAATCTAATTTTATTCTGGATGCAACCAAGGTTTTATTCGAATCCATAAAAACTATTTTCTTTTCTAGACTAATTTTTTGATCCAATTCAGGTTGGCTTCAAAATATGTATTTTTGTTTACCCTCGACATATCTTTTTTTTTTTGCTCCACCTAATTTGGGCTAATTTTTTTGTTTTCTAATTGAAAATCCACTCAGCAAACCTATTGTGCAATGTAAACCTATAAAATATTTCTCTCAAAATTTTGTGAAATCAAAATTGGAGTTGTAACCCAATTCCTATATATAATTTGACCAACGATTTTATTTGGTTTGGAAAGCCAAAATTATTTTTGTAAATTTAAATTCCTAATTCAAATTTCACTCAAAATTTCTAGACTAAATTCTAAGGAAATTTTGTTTCTTCCTAGAGATCAAATCTCGTATTGCAACTAAATTCTTACCTAACTGCAATTAAAATTATGTTTGAATCTAGTTTAGAACACCAAATTTACACTCAAATTTTTGCTCAAAACCAAGTAGAATGTCCTAATCAATTTCTAATATAAATTTACAAATCATTTTTTTGTGCCCCAAGTAACACTGTACAACGATTTGTACTATTTAAATTCCATGTAAAATGCAGCTAGTTTAATCCAAAAACATTTTCTTAATTTCTATTTTAAATTTAATTCAAAATATTAAAAGGTGTCGTGGTTCGAATAGTAACTCAATTAAAATTGTATCTGTTTAATTTCAAAATGAAAATTTATGAAAAACCACTAAACCACTCAATATTTAGTAATGATCTGGTTGGAATTTTTATTCCAAGATTGGAATTCAAACTTTATTTATAGCAAAGTTCTGCTGAAAACTGAGATTAGCTTATGATTCATATTAAACACAAGATGTTGTTCAAATCTAGTTTGTAATTCTAATTCAATTTTTAAATTTTTGGATCCAATTCCTCGAATTTTTGGATCCTTCTCGAGTTCCTACTCAAGAATTTATTTAATTACATTTGGAAATATAAACTCTCATTCAGATTTTTGCTCGAAATTCTGTTTTTATATACAAAATTCACAAACGTATGTTGACAAACAATACTTATGTTAACTTTCTCACGTAAATGGCACTCAATATTTTACTAAAATTCATGTTTGAATTCTGAGTTAATTTCATTTCTAAATTAAATTTAAAATTTTGCCTAATTATTCTACTTAAAATTTCATTCACAATCATTACGACCAATTTAGAATTGAAGCTAATTTTGTTATCTTTAAATTTTAATTTAATTTAATTTGTAATCAAATTTATAAACATATAAAAACTTGGAACTTTTCGGATTAAAAATTGGTTTTCGTTCGAGACCATTTTGAATAGGAATATAACATTAAAACTGTTGCCCAAGTGCATATGTAAATGGGGTAGAATTGCATTTGCAACGTTCTTATAGTTTAAGGAATTTCAACGCTTGTTTGATTCATTTAAATTCCTATGAATTCTTAATCAGATAAATGTCACGATGTGGATTATTTCATTTTTGAAAAAGGCACATACGTTAACGAATATAAACAACAATGACAAAGTCTGCTTTTCTAGAACAACTCCGGATCGTCAAATAATATGCAGTCAACTATTGAGATGTTTGACCTGGATGTAGCATTTTATGGTACACGATGCCTTTCCAATCCAACCAAAAACAGGTTTTTCTAACTCTAAAATTGTTTAATTACGTTTGGTATAATTAAATTAGTGTCAGATCCTGTGTCAAGTAAACAATTTATAGATTTATTGCCAAACGTAAATTTCACTATTCTCTCGCTTTCATACTGTACCGGAATAGATGCGGCAAAGAAGGTGTAAACCGATTTGGTGGTCTGGTATGGTGGTAATTTTTTTGGTTTATAATTTTTTTGTTTTAATGCTTGCTTTAGTCTACGATAGCTGGTTGGACAATTGAGAAAAATTAACCATTTTTTATATAACTTAATTTTTTAGGTTGGTAGTATTTTATGGTGCACTCCTTATTCTGCAGATGTCATAATGGTGATGTAAAGATAAATCATCGAACGCATTCATCATCGCACGCAAGCACTACGTCGTCTATTTTTATATTGGTTTGCTTGATGTGCCATTTACTTTTCTGTTGCAAATTCATCAAATATTCTAGGTTCCACCTCTTCCAAATGTCTTGGTTCATCTTGGCCACCTGGATAATTTGGAAAGCTTGACCTCTGCCATATTTTCCCTTGGAAGTTGTATTGTTGGCCGGCCAATCAGAAAATGACCTGGAGCAAGGTAGTCCAAGTCGTCGCAGGATAATACACAGATCGGTCTGGAATTTAATATGACCTCGATCTTGGAGAAGATTAGAAAAATATTTATTGTTTTTTCTTAGGAGTGAATACAGCTCGTATAGATGGTTTCGAGCTCAAATGAAGTTAGTTGCATTGTCGCTGTCAATCTCTGCACATATACCACTGCGGGCTGTGAATCTTCGCAATGCTCCCACATACGCATCTGTCGTCAAATCGGAGACTAGTTCGAGGTAACTGATTTTGTAGCTAAACATACGAATATACAAATGTAGCTTGTGTATGTTTTTTGCTTTCTCCCTCTGTATGTGTGTGATAATATCGGATCCGCATAATCGAATCCAACTTTATGGAATAGTCTAACCAATTCGACCCTGGGATTAGAAAGATCCCCCATGACTTGATTAGAATCCCGTGCAGAGTATTTTGTGCATTTTATACAACCATGGATAACCTTTCTGATTAGGCTTCTGCTTCGAATAATCCAATACCTTTGGCGTAGAGTTGACATCATCAATGTAGGACTAGCCTGTAAGAATTTTTCATGGTGTTCTCTTACAATAAGCTCTACCAGTCTTTCGTTTGAAGGTAGTATTGGCGGGTGTTTGACATCATATATAATTTCCGCATTTTTGATTCGCCCACCAACTCGTAGAATGAATGATTCGTCGTAAAAGGGTTGAAGGCATCTTATGTAGCTTGTTTTCGGTAGTTCCCTTTTAAATTTAAGAAGATTGATTTCAAACTGGAAATATTTGGATTGTATGTGTCGGATAATGGTCAATCTAGATTTTTGGAGTTCAGAGCAGAGGAGATGAGGTGTTAAGGAATTTTAGGTATTCGTTTTAATTTTAGGTTTATGTATCGCATTATGTAGGCCAAAATTCGCAATATTTTGGTGAAGTTGGATGATTTTGTAATTAGATCGACTAATATGTTTAGTGATAGAATTTGTGCGTGAAATGATTGATTTCGCAGGTCATCTGTTGTGGTCGGTAGATTCGCTATGTCTTTTGGCCAAGCTAATGGATCCTTAAGCCATTGAGGTCCATTCCACCATAAGCTAGCGTTGGCATAGTTGGCAGGATTTTCTTGCGAACACACATGTCTCCACAGCGAACGACTCATGTGTGATAAGATCTCACCAGTCCTATTCCCAATGAACGTGGTCCATTTTGTAGGTCCAGGCGTTAAATTGGCTGATGTTAAATGAGTTTGCTCAGAAGTAGCGCTCCGCAAAGTTCAAGACATGGGATTGAGATTGGTTTAACTGGAGCAACTTTGGTTTTGGCAGTCAGCAATCTTATACAGGAACTTCCATTCGGCATTTTAGTTTCAATGTATACGACCGCTGAATTTGCGTTTCTGGAGGCATCTGAGAATCCATGCAAAATTGCCTCGCAGTTAAACGTTGTGCCTATGTATTTGCCAATTTTAATGTTTTCGAGGTTAACTAGATTATGTCGAATTCTAGTCCATTCTGCCATTAGGTCATTTGGTAAATAATCATCCCAAGCTAAATTATTGATCCACAAGGTTTGAAAATATATCTTCGCTCTTACAACCGCCTGGCTTCTGAAAGTATTCCTCTCTTGGTGTTGGGAGGTTTTTTATTCAAGTTTACCTTGAATTTAAAATAATCAGCTTTAGGGTCCCAATATAAACCGAACATTTTCACTGAGTCAGAACCTTTTATTTGGAGAGTGCTATTTTGTTCGGTGAATAGTGACGATAAGGTTTTTAGAATGCTCTCGTCGTTTGTCAGCCATTTTCTCAGCTTAAAACCGAACTTTGACAGTATCATATCAATATCTGGCCCCAACTTCATTGCTTCTTGTGAAGTGTCGGCTCCTGACATCAAGTCGTCTACGTAAATACTTGTTTTTATTTGGTTTACCGCTTCCGGATATATCTCCTTATAATTTTCGGTTGTCTCATTAAGTGGTCGAGTCACTAGATATGTTGCACTGGCTGTACCGTACGTGACAGTACTAAGTTCGTAGATGCTAAATGGTTTACTAGGTGTGCTGTGTCATATTATTCTATGGTATTTGGTGTAGTCTGCTGCTACCCGGATTTATCTGAACATCTTCTATATATCACTTGTAAATGCAACCTTGGATTTTCGGAATCGCATTAGTATATCGTATAATGTGGATTGAAGGGTTGACCCTACTGCTAGGCAATCATTTAATGACACATCTGAACTTGTTTTGGCGGAGCCGTCAAATACAACTCTCAGTTTCGTGGTGCTGCTGGAGCACTTTATTACGCCATGGTGTGGTAGATAGTATCCCTTTTATAATATTTCAAGATCATATATTATTCTCATGTGTCCTAGCGATACATACTCCTTCATGAAGTCCTTGTACAGTATTGCAAATTCTTGGTCTTTGGTGAATTTCCTTTCAATGGAGTGCATTCTGTGAATTGCGGTTTGATAAGAGTCTCCTAATAGCGACGGTGATAGCTTGAATGGTAAGCGCACTTGAAATCGGCCAGTATTGTTGACCCGTTTGGCCTCCCGAAAGTAGTTTTCACAGTACTGCTCTTCTTGCGACAAAACATTACATGGAACTTCTGCTGTCTCTATTTCCCAAAACTGTTTTAATAAGTTGTCGAGGTTTTCATCTGGATTGCTCAATGTGGCTGTGGCTGATTGTCTTGGTTGGTTTTCATTTGATTTGGTGACAACTACCCATGCTAGTAGCGTGTTCTGCATGATTAATTGGTCGGTTATTATTTTACCGTCGGTTAGCTCTTCCAAAAAGATGTCTGCTCCAAGTATCATATCGACTTCCTCTCGTTTGTAGAAATATGGATCTGCTAATTCATACTGCTGTAGGAACTTCATATCTATTGGTTGTGATATTTCCGATTGGTTTGCCGTCAGCTTTGGTAATATTAGGGTATCAATTTGAATGTTTGGTTTCTCTTTGTTCCATGGTGAAATTTTTAATAATATTGACCCCTTTGTATAACTGTTCTTTGATGCTCCGATGCCTGTGATCGCAAACTTTGCGTTTCTCCTCTTCATATTCAATCTTGTTGTTGTTGATAAAAATATTGTAAATAAAAAATGGCGAATTTATATCAATTTCCGGTGGACGAAAATTATTTTATTCAAGAACAGGATTTTGTTTGTATTTTGAATAATGGTAAGTGAATTATTTTGAGTTTTGTAACCGTTTGTGTAAAACATATTTAAAATAATTTGTTTGGTTTTAGATGGCATCTTAGAAATGGTAAGAATCCACGATAAAATTTTGAGCCAAATGGAAGGAACGGGCTGTCTAATATTCATGAGGAATTACTGCCTCAGAAAAAAATACAGGATACCGTAGACGGCTCTCGTAATTTTTTAAAATTTATTTAGAACAAACATTTTTTTTTTTCAGATAAAATTTGTTGACTTATCTCGAATACACTCCGCGATCAACAATTTTATTTTAACCACCAACAATGCAAGTGAAAATTTTCAGCTCAACAACAACAATACCATAAGTACAAAGATGCTCAGAGACCAGGAAATTCTGGTGGCGTACCTGTATATTTCGATTTTTCATCCTCACGGTACTTTCCAATACCGCTACAGGACGACGATTTAATTGATAATGATCAAATTTCAATTGTTAAATCAGCAAAAAAAAGCTGCCGAATAGCCGTTGCTGAAGCAATTGGCGATTTTTGTAAAGAGAGTGCGAAAAGGCACAAAAAAAATTTGAAAAAATTGATATTGGAAATGAACTTACGGCAGTGGCAATTGGAACTATGCAGGAGCGGGAATTAGTGAACCACAAACAGTTATTGCTACAATTAATTAAAAAGCATTAGATTATAATTTTTTTTTAAATTTTTTAGTTTAGTATTAATGTAAATAATGTACATATAAAAAGTTAAATAAAAATTGAATATTGAAATATTAATTATGCCCAATGTTTTCGTAATATCATGGAATATTGTTAACGATAAACCTTCAGGCTCAGCAGCAGAGGTTAAATCTGTACCCGAAGTAATAAATGCATGTTCAGATATCTCTCCAGAACTACACAAATTACGAAAATATATGTCTGATATGATGGTTCTCCAAATTCAGTTCCAATTCCGATTGAATTGTTTGTGTTTCAACTTGAAACATTAGCATAGCCCATAAATTTATCAGAAGAATTGTTGTTTACGAAAATATGTTTTGTGCTAAACGAAAATCTTTATGATACTATTCCACGTGGATTATATTCCGGAAAGATTTAATTGACCAAATTTAAAGACTGAAGAAAAGAATTTGAACTACGTCGGTTAGTTAAATCTCACAAACAGCACAACAAGGAATCATTTTTAAACTTTCATAACGATGATTGGAGTTTAACATTACAATGTAAAAAGACATATACCGAAGAAGATCACACCGATCTGCTGAGATTAAATATGCAGCATGCTTTGCAGTTAAATTTAACTGATCGGACATTTGAAAATGAGCAAGATTTAATTAAGACTGCAACTGCCTGGGATACAACATGGGCACGTGTAGGCGTCAGTCTGGATTTCAGCATCACAACGCGACTATCAATTCATGAACTTCAAATAGAAAACTAGAGATTGGAAAAAGCATCCAGTTCGATTCAAGGAGATCACGAATTACTCCCTACAGATGTGTCATGGGCAATGGATTGTAATAATCAAGACGTCGCGCAGTTGAATATAAGTCTCTAAGGGTATTAATCCAAACTCTTTGACAGTTTGTTTTATTTGTAATGATCTTGGTGATTCGTTTCAAAATTGTCCTTTACAACGGAGCCGTTTTTGTTATAAGAGTGGTTATAAGGGAGTTATGGTCTTTGATTGTCCAACATATTCGGGAAACGCTCAACGGATGTATCGTGGGAATTTGAACACCCCGCGAATTGTAAGAATTGCCCAGATTCCGACGAAAGTTTATCATTCTTATTTGGAACTTCTTCGACAGAATACCAACAAAGGGAAGTCGAATCATAATTCTTTTGGGGCTTTCTTATCTTAATAGACCCAATTTTTTATTATTTCCACCAAATTCTAATAGTTTTTCAAGTCTTAAAAACCATTTACAACTTTCAAGCCAAACCGCCATCAACAATTGTCCCATAGTAACTAAATCAGAATTTACGCAAATGGATGTCTCATTAAATCTCCTAGTAAAATATTATTAAAATCCAGAATTAGAAATCTGCGCTCTAACATTTTCTCATCAGTAATTACAAATTATTCATCATATGGACGACCATGTGCCGATATTTTAATAAGCGGTCAATTGTATCACGAGTTATTGGACAGCGGAGCCACTGTCAGTATTTTGTGGGCTGGTTCTGAAGTATTTTTGAATGACCCAAAAACTACGACACATCATTTACCAGCCACTGTCTCTATCGCTAGAGAGTCACAGCGAGTATTTGGATTTATGCGTGTAAAAGAGACTTTCAAGCAGCAGTCACATCTAATTCGCTTATTCATTGTCCCTACATTGTCTACAATAACCACTATATCTCGGAATGGATTTCTGGAACAAATTCAGTATTCAAATTAATGTACAGTTAGTATGATCATTCGTTTAATTCTGGTTCATCTGTTTAAAATCTCAGTGAAATCGTTCCTAAAAATCATGATAACACAAGTCGTTACAAACAGCATTTACTATATCCAACTGATCAGGAAAAATTACGGCAAATAATTGAAAAATTTCACTCTTGTACGAAACTGGGTTTTGGTACACATTTGGTTCAACATCAGATTAAGCTTACAGAAGATATAACTCCATAAAGCAGCGATTTCATCCTGTATACAGGTTAATAAAGAGATAGAGCGGATGCTAAAGTTAAATGTCATTGAGGAATCTACCAGCGGTTGAAGCTCCCCGGTAGCACCAGTTCCCAAGAAAAATGGTCAGTGCTTAGATGCTTGACGTCTTAAAAATGTTACTCAAAAGGAAGCGTTTCCTTTGCCGTTAATTGAGCGTCTTATTTGTCGATTAGATTATACGCGTTACATATACAGTCTCGACCTCAAAGATGCCTTCTGGTAAATCCCTTTACATCCTGATTCTCGTGACAAATCTGCGTTTACTGTGCCTGGACAGCCATTATTCCAGTTTAAGGTAATGCCGTTTGGCTTGTGCAATGCACGTTAGACTTTTTTTAGCCATCTAATGCAGAAGGTGATCCCATATACATGCCATATGTATTATAGATAGCATCTGGTCGCAGGTACCATAACCAAAAATTGGATTTGGCGGATTGAGAGTAGTGTAAATAGTAGTAAATAGTGTCCAAATTTAACAAAACCCGTGACAATTTCGTGCTCAAAATAACCGAAAACCTCTGTAAAATGTAGATGGTTGGTTTGGTTACCTATATTTGTGAGGAAAGTGCTTTCGAGGTGTCAGATAGACCCTATTTTTTCGATTATTTGTACTTTAATTTTAATTTCCGTTTTATTCATAATCCTCTGTTGCCGTACATAAAACTCACACGTAAAATACAGTTTCCGCCATCTTGAACATTGATTTAACTGAAATACTATAATGTTTTGTAAAAAATATAAAATGCAGGTCGTTTTACACTATATATCTACTAGATACTTAAATATTTACTTAAAAAACCATTATTTTTAATGTAAACCATTTCTCTTATGCCAGCCGAAAGACATATTATTATAGAGTAAACCCAAATATAAAAATTAATCTTCCTCAAGTAAAAAAAAAAATCGTATCAATCTCTTACACTTCACGAACGAAAAAACAAAAAAATCGGATTCAGATGATACAACCACCATAAAATATAATTCCTAGACACTAAAACGAAATATATTGTGTCAGGTTAATCCGCATGCATTATTTGTCATTGTGTTTTATTTCAAAATGAGCCAAATACACCGTATATACGTCTGTATATAAATATCCTTAAGATATGACAGATTAATACTTGAGAAAAAAAAAAAAAATCATCCTTCTTATGTTATCCTAAACCGCATGTTCTATCTCTAAGTATATACCAACCAAAATATAAAAGCTTGTTGTGTACTAAAAAAGCTTAAATTATGTATGTTTAATACAGGAAACGTTTTTCGCATATCCCTTAAAGATTTTAGAGCACAAAATTGCAAAATGTCTGCATTTACAGAGAGAAATCGATTCAAAAAGAAAAAAATCTTAAAATATTTAAAACATCATCTTAAAATATACTTCTGTACATACATTTCGGTCAGACCAAATACACCTCTTTCTACATATAGTACAACGACAAAATGGCAAAAAAAAAAATCGATCAGTTTTTCATCTGATTTTCGACAAATTTTTCCTTGGATATGTACTCCTCTAATTTTATCCCGTTTTCTATTTTGTTTTTTATGTGCTTTTCATGTAGACAATACAATCCGGCGAAAACTTAAATACATTAAAAATTTAACATAATTTAATATTCATTGGTTTGGAAAATATTTGACACACTTTAGAGTTTAAAACATCAGAAAAAAAATTCTTTTTGTATATAAGAATGTGTGTATGTATATGTGAATAAGACATTTATAACATTAATGTTTCTTAAATTCTACTTTTTTTTTTTTTTTTCATCTGTTCCGGATTATCCTGGCACATATTTATTTTTATAAAATATATATTCCACATATATCTTATGTTACGAGTATGTAGAGAGAGAGACATAGATAGGAAAGACATGTTTGTACAAATGGAAAATTCGAATGAACCAAAGACGAACAAATTTTTTCAATTTTTCCAACCAAACGGATGAAACGGGCTTAGCACACATGTTTCTTTGTTTTTATTTCACAGATTTTTTTTTTCTTTTATGATCTTTTGCTTCTTCGGGCTTATTCCTTATTTGATGATCTGTCCTGAATAGGCATTGGTTTTCAGTTATGCTTACAAAACGTTGTCGTTTTTGTTTATTATTGAGATGGTGTGATATAAATATTTATGTTTTTTCCAAAAAACTGAAGATCCAGATATATATATATATATATATATATATATATATATATATATATATATATATATATATATATATATATATATATATATATATATATATATATATATATATATATATATATATATATATATAAAAATAAATTGGTGTGAATTGAGTTGTTAAAGATTACTTACTCTATAATATACGCTGTTGCTTAACATGTTATTTTAATTTTTTTAATTAAAACTAAAAACTAATCTTTGGTTTGCTAATGCTGTAACGTAATTACAGTAACGTTTGTAAGGTAAATTTGAATGCAGTTTTCGTTTTCCATAGAAAATAGTAAAATATGTTTCACCTCATTCAGTACTAGTTTCCTTAGCACATTATTTTAATTTGGATTACAAACCTGGTAAAATGGACTAATTTATTTTTTATGTGTACCATTTTCAAAAAATCAGTTAAGTTGTATGTGAGGAAACCACAAAGTTTCTTAGCAAACAGAATAATCCAAATTTATAAGAATTTGGAATAAGAAGCTAAATAAAGTAAATTAATAGACGCGGTGTTATGTTCACTCCCCAGACATTTAGTATTAACCAATATATTAGTAGTAAGGTTATGTAATTGATGATTGTATTTTTATTTGTATTGTGATTGTTACCATTCCAATCTGGTTTTTGTTAAGATAAAATAAAAAGATAAATTACGATATTTTTGAGATTGCCTAAGGCAAGTTCCCCGGACACACGGTCCACCGTACTGCCTTTTACGAATAGCAACATCGCGGGAAAGGAAAGGCATTTTAGTAACAAAAAAATCCACCCGGTTCCAAAAACCTAAGTAGATGATAGTTAGTTAATAAGACTTTGTCGTTGAAATAGCTTTGTTTCTAAAATTAGGATTAAAATAATTAAGTCAGAAACAAATTGCTCATTACTCCAGGAGACTAGATTGTAATTACATAAAATAAATAAATATAAATTGAAAAAAAAAAAAATAAAAATAATAATATTAAGCGCTGCCACAGATAAGCGTCAGGTTAATAATTCATTTAGAATCACTCAAATAACTTTGAATATTCGTCCATCCTAAAAACTTTTCTGTTATTTTTAAAAATTCTTGCAATTTATCAAACTTCTTTAAGCCAATAAATAAACGTTGTCTTCGAGTTACATTCTCCTCTATAAACTTGATTGTGATTGATTGATTGTGAGTGTACGACCAAGCATTATAGCAGGATCTCCCGGACTTCCGGGCACACCCGTACACATATAACAAAACCGAAGGATAGGTTGCAGACACCAATGCGATCGATAGTTAGTAAATTATTAGTACAATATATAGTAAAGAAGGTTAGCACAAGACAGCACAATCTAACTACATTATCAGATGATCATTTCTCTGGAATCCAGGGCCGGATACTCAGGACTCTCTAAATCTAAATCAGGACTTAAAAATTATTCATGTTGAAATTTCCCCCTGTCCGCCTTTCATTAATTTACCTGAAAAATTATTTAGGAAAATTTTCAAATTACTAATCTAAGATTATAAAAACAGCGCTTATTTCATTTTCAGGGTCCTTCTATATCTAATTAAATAGTTATTAATTACATAAGGCAACAAGAATTAAAATAACATTAAAACCATTTAAACATAAAATTTTATTTAAACTAATCATAAATTTCCTACCGATCAAGAAAAGAAGATAAATAATTAAAAATTCAATTCTTTTATAAAATGTATAATAAATAATTTAAAAATGATAATGTTACAGTACCACAACAGCCTAGAATCATCAATAATATATTTAGGTAGGAAGAATATCAAAAATCAACCAAGCAACTCTGAAAACTAATTTTAATTAATAAATCACCATAATATCAAAGTCAAATCTAATTCTGAAATTCAGGATTAATTTAATCCCCATATTAATTATTGATTCTGAAACTATGTTATATTTTGAAAATTAAATTATTTATTAGCAAATTAAGGAAGAGAAACCTTTAAATATTTTTAAACTAAATTAATTAATATAATAATGAGCAAAACACAATATACTACATACAAGTATTACAAAAATTAACATTTTATGAAATTGCCTATGTAAACTCTCCCACTTCTAAGCTAAAATTCTGAAAAAATGTTTAAAAATTTTAAATTATTAAGTTATAATTTAAATTCACAGCGCTTGTTCCATTAGTTACCATTTTCCTGTTAATAGTTAATTAATTGTTTACCTACTGCAACTAGATTTAAAAATAAAAAATTGAAAATATATATTTAACCATAAAATTAAATTTAAACTAATCGGCCATTTCCTACAGATCTAGAAAAAAGGAAATTAATTATTTATTTATAAAAGAATATAATATAATTTAAACATTGATCATAATACTACATAAAAAGTCTAGAATATCAATAATTTAGTTAAGTACTACATGTATCTATATATGATAGGTATTTACTAATAAAACTCAAATAGAGTTTCCCACGTGTCACTGAAAACTAAATTGCTTTACTACTTAATTAATAGAAATTTTCTTATATAAATTAGTTAGAGATAAATAAAATAAAATAGATATCATAAGAACAATACATTTTCTACGCTATAACTGCTGGATGCTTGGAGATTCTGGATGTTGAGCGAGAATTCACCAATATTTCTGTAGCTTGGAGACAATCTAACAATTATATATAATTAAATATACTTTATATCAACTACACCATCAGACAAGAATACCCGAACAAACTATGACACTTTGATATAATTAAATTAAATTAAACAGACAAAAAGTGTTGAAACATTTTCATCAATATCTCAAATATTCTTGCAATGCAATGTAGTTTACAATCTCATATAAAAAGGAAATTTCCCTTTTCCTAGATAACGTACTATGCTATTTATTTAATTAGTATAATATTTCGATCTATATAGGTTTTCAATTTCAAATTAAACCTTTCAAAGTTCAATTGAAATTCCAAAATCAAACAAACTTTTTCCAAACTGAATTAATCCTTGTCTAAAATAAAAAAAAATTTCAAAATTCAAACCAAACCCCAAAAAGTAAATAACTTTAAAGAGTCAAAACCAATTTGACCATTAAAAAGTATTTTTTCATGATGTTCGGGAACATTTGGATATTCGCGTCGAAGTCACTCCTTTAATCCAGCGTTCTGCATTCGTTTACCTTGCCGAATTCAAAGTATGTTTCTTTAGTTTTTTATACGAGGTGGAAATAGGTTAGGTGAATACATTTTCTTGTTTCGATACGTAATAGTTTCAGTCGTTTCAATGTTATGCAAGGATGCCGCTCCCCAATAAAAGTTTTAAAGCCCCGGTAAGCTTTTTGCCGTTCACTACCTCTTATTTTTAATTTGTTTTATCCCCTTGTAATTCGTTGCAACCAGCAATATCGTTTTATTGTCTTTAACAGTTTACAATTTCTGTAAATTATAAATCGGTAAATTCATGAATTTTATCAAATACGGTACCTAATACAATCGTAGTCAGTTCAACATTAACTTTCAAACCAAAATATTCTAAAAATAATTTTGCGTTTTAATTTAATTTTACGTTTAACCCATATAAAATATAATATTATATAATACTAAACTCAGTGACATGAGTGGGGATAGTTCAAGTGAAAATGAAATCGTTGCAACACGTGGTAAATACTCGAGTATCACTTGCCAAGAAAAAGAAATATTTATAAAACTGTACAACGAAGGAAAAACTATTTCTGAGTCGGCGGCTATCGCTAATATAAAAGTAAATACAGCCAAAACGATTTTGTACAAGTACAAGCAGACGGGCGAAGAATTAGTAATCAAAATAAGAGGTGGTAACAGGCAGGCAAAGGTTACAGAGGACATTTTAAATTTTATTGAGGAGCAGATAGAGTGGAACCCTTGTCTAACCCTGAAAGGAATGAAGGACTTAGTATTTGAAACAAAACAAATAAATTAAAGTACACAAACGATCGCTAATTCGTTAAAAAAATTAAAAATAACGTTAAAGAAAGCATCGATTGTGTTGGGCAAGGTAAACGAACCCAGAACCCTGGAGTTACGGAAGGACTATGCCTTGTATTTCACACAAAATTCACCCGAAAACCGAGAAAATATATTTCATTTAGATAAAAGTGGTTTTAACTTACACTTAAGACGGACTCGCGCAAGATCTCGCCAGGGAACTAGTCCAACTGTTGTCGTTCCTACGGTGCGAGGCAGAAATGTGACCCTAATAGGCGCTATAAGTGTGGAAGGGGTAATACACCAAAACATACTATCAAATGTCAACTGTAACAGCACGGTGCTGTTCATTTATAAGAGAGCTCCTTGCCAAAATACAATCTCAGCATCTGTTAAATGTATGGCTGGTTATGGATAACGCTGCTATATCCACAAAACTCGAAAACAGAGCAAATGTCGACTTGGTAAATATAATTAGTGAAGGTTTAAAAACTGTATGCGAAAATGACTGTAATAATTACATAACAAATATGTTAATGAAACTGCCTCAAGCAGTCGACAATCAGCCACTTCATTAATTTTTCCCTAAAACTAATGGTTATGATTCAAAAAGTTTTGTTTTGAATTTTGAAAAGTTTTTTTTATTTTAGACAAGTATTAATTCAGTTTGGAAAAAGTTTCAATTGAACTTTGAAAGATTTAATTTAAAATTGAAAACCTATATACATAAATATTTAAACGAAACCGCTACATTAATATAAATTACAATTCAATACCAATAAAGTGATTGATTTGAGCAGAAGATATTTTTGATAATTTAGAACAAAAATGTTTAACTATGTATTCAAAAATTTAATTTAGGGATTGAAAATGAACCTCTGCAAAGAAATAGATGAAAGCGTTAAAAAATTGATAATAAAAGCTCTGTAAGGCAAGAAACTTATCAAAATAAATCCCTACAATATGTAATATCAAACGGTAGCATCAGTTTCATAAAAAGAAATTTGTTGAAACCGGATCAACAAAAAGAATCATCGTTGTGAACGCCCACGAATTTTAAGCCGATTGAGCAGAAATTTGCACTAGTAGCAAAATCATCTACCCCAAAATCAGCTCCAGTGATTAATCCCGGAGGTCGTTCAAAAATTTATGTCTGATACTGTACATATTCAAATGATTTCTTTCACCTTAGTCATTTTCACAACTCAAAAATAAAACTTATAAAATATTAGACTACCTGAATAAAAATCCAATTAGCATCATTCACCTATTTAAGAGATCTCCGCCACCAAAATCCTGCACCTAATCAATAATTCAGAAATTTGATCTCTTTATTAATAAATAAATATATCCAAAATTTTAGCTCAGTACACGGACCTCATTCCCTGCCAAATCAAGCATGCAAAGTAAATAAAACAATAAATAAATGCAATGAAAATGAAACCTTACTTTCTTAAAAATGTATCGATGTGTCATATACGTAATTATGACAATTGTGTGTCCATCCCACCATCTAAATTTCAATAAATCCATTAAGACAACCATTAAACTAAAAAAACTTTTAGCCTTCCAAAATAATTTAACATAATTCCACTTTGTTCACATAAATGAACTCATCATTTTGTGTTAAAAATCAAATCTTAACTTAACTTAAAACAACATTTCAAAATTCAATTTTATTTATCTATTTATTTATTTATTTAGTCAATTTATAATTTATAATATTAATTAAATTAATTAGAAAACAATTTGATTTAGTATGTAATACCCTGTAAAAAAATTTATTAATCCTTCCTAAATAAACCATTCAAATGAATTGTCATGCTCCCAATTCCAATTCGACTCAAACCAATTCGATTATACAAAGTACAAAAAATCCTATATGAGTGGAATATACAAAATCTCATTGTGTTCACATAATATTTTACGTTTTTTTATTCGCTCCCGATAGCTGCTATCGAGAGCCGTCATTTTTCTACTCCTAAATTTAAATTTGACGCGCTATTTATTGGTAAACTAAACTTATTTATCATTTTTACGCAGCTTAAATCAAGTTGTATGCATGTATTAGTGCCCAATATACACAATAGTAAAATACTTGTGACAGCTGTATCAAAACCAACGCAAAGATTCCCTTTCTCGTTGTTGTTTATACTTTATAAAATAAAAACCAACAAAACCACGCCCACTTCCTTCACAGAAACCGTGCAAAGAGTAAACGAGACAGCTACACAAACATATTGATGGCCCTTTTTTATACGAAATTATAAGTATTTATTAGTGTCGATTGCACAATGTACACAAAATCACACATAAGAATACAAATAAGTGTGCGTAAAAATAAAATCTAATACCAATTTAAATATTAGACTTTAGTAATTAAAAATTAAACTTTGATTTTATGTACAATCCACAAAAGTTTTTGTTGCTATTTATGTAATAATAAAGTGACACAAGCTGTGAACCTCCTAAAAACGATCATGCAACAAAATTATTTCCAACACAACGATAAATTTTACATACAAAACGATGGCCTACCAATGGGCAGCCCACTATCAGGCACCTTCGCCAACATATATTTGAACCACATCGAGAAAACATACATAAATAGCAACAAAAACAAATATAGAAAACACATAATTTATTGGCATCGTTATGTCGATGACATTTTAATATTATTCTACGGCACCAAAAGACAACTTGATAATATGCACACATACATCAATAACATACACACAAATATTAAATACACGTTAGAAATTGAAAAAGAGAAATCAATCAACTTCCTTGATTTAACAATTAAAAACAAAAACAATAGACACAATTTTTCAATTTACCGCAAACCAACTCAAACGCATCATACTATTCACAGAACGTCGAATCACCCAGCACAACATAAGATGGCAGCATACAATCATATGCTAGTAAGGCTCAACAACATTCCCATGAGCGACGAAGATTATGTTGAAGAATTACACACCATCATGCATATTGCAAAACAAAACGGATACGCAACTAATATGGTACACCGCATTAATTCTAAAATAAAATATAAAATTCAACAAAAACATTTAACTTCAATGTACACAACCGATGATAAAAACAACAAATACATCGCTATAGACTACAACAAACACACAAACCATATTTTAAAAAAGACATTTAGAAAATACAATTACAACATAGCACACAAAACATCACAAAAACTTGGAAACAAATTAATAACACAACAAAACTGTATTGACGACAGCGGTATTTATAAATTAATTTGCAACGATTGTCCTATATCGGAAGTTCTATATCGGCCAAACGGAAAGAACATTCACACAAAGATTCAATGAACACACAATAGAAGCAAAACATACAAATACACGCACAACCTTCAAATCAAATTACGCTCAACACTTAGTTACCCAACAACACACATTCACAGACATAAACAGAAATTTAAAAATATTACATACATTAAAGAAAATCAATCTAATGGACCGTTTGGAAGAGTTGGAGATCTACAAGCATCGTCACAACACATACATTCTCAACGATAAAATAAATACAAAAACAAACAAAATCTATGACATGATAATTCAGTAGTTCAAATTGGACTGACGATGGATGTAATCCGAAACCGGTCTCCTAAAATTCATTAAATTATTACGAAAAGAAAGATATTTTAATTTGTTTTAAACTTATTATGTGTTTGTTTCTAAATATATACATATGTGTTTAACTAATGTTAAAGTTTTAATTTATTTTATCTTTTTAAAATAAAAAATCGAAAATATGAAATGGGAAAAATAAGCGGGGGATTGGGGGCGGAAGCCCCCACGCTCTAAGGTATACAACGAATTAAAATTACTTTAAAAAAATTGTTATTTTAACGAAAATGGCTTTTTTTAACATTTGTGGTACTATCAGAAGAAGCAATAAGGGCGGAAAAAAAAACTCTTTGATCTGTGTCTGCAAGGTTGACGAAGCAATTATTATTAATAAAAATAAATAAAATAAAAATTATTTTGTTAAATTATTCGTTAAATCATATTTGTTAATTATAACAGCTCTTGCCTTATTTTGGAAAAAATAAACATAAAAAGTGGAGGTTTTTCGGGGAAATTTGGCTTCCCCCTCCTAGAAGCTGCAGATGCGCAGTCCTACATTCGAGAGTTTTCGGGATGTATACTTCTTGCACAGAGAGAAAACTTTAGGAAATCTTTCTGAAAATATTGGTGATTTGCCTAAAAATTATCTTTAATTTTCAGCCTTCTACATCGATTAGATATATTGAATACAGGTGTTTTAGATGATTTTCCTAACACACAAAGCAACTAGTTATATGTATATGATTTAATTTAGATGTTTTAACTTATGTTAAATTCTTTTCGCCAAAAAACATCAAAAAAAAATTGATGTACATCGAAAATCATGTTCTTTTCGTCAAAAAACATCAATGTTTTTTCGATGTACATCAATTTTACGAAATGTATATTTTTTCATAAATCAACTACAACAACAAATTAGAAACGTAAATTTTTAGTTGTCAAAGTTGTCAATTAGAGTTTTTGTGCCTTGATTTTATTTAATTCGATTAAAATAATTAAGTACAATTAAAAGGTTAAGAGACGGAAAAGAACTGTTTATATTGAAAACATTTCATACGATTAAAATAATTAAACACAACAAACAAACAAAAGGATAATAAAAATCGAAACGGAGAAAACTGTTTATATTGAAAATTTTATTTAAACGATTAAAATAATTAAACAACAATTAAAATGATTTAAAATCAAGACACAAAAAACTCGTATATTCACAACTTTGACAAATACAAAATGAAGTTTCTATTTTTGTTGTTGTTAGTAACGTCAAAAAAAACATCAATTTGGTTTCGTGTACTTTTCGCACCACAAAATTTACATTGATTTGAAAAAACGAAAAGAATTCGACATTAGTATCGAAAAATTTTAGATAGCTTGTATATTTAATGTAGCTGAAGTGGCTTTTACCAAATTTTTCTAGTTTTATAGTTAAATTATCTAAATAACTTCAATATTTTGCCTAATATCGAATTAGAAGATCTAACGTAATGTCTTAAAAAAGTTGGTGGGTTTTGTGGGAGGTTTATCACTTTTTCTAAAAACCAATTAGATGAAATAACTAATCTTAAATTAGCTAAATTAGTTTATAACTACTACTAAAAGCCAAATTAATTGAAATTTCAGATGTAATTGCATTAAACTGGAGGTCTATTTATGAACATCAGACAGAAACTTACATTGTAAGGATGAGGAAGATCGCCATTATATTAATTTTTTTAAGGTCCAACTATTTTTTGGAAAGGTGTCTTATAAAACAATAGTATGTTGTACAAAAACATACAATAAACCTATACGTAATTATTAATTAAATTTTTTATTCATTAAATCTTATTAAATTTCAAACACATACAAAATTGTACTTAATAAAAATCTAAAATTCAATACATTAAAGGTGGCTTTAATTTTACAATTCAATTCAATTCAAATGTATCCTTTATTATAATTAATATTTTAATTTACAGGGTTTACAATTAATTATTGGTTCAGCAAATTCATCCTTTTCAATAATAATATATTTCTTAAATTATTGTTTATAATTATTGTGTTATTTACTTATTTTTGTAGAAAAATTTGGAACTAAAAAGAATCACATTGATTAAATTATGACTTAAAATTAACACTAAACTTACGACTTAAAAATTATATCCTTAATTAAACTATAAACAATTTAGAGATAGATTTATATTTGGAATACCCAATTCACATTATTTATACCAAAAAATTATTGATTAATTCATTTGAAATTACAGTTAAGTTATTTTTGAATTTATTTCGTATTTTGGTTATTTGATCTTTTACTAGTGAAATATTAGATATTATATGTAATCGCCATGTAGAAAAAGATTTTGGTTTTGCGTAAATCATCTTAAGGTACTTATTTTGAGCTATTTCAATTTTCTTAATGTGACTGTTTGCAGTTTCAAACCAAACAGGTGATGCGTAAAGTAAGACACTCCTTATAATGAGTATATAAGACGTTTATTTAAGATAGTTAATTTCGATTTACGATGGATGAGACTGTATAATAATTTAGTAATTTTGTTACATCTTTCTATTGAATAGTTGATTTCAAGTACTTTTCATGAATATCTTATTGGTTTATCCGGTGTAAAACCGACTATGGTAGAAGGATGTAGTCCTGTTTAGCTTTTGTACTGTCGTTGGTGTAAAGACAATAAAAGTTGAGCCGAGTTTTGTGTTGGGAGTTTGGCGTTGCATGGCGGGTGGGATAGCTGGATGTAATATTGCTGGTTTGTTTAGACCAAGGCAGGGGTGACTAGATGTTTCGTTCTGTCAGTGCTGACAGGTTGTGGCCATCATTGACCATTTATATTGCAATTCTTTTAAGTTATCTAGATTTAAGCTAAATTAGGCGGTTTGGAGCGGGAAGCAGTAGAAATCGCAGATGTCTGAATCGCCGAGGCGCAGAAGTGGCCGGAAATTTTTGGTGGTGGAGCAGTGCGGGGTTGCATTTTCCAAAATTACACTTTAATTATTTTGACTACACTTTGATTATTGTTACCCTAAAATTAATTTAATTAGAATTTAATTTAAAATTTAAAATTAATCTGTATATACCTATGTATATAAAGTATATATACCTATACATATTACTATATAAATACAACACAAAAATAAAATAAAACCAAATAAAATTAAATTTTTGAAGAGGATAGAAAAAACACGACTATCTTCTTCGACAAACTCTCGCCAACCGAGTTACTTACATTCTCCTCTATAAACTTATATAAATTTTCAATTAATATCCAATTTAATGTACCACGTGCCGCGAAAATCCACCTCCCCTATAAAAAAAAAAACAACCCGCATGACATTCAAACCTAAATTAACTTGTTATACCACCAATAAGCGAAAAAAAAAACAAAAAATCTTTTTTGTTTCCGCGGGAAATCATTTTTCAACTCTAAATTTCATTATGTGGTAAAATATATTTTTTATTTTTTTGTTGGGATACCAAGTTTTCCAAAAAGCAGCAATAACAACAACACAAAAATAGCGGGAACATTTTTTTTTTGTTTTTTTTTTGTATTTTCATTCACCACAAAAATTTAAAGTTACAGTTTAACGAGCATGATACTTATATAATTGCTGTTAATAAATCATAAATTAGACTGAAGAGATTTATTCAACACGCACATAAAAAAAAATATTTTTAATTAAATTAAATTGTTATTATTATTATTTTTCTAATTAATATCATAATATAATTTTAATTTATTTATTTCTTAAGTTTACGTCTAATCATAAAATAGAAAAAAAAGTGTGTTAATGACATATGGCAAAACAAATAATACATAGAAATAATAATTGTTCAAGGCAACACAAATACAATAAAAATGGTTTGTAATTATTCTCCACAACGACAAGACTTGATCCTTTTAATTCACTTGTGATAATTTTCTTATACCGCATTGAATGGAAGGCACCCAGAAACAGAACAAGACAGTTTATTAAAAGCATTTTTATTATTGTATATAATGTGTACGTTGCTATCTTATTATTTATTTATATTTTTTTTTGTTGCGTTGTCGATGAAAAATATAATTTTCTTCCCTTATTTACACTGTGAAACTGCCTACTATTAAACAGATATACATACACGAATATATCAAGATGAACAATATAATCTCGTACCTGTGTATAGAGTTTTCTAGATTTTGCTAATTAACTCAAATAAAATGACACTCACTTTTTTATATTATTATTTATTTGTGTCAACGTTATATAATTAATTATTGCCATTTTTATAAAATATACATGAGACGAAGAAAATTGTATACGTAACACCTACCTCTGTGTATGTGTATATAAGTATGTACAATATAAATGGGAGAAAATATTAATTCAAATATAAATTATTTATGATAAGTGTTTGGTATAATATCATCAGTATATAATACAGGTAAAGAAATGGTAGATGTGGTGTTAAGTTAAATAATTACAGTTGATATTAATACTAATTGTATTAGTATGTTCAATTGTATTTGTGTATATGTATTTGTATATGGTTCTGTTGTATTTTGTAAGTATTAATATGTCTCTGACTAAAAGCCAATTAGAGCGCTGTCATTAAAGAGCTACAATCACACCTTCTCACGTCGAAAGTAGCCCAAACCTATCTCTCATCTCTTAACGAGATGGCAGATCAGTTCAACATCCACATTTTATGGTTGCCAGGACATTTCATAAGTACAGGGAATATAAACGCCGATGAACTGGCTCGACGTGTTACAACGGACCATTTCTCAGAAAGCAAGAAAGATATTGAAATGCCTCTTGCGGTATGCAAACTGCAGCTTCAGGAAGAAGCTAGCAAGCTGACGAATGACAGATGGTCAAGTATCACCTCTTTCGTAATAACTTGGCAGGTCTGGCCAAAGTTGGACTTGGCGAGATCAAAACAGCTGATCTCACTTCAGCGAAGTAAGATCAGTGTGGTTGTTGGAGTGGTTACGGGGCACTGTCTCATAGGGAGGCAAGCGAGTAGACTTGTGTCTTCTCACATGACCACTGTCGTAGTTGCGAGGACAAACAGGAGGAAGGTTACTATTTCATCTTCTTTGCATCTGTCCTCGTCTGACACGAAACAGACTAAAGTTTCTAGGAGCACCACTCTTCAAAGACCTGACTGCTTTGATAACAGCTCAAAATGGTTCCAATGAGTTGGAGGAAAAATGTGATGAATAATTTTGTGGTATGGCTACGGACCATTTTTTTGTCTATGACCGGTCCTAGTGGACCGCCACCCAGACCTAACCTTACCTAAAAGCCAATCTTCAAACTGCTACGATACGGCCACATATTTTCGATATGCCCATAGCAAAATTACACCAAAAAAAACCGCTCATACCTGATATTGATACCAAATTTGTAACGGGTTGAAAAAGAACAAGACAATCTTATCCTATGGAACAAATTATTTTTATTTGTATTGCGATCGAGAAGAAAGGAGAATTGTTAAATTGGATTGGAGCGGTAACACAAGACGTGAAGAGAAAATCTATAGAGAGGAATAAGAAAATTGGTTAACTAAATTTTTTTTATGATGGATTCCCTTTGGTCTCTTGGAATTCGACTTTTCAAAAATACACATCTCGAGGATTGGACCAGCACCATTTGGATTATATTTATATATATATATATATATATATATATATAGATATATATATATATATATATATATATATATATATATATATATATATATATATATATATATCTGTGGTTTTTTTAAGAAACTAGTTAACTGCATTTTTGTCGAATTTGAGTTATGAATGAAAAGAACTAGACAATTGACTAAAGTTTCAAAAATAAATTTCAGTTTTCCAATATTTCTCTCCATTTATCCGGAAAATCTAAATAAAAATGAGTAATTACTACTAAAACCTACTGCGAGTTTTTTTTTCAAATGCGTTTTCTGAAAAATTTAGTTTCTCAAAAAAACCACAGATATATATATATATATATATATATATATATATATATATATATATATATATATATATATATATATATATATATATGTATGTATGTATATATATATATATATATATATATATATATATATATATATATATATATATATATATATATATATATATATATATATATATATATATATATATATATATATATATATATATATATATATATATATACATATATATATGTGTATGTATATATATATATATATATATATATATATATATATATATATATATATATATATATATATATATATATATATATACAGGGAATTCTTTTTCAAATCAGCCACCCCCTCTACCCATTTCAGTTTGGGGGAAAAATTTTTTTGAGCACACGAAAAAATTTCAAAAAGTCTAGTTTTTGATACTGTTAGGTGTTTAAAAAAAATCAAACAAATCTAACCTCAAAAAAACTATCTAAAGTGAGGTATCTCGCAATAGAAAGCCATTTTTGAGTCTAAAATGATCGAAAAAATTATAATTCCTCAATAATTTTGACCAAATTGCTCATTAAAAGTATTTTGGGGGTCGCTGAACAAGAATCCGATATCAGAATTCAAATTCAAAATGGTGGATGCAAGATGGCGGACCTTAATTTCAAATTCTAGATTGCGGTTTCAAAATGGTGGACAAATATTTACTCATAATTGGCCGATTTCTATAAAATTTTGTAAACGGAAGTTCGGAAGAGGTCTCTAATAACGAATTTGAGCTCAAGTTTCAAATTTAAGATAGCGGATCCAAGATGGCGGACCCTTAATGGTGGACAGTATTTTTCTTACTGTTGACTGATTTTTAATAAATTCTGTGTGTTGGGGGTTTTGGGATCGCTGATTACGATTCTGAATTCGAACTTCAATTTCAAGATTGCGGACCTTAATTTCAAATTCCAGATTGCGGTTCCAAAATGGTGGACAGATATTTTCTCATAATTGGCTGATTTCTACAAAATTTTGTAAATGTATTATTATTATTATTGAGGGGGCCATGCGGGCGATCAGCCACTTCGCACTGCGACCTAAAAGATCTATTGTGCTGGCCCCTGCTTAATTATTCGTCCAGTCAATATTCAGGTTCTTAATGAACCTGACAATACTGCCTCCCGGTACGTGATACATACTATCTGGGCTTATTGCTCTCCCTCCTAGATGTTTACTACAGCATGTAGTTCCGCTAGAAAGACGGTAGCATTGGAGCTCAAGGACCTCGAGGGGGTTGTCCCACTCCCGTATATTCCTACTCCTGCCCCGTATTCCGTTTGATTTTACTCTTATGAGTTGCTGGGAATTGCAAATCACCTGTAGGTCACCCAGCATTACTACAGGAAGGCTAAATAAAACTGGAGGGTGCCTGGTATCCAGAGTCCGCATATTTTGGGCTGATTAACCTATCAGCCATTCATCTTTGGGCATATGCTGTTCCACCTTTGATTAGGGGTTTTTGTCAAGGTTTTCTCCTTTAGCGCCGTACTTTAGCCTGTGCCAAATGGCCAAAAATGTGCCAAGTGGCCTTAGTTACCAGTGGTTGCCACGAGGAGGCAGTACGTACACTTGCGAATTGTGAACAGGTTACCCCTTACACAATTGTACCCATCACGCAGCTACCTAATGACAAGACCAGAACAGCTCACGTGATGCGCACCCTACTGGAAGGTTACGGAGCTGGTAGATCAATCTACTCAACTTTGATCCCCCCCTCCAATCGACGCCAAACCACCTGTAAATGTAGGTTTTTGAGGTCTCTGATAACGAATTTGAGCTCAGGTTTCAAATTCAAGATGGCGGATCCAAGATGGCGGACAGTACTTATTTATCATCGAATTTATTCAAAGGTTTTCTTTATCATTGGATGTACAAGAATCATCATTATACATTATACATCATGATTCTTCTATTTCTGATATAAAATATTCATCGTGAACTGCAACTAATAGAGCAACATTAACCGAACAGACATCGAGTGTTGAAGATTATTTATTTGATCTAGACAATAAGCTAAATATTCTGAAAGTTCATTCTTACATAGTAAAGCAGCAGACTCAGTTTATAAATGAAAAAAAAAAAGAAAATGTTAGCCCACATGAAGTACTTGTAATGTTTGATTTCTCAGAAAATTATGCTTATGTGTGTCAGGATGCTTCTCAGGCTTTCCATTTCAACAATATCCAATGTACAGGGGTACCTGTGATTTTCTATTACAAAGAAAATGATGAACCAGAACATCAGAGTATGATTTTTTTGTCTGATAGCCTGAAACAGGACACTGCAGTTGTATATTCTATTCAAACACTACTGATACCAGAAATTAAAAAAAAGGTTAAAAGAATTCAAAAAATGTATTATTGTACTGACGGCGCTAAACAACATTTTAAAAATAAATTTCAAATAAACAATTTGATTAATCATAAAAAAGATTTTAATATTGAAGCAGAATGGTATTACATAGCAACTGCCCATGGAAAAATCACGTATGATGGAATAGGTGCTACTTTCAAAAGGTCAGCCTACAAGGCAAGCCTTACGGCAAAATCGTCTGAGGCAATACTATCTCCACAAGCACTATTCAACTGGGCAAAAAAACATTTCGATAATATTAATATTTTATACTTTGATAAAGTATTCCATGACAAAATGAGGCGAAAATTGAATCGAAGATATCTTAATTGCGAGGGTGTTCCTGAGATTTCGAAAAGCCACGGTTTTATCGTCCAAATAATTCATTGTAAAGTTTTATTATAATTTAAAAACACAAAAACAATCACACTACAGACAGATGGACAGAAAGACGAAATTGACTTAGATAAGCTACACCTTGCAGATAGATGAACGGACAGACAGAATTGACATAGACGAAGACAGACTGGTGTCGGGTTTGGTGGTGGAAAGGGGCAAGCCTTACCAAGTAAGGTATATCTTGAAGCGGAAATGAGATCCCCGGGCGAACCAAAATTAGTAAATGCAGATATCTAAGAATAATCGATATTCCAATAATCTATCTACAATTAACGTTATTTTGAATTTTGTCGAGGGACTATTTCGGTCTAGAATTTTCAAAAACAAATTTTTTTCTTACATTTTCTGACTCCTTATAGTTTTATAAATCATCTCCCGAAATAATTTCGAGAAATTCGAATTTTAAGCTGGTTAATTTGAATAAATTCGATGATAAATAAGTAATGTCCGCCATCTTGGATCCGCCATCATGAATTTGAAACCTGAGCTCAAATTCGTTATCAGAGACCTCAAAAACATCCATTTACAAAATTTTGTAGAAATCAGCCAATTATAAGAAAATGTCCACCACTGTCCACCATTTTGGAACCGCATTCTGGAATTTGAAATTAAGGTTCGCCATCTTGGATCAGACAGCTTGAAATTGAAATTCGAATTTAGAATCGTAATCAGCGATCCCAAAGCCCCAACACACAGAATTTAGTAAAAATCGGCCAACAGTAAGAAAAATACTGTCCGCCATTTTGTATCCGCCATCTTGAATCTGAAACCTGAGCTCAAATTCGTTATCAGAGACCTCAAAAACATCTGTTTACAAAATTTTGTAGAAATCAGCCAGTTATGAGAAAATATTTGTCCACCATTTTGGAACCGCAATCTGGAATTTGAAATTAAGGTCCGCCATTTTGAATTTGAATTCTGATATCGGATTCTTGTTCAGCGACCCCCGAAATACTTTTAATGAGTAATTTGGTCAAAATTATTGAGGAATTATAATTTTTTTCCATGTGCCGGTACATGTAGTGCCTAACGATGTTATCCCGGTAAATCTTTTGATTGGCTGTGATTTGCTTTGTGAAGCAAAAGTGATTATCGATGAGAACGGTGTGGATATCCGTAAAAACGACGAATTCTGTGCATTACTATCAGAAGTAAAAGATGAAATTATTGATGTCACGTTTTGTATCGACCGAAGTGATGCTCAGGTCGTTAAGCAATTATATCAGCAGTAATCACCGACACCGATGAAAACTTTAGATGTAAACTGCAAAATAATTTTGAAGGATGAAACGCCAGTTAGTCAAAATCCAAGACATTTGTCGATTTACGAG